>CM062807.1:833627407-834160575 GCA_031772625.1 Pinus tabuliformis | reverse complement strand
CAGGAAAAGGAGGTGGGTTGGATTGAGGAACACTCTCTTCCTTTTCTCTCTTCAAGCTCCTCGGGTGGAGATTGAGGTTGGTTATCTAGATGCACTCTTCCAGACTTGAGGTTGATTTCTCGATTTTTCACAACATAAGAAGGGTAGGATGTCTCTCCACTATAGACCTGTTGTGCCTTCTTGTTGTTCGGTTCGGGTTCGGATTTGGCTGAATAGGCATTTGCGGTTGCTTAGGTGGAGCAGGGTGAAGGAGTTGTGGTTGAGATGGAGGTGGAGGCAGTAAGGCTAGAGATTGGTTGAATGGGGGCCTCGACCACTGTGATGAGGTATTCTACTAAGGTTGTGGGGAGCATATGGCTGAAATGATTGATTGGTTGGTTGGGAATGGTATTGAGGTGCATAAGACTAGGGAGAAGGTGTGGACCATGAAGGATGAACAAGAGGACATCAAGGGGGAGAAAATTCATTTTGATTTGGGTTGTAATATGAATAGGATGCCCTTTACATGCCCTTCTTGTATGGTCGAGGTCCTTGAGGCCTCCTTTGGTTGATATAGCAGAGTTGTTCAGTCACAACTTCAGTTCCTTGATACAAAATTTAAATCCAAGCAGAGAAGGGCACTTGTCTATGGAGTGTTTTTCCTCACAGACTGAGCATATCTCTATAAGATTAAATGGATATTAATTTCTAGGGTGCCTCCTGGTGAATATAGGGAAAAAGATAGTTAATTCTCTTTCTTCTTCCTCCTACTTCCTCTTGATCTACATGGTTTCCATTTGTAGAGAAAGGGTGTGCAACATTTCACTCTTAAAGTCCTCCAACATGCTCCCAATTTCACTTTTGATGGATGTGTTGAGGAGGATGAACTGACCAAAGCTTGACTAGCCCTACCCTTCTTTCTGGCTATGCTAGAATGATTTTTGAAAACTGTATTGATATCATCATAAGATAGCTGGTAGATGTCCCCTCCAAACAACATGATTAGGGTTTCTAGGGTATCTTCCATGATCCCTCTAAGAAGGACTAGCTTGAGTGATTTAGGATCGAGGGTTCATCTGGCCCTTTTGTAGCTGAGTTGGAACCTTTCCTCATAATATTACAAGGATTCATCATGTCCCAATGTCATTCTGAATATTTATTCTTTGGTATCCTTGGACCTACAGTAGTCCCTATACTTGTCATTGAAGGATTGCTGCATCTAAGCCTAGGTAGTGATGTTGTCCCCAGGTAAACCCATGAACCAGCGCAAGGCTGTGTCCTTAAGGGTGGATGGGAACAATTTTAGCTTCTTGTCATCAAAGGTATAGTCATAGGTTCTGCAGATGACAACAAACTCAAACAAAAAGGTATCAGGGTGTTCTAAGGTCAAGCCATGGAAGTGAGGAAGGGAAGAGGGGATTATGTTTTTCATCCTAGCATCTCCATTAGTCTCTCTAATGGGAAAATCACCTTCATTTCTGTTTTCAGCCATGTTGTAAGTGTGTGGAAGGGTTTCTTCTTCTTCTTCCCCAATAGGCTCTTCAAACATCTCTGGTTGTTCACCTAATGGGTCCTCTAACTGATCCAGGTGGATGTTGGTGGCCACCTGCCAATCCCACTTGGACCCCCACAACTGTTGCTTTCAGTTTTTCAGTTTCCTTAATTGTAAGACAATTTACTATTTTTGTGTTTATTCGGGTCCTAAACTTCCAGAGCCGTTTTGAGGTCCTAGACGACGTTTTTTTGGGATAACGAGGGCCAACATGGGGCATCGACCAACGTTATTCATTTGAAAGTTGTATTCCTTGGATATACCTTTATAACGAGGTATTATGCACGTCAAATGGAGATCATATGCCAAAGTTACGACCTCGAGAAGTTGATGTACCAATTTACTTAAACGGGGCCCATACTTTTGTGCTTCATCTCCTAGGGTTAGGTTTTTGGATGTTTAGGATTTTCCATTGTTTCTCAACAATAAATAGGCCTTCGAGCCTCATTATAACATAGTTCACAGGCATGTAGCCACCACATCTCTCCTCAGAGATAAGCTACCATCGCCCAAGCTAGTTTATTTCCATTTCGGTTTGTAAGAATATTTCAGTATTTGATATTAATGAAATGAAGTATTATTTTTTCTGCATCTATGTATTTATGTTTATTTCTGTACTTTAACATTCTTGCATAAATCCAGATCAGTGGTATCAGAGTAGTCTGTTCTTTCTCTGCTTTTCTTTTCATGTCCCCAACGAGGTCGAGATATAATGAGTTAACGCTTGAACTGGTTGAACCTTTGCAAGACCAGCCTCACAAATCTCGACGGCCTACCACGGTGGAAGAAAAGAAAGACGAGGGGGTAGGAGATCCTATCAAAATCTTGCTTGAAGAAGCCCTTGAGTGACAAAGGAACGTGATGATAGACAACTTTGCCTAGATCCTTTAGCAGCTACCTAGGGGCGACACATCTACTTCCAACAACTACTCTGGAAACGCCACGCCCTTTAAGGTACAAGTTAACTTTGATATCCCCATATTCGAGGGTTAGATAGATGCAAATGTCATAGATAAATGGTTAAATATGTTAGAAGGGTATTTTTCTGTTCATGATTTTTCTAGCCAGGAAAAGATTACTTTCGCTCTTCTTAAAGCCGCCCCCCACCTCAAGGACTAGTGGGAAACCTACTGTGAGTAGAAGGATGAAAGTACGACCTGACTATTTTCAGACGCATCCACTTGGAATTCATTCTAGGATGCCATCAAGGAGTAGTACTACCCTGTCTGAAGCTATGAGAATAAATACTGAAAGTGAATCACGCTGCGACAGGGAAGGGACCAAGTTGTGCTGAATTTTAGCAATATTTTTCATACCATTCGCACAAAGTTGGGTGTCAAGGATTCTGAGCAGAATTTGGTACTCAAATACTGCGACTACATACAAAGGTACAACCAAGATGATATGGAGTTCATGGACATCTCCTCACTCGGCACGACGTACCGATACGCTATCAATATCAAGCATAAGTTTAAATAGAAGAAGTAAGACTTTGGATCCGCAAATCTGAAGCAAGGGAAATGCTTCCCCAAACCACAGAACCAAGGAAAAAGCTAAGACGGTGTGACCCAAAACAACTCATAGAAGCCACAAGAAAAGAACAACACCATGAAGTCAAAGAAGGACATAGGAAAGTGGTGTGAACAAGTGAGTGTGGGGTCAAGCAGTCGCTGGTGGCTAAGTTGAAGGCTTTAGAATCAAATGCATGTTCCGACCTTGAGTCAAAACCTGATAAGAGGAATGATAAAGGGGAGCATATCATTGATGCAGAACCCGATGCCACTATTTCCAGCGCCAAGATCCAAAAGAATCAGCATGAAGATCTAGAGGAGGGGGAGCGTCTTTTCCACTCATAAATGTGGGTGAAGGGTTCGCTGCTGCAATTCATTGTCAACAGTGGTAGCCAAAATAACCTCATTTCAGCAGAGGTCATGAAGCGGCTGGGCCTACTGACCATACCACACCCGCAATCGTTCAACATCAGGTGGCTTCACTAAGGACGAGATCTTCGAGTCGGCCAGCAGTGCCACCTTCCCTACAAAATCAAGCCCTTCACAAATGATGTATTGTGTGATGTTGCTCCTCTTGATGTTTGTGATGTATTATTAGGCCAACCATACCTATGGAAGCAACACACTGTGTATGAGTAAAGGCCTCGTGCTATTATTATTTCTTTGGGTAATTCATTATACATGGAACCAGGGGTAGCCCCACCTATTGCCACCTCTTTGATCTCTGCTAGGAAATGTAGTAAGATCATATCCCAGACTAGGAAATTTATTTTCTTTCTGGTTCACTCTCAAAGTAAGGGGAAGATCATCACCACATCCATGACACCCGGGAAGGGTTCCTCCACACAGCAGAAGCAAGTGGTTACGGTCATGAAAGAATACAGGAACATCTTCTCCTCACCCACAAGGGTACCGTTGCACTGTCAGGTTAAGCATTCTTTCGATCTGACTCCTAGAGCGCCTGTACCCAATGGGCCAATATATCACCACTCCATTGTGGAAAATGCTAAGTACAAGTAGCAACATGATCAACATCGGGTTCCACATAAGTTTCAGGTGGGTGACAAAGTTTGGTTGCATTTGCAGAAATAACATCCTACAAGAGCCCATGAGAAGCTTAGACCACTCCGATATGGTCCTTACACCATTACCAAGGCTATGGGAAACAATGCTTTGAAGCACAACATACCCCCATTCCTTGGTTTGCACTGAGTGTTCAATGTGGACTTTGACCATTCTTCCCACCATTACTGGACACATCAGAGATTGCAAAACAACTCACTAGGGACCATGTTCAACAGAAGTTTCCCCATCTCATGGAGGCACTCAACACAATGGGGACCATTGTTTCCTAAGGGGGGAGGAATGATCCAGGTGAATGTTGGTGTAAACCCTCGTATCCCACTTGGACCCCCACAACTATCGCTTTCAGTGTTTCAGTTTCCTTAATTGTAGCACAATTTACTATTTTTGGTAGTTTTTTCGGGTCTTGAACTTCCGGAGCTGTTTTGAGGCCCTAAATGACATTTTTTTTTGGGAAAATGAGTGCCGACATGGGGCATTGACCAATGTTGGCCATTTGAAAGTTATAGTCCTTGGATAGATCTTTCTAACAAGGTATTGTGTGCATTAAACGGAGATCATATGCCAAAGTTACGACCCCAGGAAGTTGATGAACCAATTTACCCAAACAGAGCCCATAGTTTGGCGCTTCATCTCCTAGGGTTAGGCTTTTGGATGTTTAGGGTTTTCCATTATTTCTCAATAATAAATAGGTCTTTGAGCCTCATTATAACACACTTCACATGCATGTAGCCGCCACATCTCTCCTCAGAGATAAGCTACCATCGCCCGAGCTAGTTTATTTCCATTTCTGTTTGTAAGCATATTTTAATATTTGATATTAATGAAATGAAGTATTATTTATGCTACATCTATGTATTTATGTTTATTTCTGTACTTTATTGCGTTCCTGCATAAATCCAGATCACTAACTCCCTTGCAGTCAGAGAGGGAAGCTGACATCCACCGAAGAAGAGGGAAGGTTGGTTGTCTGATGGTGTGGGGGTATTTGGAAATTTTTTCCTAAATTGTCTCTAATTCTATGAGGCATGAAATTGCAACTATTTATTGAATGAAAAACAAAAAGAAAGTAGAAATTGCAACTATTTACTGAATGTCAAATAGAAAGGAAA
The DNA here is from genome assembly GCA_031772625.1 of Pinus tabuliformis. Taxonomy (NCBI): domain Eukaryota; kingdom Viridiplantae; phylum Streptophyta; class Pinopsida; order Pinales; family Pinaceae; genus Pinus; species Pinus tabuliformis. Next base: position 834,155,338 of record CM062807.1, on the reverse strand, counting down.
GCATAAATTACATCTACCTAGACACCTCCCCAGCAACCATGCCAAAAGGTGATGAGCCTCAGTATTGTAGCAAGGTTGCTGCAGCTCCTAGGTCTACCAAATTTACTTTAGCAACCCGGGGTTTCGTACAGACTTGGAGGTGACAGTGTTATATGCACATTAGATGCAACAGACTACTCTTGTCACTTTTCAACTAGGGTGATAGACCACTAGAGTTTTCAAACTAGTATTTTATTAACTAGAAGGAGTCTGACTACTTATAGTGAATGTAAAGCTAATCTTTAATGCAAGAAATTAAATGCTTTCCTATTTAGGAAATGAAAGTGTTGAATGGAAAGTGCTATGAAATGCCATGAAATAATCTAGCTAAGAAATGACACACATTACTTGTAGAAAAGAACTAATCTAACCTTGCATTCTATCATCTGGCTATTTGGACTAAGTGGACATGGGAAGTTATCCTATCACTCTATGAATGATGTATGCATGCACTAGCTATCTCATGTTGAAATGGTAGAAAAAGAGTCTTTTGCTTTTTGATTTAGAAATGTAAATGGTAAGTTAAATAATATGATCTTTGCAAGGGAGAAAGGAATGGAAGATCTAGTCTAAAATGGCATTGAGAAGCATGGAAGTCAAGTGGAGGGCCTACCCTATGATCAGACCAACATTTCTACTCAAAATAGGTTTAAACAGGTTGCTATGAGAGATCTTGTAGCTGCTATAGGAACTACTACAGGATCTCCTAGTTTACTACAAGATGTCCTGGTTTTCTACAGGAAGGTAGGGAAGGTGAAATGAAGTGTTGGAAAGATGTATGATGGTGAATTACAGTGTAGGGAAGGTGCACATTACCCAAGGCTCACCCCAACACTTCATGATGGTTGGATTTTCCCAAGGTGGTAGTCTCGGTGTCTACAAAACAAAAATTTGGATTAGGGGTTGGTAGGCCTTGGCAAAAGGTGGAGAAGACTTAGATGAGGCTAGTGGGATAAGTTCCTCCCTATAGATCAACAATCCCTGTAACAAAACATGTTCTTCTCTTCATTTATGCATAACTTCATAGAAATAGGGAATAAAAGAGTTGAATTTTAGAAAACTGATTTATTGATGGATAATGACTAGATCTATGAAATGAAATGCCTTCTTAAACTACAACAAACTCAAGAAAAAAAATGACAACTGAAGGTGCTTCCAATAAATCATAAACAATGATCTATTCAACAATGAACCCTATGCTATGCAATGATCAAAAGATAAATATGTTTTTAGGGTTGTGAGAGTGGGGCCCTTAAACCATGATCTTGTGAGGGAGATGAGGAAGAGGCCACTGACACAGGTTTTTCTAAAGTATTGTTTCTCACTAATGTATCACTGATATACTTCTTCAACCAATGGAAACAAGAATAAACAATCATTCAAATACTTGTTAAGCTAAACAAAGCATAAATAACTTCAACAACTAACTATGATTTTAAGCTAAGAATACATGTAAAAAAAGAAGAACCTCTACTTCTAGGGTTGGGCCCTGACCCAAGAGCTTCAACCCTCTGAGTCAACTTAGTGTTGGATCAAGGTAAACCATCACATTATCATAAAAATGTCAAATACAACATAAGATTAACAGTCACAATGTTTTAGTTCTAAAGTTCCTCTTGGCTACAACAAAAAATCAAATCCTAATGAGGCCCTTGGCCTTCTTATTTATCCGAACTACTAACTGAAGCTACTAACAGATTCCTAAAAATTATGGAGACTTGGCTCCCAAACTAGAGAATGACTTGTCTTCATTGTCACTGGCTTGGTTGCCAATGAACTCGGTTGGCTTGGCTGCTTGTAACTCCAAGTTGATGAGATATGGTGGAGGAATCTTTGAATGATTTGAGGAGTTAAGGAGGGAGACAAATCTCCTAAAATCCCTCTTTCTTGTCCACTTCGAGTTCCTGCACTTAAATTAGCCCAAAACTGCTCCAATTCCTACAATTAATGCATATTAGGCCACATGACATAACATCTCACCTTTACCCTTCTCACTAAGAAAAATATAATAAAATATGTAAGTAAATGTGAGAAAAGTTGATTTTAATAAGCTGGAGAGTGGCATTAAGACCCATATAGTTTACCTATTGATGAGCCTCATCAATTCCATCATTTTTTATTGCAACTAAAGTGGTCCTATCTTCATTTCAACTATTAGATGCATAAATATCTCTATCTTCAAGTGATTCACATGAAGATATAGATAATGAATGACCTATCTCTTTTCATTAATCACACAACAATAAATTACCTTATGAGAAGCATGGTCTCCCTTTCGAGACTTCTTCATCATCAACATGTGTGTGATGAGAAGTAACTTCTACATGTTCTGGTTCATTGCTAGAGCAAGAAGGCTCCTCAACCTCTTCTTGAGCCACATGGCTATCTCCCCCATACAAACATTGTAGTCTATCCAAAACTTAATTTGCTGACTCATAATGCCTCACTTTATCAGCATCTAGCTTATATATCCCTTTCATGATAATATTCATTGCTTCTTCATGCTGATCACTCTTTTCTCCATTCAATACGGAGTGCCATACTTCAACATCCAAAGCCATTAAATAAGCTTCCATTCTAACATTGCAAAATACTTACTTTGATCCATTTAAGAATTGAAATCCTTCTTTTGTTAGACAAGTTTTTTTAGCCATTGTTTCCCTTTGATCTACCTTCTAGTGATTAAGTTATTCCTGAAGGAACTGGTCTCTGATACCAATTGTTGGAAACAATGTTAATACTAAGAGGGGGGCTGAATCAGTATTAAAGCTAATTTAAAATTTTATGCCAATTTATATTTCATATTCAAACTTGGAAACCATCCATATAACCATCAAAAACATATCAAGTGGCAGCAATATGAAATCAACATATAGGTACACACCATGAACATCATACACATGAGACACAAAGATTTTACATGGAAACCCTTTTGGGTAAAAACCACTAAAGCTTGTTGTTGTTATTGATGTAAAATAAGAGCACCTACTCTATTACTTAAATCTCTTTTGTGAGCCACCACTCACAGGAAGCACTAAATTCCTTTGATTGGTTGTTAGCACACACTAGTAGGAAGTACTAACTTCCTCCTTTTTGTAGAAACCTATCCAACTTACCAGAAGCACCTTGTGAAGCACCAACTTCACGAAAATTTGAGTTCCTTAGATTTATGAACGCACCAACTTGCAGGAGGCACCAACCCCCAAGCCTTCTCAAGCACCCACTAGAGATGGAAGCACCAACTTCCTGTATGCAGGTTCCAACGCACACTCATATAGGAACTAAAATTTCACTATCATTGGAAACCACTCTGCCTTGTATCAGCTCTATTCTCTTCAGCGCTTGGCCCATGCAAAACTCTATCTATGCTCACTTTTCTCACTCTAAAACAACCTATTGTCACCACCATAGCATCATACTGCTCTCGACCCTTTGTCTACTGCACATGACATCACACTCTTCTCATCCTTCTTCCTCTGCATAGGCACCTTCAGCCTTTCACAAAACAACACTGGCTCTCTCTTAGGGTCTCCTTTTTTTTTTGCTTACACACTCTCAGCCTTTCATAACAGAACAAACTCACTTAGCCTCACCTACAACAACGTGCTCTCAGCATAGATCTCTCAAAAAAACTCCTTGTTACACAATGTTGTATTTCCCCGACTTTGCTCTTCTGGACTCCTCTGTTTTTTTCCTTTGCTGCACTCTGCTCGATGTTGCCTCTGTTTCCTATTTCCACACTACCCAAGTGTACCTTTGCATGGATCTCCATCTTGTTGTTGCATTTGACTTGGCCACTTCTACTACAATAACCATTGAGAATGGGCATCTGAGTGTTTCTCCATACTGAGAATTAATTCTCCTTCCACCTGCACACTTCAACCAAGCATTGTCCTCTCTATGAAAAAATCTCCTGTCCATTCTTCATGCTTATTCATGGCTTCACAAAGCTTGACTGTACTTCAACATGGCTTATTTGTTCTTCATTTAATTTCTGAGATGTGCACACACATTTCAGAGGTATATTTCTTAGCCTAAGGCAGGCCTAACACTCTTCCCTACAAAATCATGGCCCTTTCTATCTTGACCAAACGATCATTGCAATCACCATTACTCCTGTGACACCAACCTTCTACACACATTTACTTAGCTACCAATGCATTCATCCTCATACACCTTCATATAAATTTGTACAAAAATATCATAGCTTCTTAATTTCATAACTTCTTATTAGAAATATCTTACGAAATCTCACAATTATGATTCCTTTAGCTTGTTCTTGCTTAGTCTTTTATCGCATTCCTCCACGTGACCACTACCTGAGACCACCAACTTCATTCTCGTCTATATTACAATATCAGAGCTCCTACATGTCGTAAATTTTATTAAAACAATGTTACGATATTACAATAATCTAAAGTGCCTTGAGCGCTTTCTTGCTTAGCCCCTTTTCATGTTTCCCCTCCATCCGACTGTTGCCTATGACCAATGGCTTACTGCTAAGGTGCTAAGGACTTCAGATCTTGCCGAGGGCCTATCTTCCTTTGTTGACTAATCTCGCCCTTAGTTCTTTTGGGTTTGTTCATCCAGACACCAACATACGTCAAAGCCTCTTTCATCAGAACTTTTCCATAAAGCATTTTCACAGGAGTTACGAAACTCTGAGCTTCAAAATTCTTCATAGCACTCAGGTGTTAACCCTACTCTCTGCCCTTGGTCCTATAGTACCCTTCTCCTAGGCCTACCTAAAGTAACCATGTCTACCAGGATAAACATGAGACAAGATGCTACTATGATCAGATTCGACCTCCTATGTGACCTTAAGGAAGCGGAATCGATGGAACATCACATACAATCACCCAACCTCATAAACATAACCCTTAGGAAACAAGTCATCCACTGTGATAGCCTGTCCCTAGGTCCCACTGTTGTTCTGGACTTCTTAGGCCATAGTCTCTCTCATGCTATGGGAAAGGGAGTGGCCAAAAACTCAAAATCTCTCTCATAGGCTTGCATGCCAGCGGCTATGGACCAAACTTACCAGTTTTGTGCTAGTGACACCGGGATTTAAGCCACTTTTTCAGGTCCAGAGCCCACGCCACTTCCCAAAATGGAATGATAGCTTGAAATCAAGAAAAGTACATGGAAATAGTGAAGTAAAAGCAATAATCCCAAAAAGACCTTAACGAGGCCCCTACTAGCCATGATAGACATTTCGTCAAACCTATCATCAACATCTAACCTACAGGTATAAACAACAGAATTAAGTGTAGGTATCTCATAATTATTTGAGAATCACTATGAACCATTGTTCCCTCATGCCATTTGTTGCATTATCATCTATTAAGTCATAGACACATTATCCATTCATGTATGAGTAAAAACATGTTGAGATCCATACATAGCTACTATCACAAAATATACATATAACCAACATAATAGAAACATAAATACCATGAACATATCAGCCATAAAAATCAATATATACGTAAGCACATTTTCACATGAAAATAAAGGGAATGAATTTCTCATTAATGAATGCAATAAATCAATTGGATATGGGACCACCTCATTCCACTCGACCATAGAATGGCTAAGCCAAATCTCTCTTCATCCATTCACCCCCGTGCCATATTCCAGCATGAATGTGGGACATCATAGAACACATCAATCAAAACTCATCCAAGCCTTCTAGAGGCCATCCACCTCAACCCATAAAACAATGATTCCACCTCATGGTCAAACATCACAAAACCATAATTAGATTGGTATCCATCCAAGCCTACCAGGGCTTCCAGAGAGTTTTCCCAACTAAGGCTTCTACAACTAGTAACTCAACCCACAACTTATATAAGGTGACTAGAGCATTTGTGATCCGGATTTAAAATGAATGAAAAAAATTACAGAGATAACCATAAACAGAAAGATGCAGTGGAAATAATACTTCATTTCATTAATGTAAAATACTGAAATATGCATACAAATAGAAATGGAAATAAACCATCTAGGGTGATGGTAGCTTATCTCTGAGAAGAGATGTGGTGGCTACATGCCTCTGAACTGTGTTAAAATGAGGCTTGAAGGCCTATTTATTGTTGAGAACAATGGATAACCCTAAACATCCAAAAACTTAACCCTAGAAGATGAAACGCCAAACTGTGGGCCTCATTTGGGTAAATTGGTACATCAACTTCTTGGGGTCGTAACTGTTAGAAAAATTATATATTACAGAGCAATGGAACACATAAAATATTGCAAAAATATAAACATAGAAAATGCATAAAACAAGAGAGACATAGATATACGTGGTTCACCCAATTTGGGCTACGTCCACGGAGAAACAATCAGTCCTTTCTTTTATATTATCCAACAAAATTTAAAGAGATACAACCTACAACAGATTCGATGTAACACCCTATTCACTCTCAATCTCCTCTCTATTCCTCACTCAGAATAAAGAGATTCATAGACACAATACGATTCCCTCATATATAGTGAGGGGTTGCCTTCTAGGGAAAAAAACCCTAAATTAAACATAACTTCTACCATCAGATCATCCGCCTAATGAACGACACAGATTGATTAGAAATTACTAGACTTTTACATGGCAATTTTACATCTTTTTTTAGCTTCGGGGGTGCTGCCCCTGAACCCCCGTCGAGGGACCGCTGGCCCCCAAACCCCCCAGCCGGGGGGGATTGGCCCCCCTGAACCCCCCCATGGAGGGGTGTACAATCTCCCTGGGGTATACATTTGGCCGAGACCTTTGAATATAGAAGATAACCATGCTCCACACCCAACAATAACTTTGGCATATGATCTCCGTTTGACACCCACAATATCTCGTTAGAAAGATCTATCTGAGAACAACAACTTTGGGAAGAGAAACATCAATCCATGGACACATGTTGCTCCCAATTTTCCCAAATAACATCGTTTAGGGCCTCAAAACGGCCCCGGAAGTTCAGGACCCAAAAAATTGCTAAAAATAGTAAATTGTGCTACAATTAAGGAAATTGAAATGCTGAAAGAAACAATGGTGGGGGTCTAAGTGGACTTGGTAGGTGGCCACCAATACCCACTTGGATCAGTTTGTCCAACCAAGGCTTCTATGACTAGTAGCTCAACCCATCAAGGCCTTCTAGAGCATTTGTCCAACCATGGCTTCCAAGACTACTAACTCAACCCAAGCTGTTACCGGGCTTCCATAGCGTTTGTTCAACCAGGGCTTCCAGGACTAATAACTCAACCCAAGCTAAGGAAACATGAGAACCAACCGAAAAATCAATGACAGTAAACCCACAACCACCATGACTATCTAGGAAATGGAAAGGCTAGGCAATCCATTGTCGATCCAGGCAATCCTCCATGCCAATGACAGACCACAACCAAGAAACCACATGCATATGCCATGCATGCCAAAACTAGAGAAGAAATCATACATGAAATTTGGTACCTGCAAGAAAATCTGATGTAGCTGCTGATACTGATTCCTTCTTGCACTTTCCTACTCTTTCTTTGCCTTGTTGCTCCAAGAATCCAAGTGTGCCACACCCTCCAAGAGTGCTCTAAGAAAACTCTAAGTATCCAGGAGTATGAGAGAGAGAGAGTAATGAGAGAGATCTCCAACACTAAATTGACAAAAGGTTACATTGACCAAGCTTGCCCACTGATCCTTAGAAGCCTTTTTATTAATGAGGCCTCTATTTTCTTCATTTTCCATTATTTTCCTTCAATTTCCTCCTCACATGCAGTCTATGACCTTTCACCTTCCTTTTCTCCTAATTTCCATTATTTTCATAAATAAATGTGCCAAAATACCTTTTTTCCTCTTTAATGCCTTAGCCATTTCCTTTGCCAATTTCCTTAGACATAAACAACCAAATGAAAATCCACTAGGATGTCTGGCCCACCATTCAGCTGGAATAAGTGTCCTATCATCTGTAGTATTTATATATTTTTACATGTAAATTTCACCAGGGCTGTTACAGAACCCTCCCCCTTAGGGGAACACCGTCCTTGGTGTTCAATGACACATATAACCAACAAGATTGATGAAAACAAAACATACTTCCCATGGAGCTTTATAAAATAACTCATTGCAGTGTTTACAATGACTACTGTTGAAACATGACAAACATACCATTTACCAGAGCTTTATAATACAACTCATTACAATATTTACAATCCACATATACACATATGCACATTTGCTAAACCATCAAATAAGGGATATGATGCTCGTATCAATCAACAAGGGAATCTAGAGGCTCACACCTCTACCCTCAAAGTAGTACCAGGATTCACCTCCTTCTGAGGAAGTCTAGAATCTACTGTCACAGTCAAAGTTACATGTAATGTCTAGCGCTGCAATCATGTGCCACTTGTCCTCTCAGTGAACAATTACTGGCTCATTATTCTAGGGCGCACTGCCACTGTGCATCTTATTCCATCTGGCAATGCCCATGACCAAAACAATTCCATCCCTTGACCTTCCCTTCTCTACTACATAGTCCCTCAGACAATCTAGTCAACCCTTCCGTGTAGTCACTCACCTTCAAAGTTCCGCTGGCACCCCCATCCTGGGTAGTCCATCCCTTGGCAAGGCTTCCTCACATCAAAAGATACAAAAACTAAGGCATATACCTTCCTCAAGACCATCATACCAGTCATAATATGCTCTTGGTAATCAATGGACACAATTGGGTACTAGTGTCCCACAATGGCTTTGTTCTTGAAGTGATTTACCAACATACAGATGCATATTCCAATTCCTTTCACTGCTGCTGCTGATTCTTGTAGTTGATTTTAACCACCCAACTAGTCATTTTTGTGCTTCTTGTACCAAGCATATAACTTCCATTAGATTTAAAATAAATTGAAATAAGTTCAAATCGTACCTCATTGGTAGCTCATCAATAAGGTACACTTGCAATCCTGTTTACTTCCTGTCACGACAAGTCAAACTAGAATCATGGATAAAAACACCACATCAGGTTAACTCAAAACATAACCATCATAGATCAAAATCATAATCATATGTAACCATCATAAACAAAAATCATAGATCACATGTAATCATCATAGACCAGAATCATAAATCATATGCATAGTAAAACTGAAAATACAACACTAATACTTATCCTTCATCGATCCTTACTTCTGCCTTTGTCCTTTTGTACACACACCGATCGGTTGCCACACCAGCAAACACCTAGTGCCTTCTCCTCCACTAGGTGCACATACACATAGTGTGCATCACACACATACAACTACATACACCATACAACACCATGCAATGCATGTACCCATACTTGACATACAACACACACACCTGCACACAGTGTACACATGTATACATGCACAATGTACATCAAAAGACATTCATCTGCACACAACGTGCAACACCACAAAATTCATAGATGTACACCCAGTATACAACATAACTCATACACCTACAACCAATGTATAACACAACACAATACATAGACCTACATCTAGCATACAACATAATACATGCACCTACACCTGATGTACAATATAACACAAATACGTGTCTAGAGTGCAACACAATGAATGCATATGTCATGATACTATGAATACACAATGCACATACATAGTACTGCAGGCCTACAACATAACATGTATGACATGCACTCAATCCCACACGTACACCAATACCACATGTACCAAGCACCACCTGTACAATGTGTGCATAACATCACATGTACATGAAACCACCTGCACAACTTGTACACAATGCCATATGTACACTGCACCATTGTACAATGTGTACACAATACCACATGTACACAGTACCACACACATGACATGTATGCAACACCACATGTACACAATGCCACATGTAAGACATGTACACAACACCACCTGCACACAACACCACTTGTACAACATGTACACAACACCACTTGTACAATCATGCACACCACACCATATGTACATGGCACCACATGTAAAGCATGCACGCAACACCAATTGTACATAGCATTGCATTTCCAACATGTACATAGCATCATTTATACACAATATTGCATATCCAACATGCACACAATACAATATGTACACAATACCGCATATCCAACATGTACATATCACCATCTATTCCCAACATTGAATATGCAACATTCTTACAACACTATTTGTACTACACCATGTACATAACATTACATATCAACATGTACACACACTAAATATACACCACACTGCATACGCACAACATGACAGGTGAAACAAGTACAACATATACGACATATGCACAATAGTTGTACCACACATCCAAAACCACACCTACTCTTTATCAAGGAACCTTGCTTCCAGTGCCTTATCCATACTTGTCCTAGCATGCTGCAGACCACACTGCTTTCACTTTGCTAATTTATCCCTCGGTATAGCCTATCCATAACATAAGCATAGGCTTAATATAAGCATACAATATAAATTCATATTCACGTGATACTGACCTCATATGTTTGTCATGAATACTCTTCCCACTTGATTCCTCATAGACCAGGAACCTCTTCATGTCATTTTCCTACGTAAGCAATCATTCCTCCATAAGAACAACTCTTGATGACCCTGTCAGATAGTGACATAGATACATGTACACATACATACATCATAAAATAATAATGATCTTGTCAGTCTCAAACATGATACATACATACATATGTACATATAAAAATTAGAATAAATAATCATGATTCATGATCAACCTGTCAGACATGACATAAATACACACCTACATGTATACATATTTAAACATCAACATAATCATGATCATAACCTAATTGCCAGATATCAAGGTCAAGGTTAAGAGAACTCCCTTTATTCATGCACAACATGCATGACATTGAGAACAACAGTTCCCAATATAGCCAAGGCATATGATTCCTCCAATCCATTCAACTTACCCTTCTTGATTACCTTTCCCATGACTGTTATGTCATCATCCATTTACCACAATGGACCCAACCAGTCCAACCAACTATCATAGCCTTACCTTCTGCTACACTTACTCATACACCGAGCTTCATCTGTGTCTTACATTACGTATTGGGTACTACACAACTTTCACTGAGATCCTTCAACTTTTCCTCTTTCCCAACCAATTCCCCAGACTCAAAACATAAAAGGAAAGAACATAAACAACAATAAGAAGAAAACCAATAACAACATGATTTCCCGCAAACGAAGTGGTATGGCCATACTCTAGACATAAATAAAGGTGCAAATCAAGCGCAAACAAATGAAAAAAGACCAAAATCACAAGACTAACAACAAACACCATGACTCAATCCCCCTGGTTCCCAAAGAAACTCAACTAGAGCCTTCTTCAAGATTTCATGGCAACCTCTCTTTGCCATGAAGTCCCTTGCATCATATTTCCATAAACACATAACTGCCAGTGTATAAATAAACATAAAAATATATCAGTTACCTTATCTTGTTGTGCCAAGCATGTTGCTTGCAACTGAACACATCCACGCCATCTCTCAAGGGACTCCAATCCTTTGACAGATCCACCTGTAACTAAAAACTAGCTAATATACCTGTCAAGTACATTTTCATGAATCTAGCACATATCCACATATTTTCAAACAAAATCAAGGTTAAGAATACTTCCTGTATGTGAGGAATTCATTCGTTTGGAATTAGAGTTTCCAAATATAGCCAAAGGAATTCTTGTCCAATTCCTTTCTTTTACCCTTTTTACCATGTTGCAATCGAGGCTTACTATGCATTGTATCATCCCCCAACTGTTAGTTACGTAAACACATCAATTGATATCCTATCACGTTAATACCAAGCATGTTTCCTATAATTGTTTACACATGGAAACCACATGTTCCATCTATCAAGACAATCATATCTATAAATTTGAAATCAACCTTTACCAAGACTAACAATCACGTCCTAATCCATAGTCAACTCAGAGTCATTAGACATAATCCTACAACTATCACCTACTACACTCAAGTACATATCAACTGTCTCAACACATATGTGTTAGTAAAACCATATTAAAGCAAAATCATTGGAACACATACTCACATTATGAAATTCATCAAACATTCAACCAACTTGCAAACATACCACGTTAAATAAATCAAATAGGCACCAAACACTCAAACACTAGATAGACGTCATAATCAAACAACCAAACACCAAATATACGACATAAGAAAACTCATACCTTAATGTATATTAGAGTAGGCTATCTTGTCTACACAATAAATCTAGGTTAACATGATACAACTTCACAACATATCAACTCAAACATAAATCATGATATCCGTAACAATAACTAACTAACATGTTCACGTCATAAGCTTATAAGCATTTGATGTTCATGCATAAAAATAACATATGTATAATCATTCTAAGTTAGTAACACACGATGCAACACATTAAGTCGACACATACCTGAATGTCATAACCCTAACCATCTGCATAGGCCAATCCAATTTAGCATGATACATATGACATCAAGATCTTAATGAAATAACCCTAATCATCAAGTTACTAGCATATAACAACCATAAGCTATATATCAATCTCATCAACAACATATAAGCTAATTGTCAAGATAACGGTCATATAATAACAAAAAATTAACCTATAACATACTCATTAACATCATATAACATAATCATCAGGTTATCTAATATAAAAAAAAAATAGCAATGCATACAAATACAGGTTATTATCATTCTTGACTATTTGACACATGTGCATATGACTACACTAATCAACTAGCATCTATCATGTATGTAACCATAACATCAAAATATTTGTACATAAACCTAATGCATATAAATATCCTTAACTAACATACATGCATGCCAAACATACCATACCTGTATGACGGTATTCTCTTACCCCAAAGTCTAATGTTACAACCTCACTTTGATAGTCTGCATCTCCTGCTCTGTCTCAGCCAACACATTAGCATTATAAAAACCAATAACATCATGATCATGACCTAAATTGCATACAATGACTTCACAAGGCATATTTGACCTATTATTCATGCATAACTATAACCAATACCATACATGAATAACAACAACATATAGACACATAACACATGAGTGAAAAACCATATACACACCATTTTAGCTAGAGTCGAGTCATCAATGCATGACCATATCAACTACACAAACCATGACCTCATACATGACCACAACAACCACCTCACGTGCATTTGATAACATGTCAACACTGGCATGCATAACAATGCATAATCAACCATACACACATGAAGACGTACTCCATAACAACACCTTCAACCTTCAAATGGTGACATCAATACAAACATGATCAACACCATGAAAATACAACAAGCACATGGACTACATGCATAAGGAACAAATATGCAACCAACATGAAAGCATAACCAACACATAGCCCAAGGCGAGTGCAACCACGCTCTAATACCACTCTATAACACCCTCTTCCTACACCTACCGAAAGTAACCATGCTGATCGAGGTAAAAATGAGACGAGAGGCTACTATGATTAGATTCAACCTCCTATGTGACCTTAAGGAAGTGGAATTGACGAAACATCACATACAGTCATCCAACCTCATCAACGGAACCCTCAAGACACAAGTCAACCACTATGACAGCCTTTCCTTGGGTCCCACTACTATTATGGACCTATTAGGCCATATTATCTCTCGTGCTATGGGAAAGGGAGCAACCAGAAACCCAAAGTCGCTCTTATAGGCCTGCATGCCAGCGACTGTGGACCAAACTTTCCAATTTTGTGCCAGCAACCTCGGGATTTAAGCCACTCTTTCAGGCCCAGAGCCCAAGCCACTACCCAAAATGGAATGATAACTTGAAATCAAGAAAATTACAAGGAAACAATGAATCAAAAGCAATAAGCCCAACAAGACCTTAACCAGGCCCCTACTAGCCATGACAGACATTTCGTCAAACATATCATTGACATGTAACCTACAGGTGTAAACAATAGAATTAAGTGTACAGATCTCATACTTATCTGAGAATCACTCTGAACCATTGTTCCCTCATGCCTTTCATTGCATTATCATCTATTAGGTCATAGACACATTATCCATTCATCTACGAGTAAAAACATGTTGAGAGCCATACATAGTTGCTGTCACAAATGTACATATAAGCAACATAATAGGAATATAAATACCATGAACATATTAGCCATCAAAACCCATATATACATTAGTACATTTTCACACGAAAATCAAGGGAATTAATTTCTCATTAATGAATGCAATAAACCAACCAGAGATTGGACTACCACATTCCACCCGACCATAGAATGGTTGAGCCAAATCTCTCTTTAGCCATTCACCCCCGTGCCACCAAGCATGAATGTGGGATCTCATAGAACACATCAATCAAAACTCATCTAGGGCTTCCAGAGGCCATCTACCTCAACCCATCAAACAATGATTTCACCTCATGGTCGGACATCACAAAACCATCATCAGATTGGTCTCCATCCAAGCCTTCCTGGGCTTCTAGAGCGTTTGTCCAACCAATTCTTCCAGAACTAGTAACTTAACCCACAACTTGTAGAGGGCTTTGAGATAATTTGTCCAACCAAGGCTTCTAGGACTAGTAACTCAGCCCACGAAGGGATTCAAGAGCATTTCTCCAACCAAGGCATCCATGACAAGTAACTCAACCCAAGCTGTTATAAGGCTTCTAGAGTGTTTGTTCAACCAGATCTTCCAAGACTAATAACTCAACCCAAGATAAGGAAACATGAGAACTAGCAAAAAAAAAAAAACAATAAAAGTGATGAGGCTCATCAATAGGTAAACTATATGGGTCACAATGCCACTCTCCAACTTATTAAATTGATTTTTCTCACATTTATTTACATATTTTGTTATATTTTTCTTAGTGAGAAGACTAAAGGCGAGTTATTATATTATGTGGCCTAATGTGTGTTAAATGCAGTAATTGGAGTAGTTTTGGGTTGACTTAAGTGTAGGAATTCAGAGTAGGAAATCAAGAGAGATTTTAGGATTTGGTCTCCCTCCTTAACTCAAATAATTCGAAGATTCCTCCACTCTATCTCATCCACTCACTGTCACTGGCAGCCAAGCAAACCGAGTTCAATGGCAGCCAAGCCAGTGACAAACAAGGAAGAGTTATTCTCAATTTACGGATCCAAGTATCCCTACCCTACCTATGCTATGGAAATTCAAGAAATCGACCTCAGGTCTAAAAGAGTGCTTCTAGATAACCAACCTCCGTCTCCACCTAAGTAGCTTGTAGAGGAAAATGAAGAGAGTCTTCCTAAAGCCAATCCACCTCCTTGTCCTGAAAGATTGATCCATCCTAGTCAGCACACTCGAGAAGAGACTGAACTTCTAGGAGAATTGAAAAAATTGTGTGCTAAATACCACTCCTCTAAGCCATCAAGGATGTCCCCATCTACACAAGCTAATCAAGGAAAAATGCTTCAAACACCTCGGGAGGAGAAAGAAAGACATCCCTACCACTAATGTCATTGGATAGTTGTCTGACTTAATGTCGGGGAGAGTAATTTTCCCAATGTATCTAGACCCTGGAAGTCCTATGGTAGATGTTGGTGGGCCCCAGTATTGCAGTGATAATGTTGCAACTCCTGGGACTCCCTTCTTTAATTTTATCAACCCGGCAGTTCGTAACAAACTTGGAAGCGACAGTGTTGTATGCACAAGTACTAGCTCTTGCCACGACTGTCACTTGATCAGATGGCACAAGTCTGCTAGGAGCTTAAGCCAACTTCTATGAGCTCTTAGAAGAAGCTTTTTAACTGATGGATGAAAGCTAATTCAAAGGAGGCTAATCTACTTGCAAAAAGAAACTGAAAGCGGAAAGGAAATGCAAACCCTAGCAAACCCTAGTTTTACCGTCTAACCCTACTAGTGCAAGAAAAATGATGAAAGCTATAGAAAGGAATTCCATTGACTCTTAGAAAGGTAAAATTCATGTGACTAAGCTACTTCGGAGGTGAAATCTGAAAAGGAACATCTTTTTGTATTTTTGAGTAAGTTGGTAGAATTATTGTGCATGTGCTTTAACTGTTTTTGACTGTGCAGAGGTGGATTGGCGAAAGGAAATGCTTGCAAGAGGTTGGGAAGGTTAGAATAAGGCCTAAGGGGTCCCTATCACCCTTCCATAGAGTTTTACAGAGTTTGGCTATCAAGAAGCCGCTTTCGTGAGCTTCTACAGGAAGTCTGCAGGGGTTCTACAGGATGTTCTGAAATTTCTACAGGATGTCCCGAAAAGAGGATTTTGGAGGGTTGATGGAGGAAAAGTGGTGGGAAAGTGGAAATGGATGTTGGATAAGGATGATAAGGGGTCTAGGACCTGGTGAATGAGGCTAAGGAGCGATTGGATTTGTTTAAGGATGGAGGGAGCAATGATGCACCAGAATGTAGAAACTAGGGCAAAGTGAGAAAACGTGGTCAATGAGAGGCAAGAATCTGAGTTAGAGGAAAAAGTAGGTTGCATGGATGGGGTAAGGATAGATGAGGAGGTATCATAGGTGCTCTGTAAGTTATTTCTCAAACTGAACAAACAAAGACTCGGAAAATCAAGGACCTAGCTACTTTAACCTAATCTGTCCTAAATAAAAGAAAATGAACAATAGTTTACTTGCAACGAAATCATGTGAAGTAGCTATGCAAACTAAGCAATCATGAACCTGAGCATGTAATCAAAACTGGTATCAACTTCTACAAATGAGAATCTAACACTAATAATTGCATGATGAAGCAAAGACAATGTTTTTGGTGGCATCAAGGACACCTTGGTCCCAGCTCATGGTCCCACTGAGGGAGAGGTGAGATCAGAGGTGCTTGATAGCATGTTTATGAAGATCTTCTCTGTTGTTAGCCTATCAAATCAATCTGAACATGAAAAACCTTTTTAATCATCAAAATCAACCTAAATAACAAAACAAGATTCAAATCTAAATAGCAGATTTTATTCTAAGAATGCAGCAAAAACACATAAAAGTAAACAAAGGAAGTACTGGGCACTTGGGTTGGGCCCAACCCTAAGAGCTACATCCTCCTAAGAGAGATTAGAGTTAGTGCAAAGCTGGATTCATCTTTATTGATCAAAAGAATAGTACATTCCAAAAACTGTCCACAAGGAAAAGCTTGAAAGTGTGCTGAATTGCAGAGCTAATCTATTGCCTAAAAAAATGACTAAAAGAATGACTAAAATCGAACTAAAAACTAGCTAACTTCTGCCTACAAAGTGACTAACTGAAATGAGGCCCTAAGCCTTCTTATTTATACAAATTGAGGACCCCAACAACCCTCCTAAACTTTAGGAACTTGGCTTCCAAAACTTGTAGTTAACATCAACTTTACTAGCCCTTGCTCGGCTGCCCTTGTGATAATCGATTTGGTGGCCCTTGAACTCCGAGCTGATGGTGGAGAATTCGAGGTAAGGGCCCATAAATGAAGGGGACACCTTCCTAAAAATCCTCTCCATGAATTTGGCTACCAAGTGCTCATTTAAACCTTTGATTTTGTCTCCAAATTGACCAAAAAGACTGCATAAAGCACACATTAGACTTGTTGGCATAATGACTAACCCAATTCACTCTATTAGCATAAATATAATAAAAAATATGCAATAAACTAATGAGAATGGTGGATTAAGTCGAATTAGGAGGCTAAATGAGCCCATATAATTATCCATTTTTGGGGCTCATCATCACCCCCCTACTGAAAGTGTTGCTCATCCTTTGAGTAACTAATCTATCTCTCCATCTTTGATGGCCCTGGTGGCCTCCCTGTCATGCCAAGCTTTTGAAGTGATGTCCTCTTCTCGGTCATGAAACCATGCTTTTCTCTCTACTTCTTCCCACTACCTATGCTCCTTTTCTTGTAGCAATTTTGTTAGTGCCTCAACTTTAGCCTGCAGCTTGTCCTCTCTTTGCTATTCATCAGATGTTTCCCTGTATTTCCTTCTTCCTGTGATTGTTTGGCTGCTTTTTCCTCCAATTTCTCGGTCTCTCTTAGCTTAGCCCGAGTTTCCTGTACAGAATTCTCAGCGTCCTGTAGAACTGTCTCAGCTTCCTGTAGAGCTGTCTTTGAGTCCATCATCTGAATTCTCTCTCTTCAAGTGAAGGTTTTTGGCTCCCTCATTCATAGGTGATGGATATCTTTGAAGGAGGCACCTCCTTTTGTTTAGCTATTGTGTCCTTAATGACAATTTTCTCCTTTGACTGTGGCTGGGGTCTACCTACTTTGATTTGTATGCTCCTCCTCACTTTAAAGTACATGGAGGTTTGCATCTTTCTCTTCCTTTTTGGTTTTGGAGGTGTGCTTAAGGTGGCAAGCACAGCTGCTGCCTCCCTTGCCAATATTTTAGGTGATTTCTCCTTTTGCTGTTTTGTTTTCATGCTTCCTGTAGAAACTGTTTCAACTGTTTTCATGCTTCCTGTAGAAACTATTTTCATGCGTCCTATAGGAACTGTTTCGGTCTGCTGTCACTGATATCTCATGGTGTGTCTCTTCCTCCTTTTTTCCTCTTCTTTGGTCTCCTCTGCCTCTGTTAGCTTGCTTCCTCACGCTCTGTTTTGGCCTTCTTCTCATCTTGTTTAGTTTCTGCCTTCTCTGCTTTAGTCTTTTTCTTTTCTATTCTGGATCTTCCTTCTCATCTTCTGTTTTGATTCCCTCCTTTGTTTCAAGTTCTTCTTTCTCCATTTTGGTCTTTTCCTCTTTTTCTATTTCCTCCTCATCTTCCCCTGCCATATTTCTAAAAATCTCCCTATCATGATGTGTGGTGACTGCTGGAAATGTTCAGGTGAGGAGGGAGGAAACAAACTTTCAAAACTGGAAATAGAGAAATGGCTGAGGTTTGTCTTTCTGGAGTCAGGAATTTCTCATGTTCTTCTTTTTCACAACATCAATTTGCCATTTTTTCTTCGAACTGTTTCCAACTTGAATTTGCTTCTCGGTTTTTGAGAAAAATCAATACCTTTGACATAAGAGAGAATATTTATAACATAAGGTTTTGCTTCAGAGAGTGGATAGTCTTGCAAATTTGGTTTCTCATAGGTTGGCTTCTATGGTTGCATCCTTTTTCAAAAGAATGTGAGAAAGAAAAAGGCATATTTTGGATGCAGAGCAGGAAAACAGAGAGACCGTGTATAACCCAAAGAAGGAAAAAAACACAGGCAGTCTTTTAAGCTTCACTTTCCTTTCTTTCAACCCAATATTGTGTTTTTAATCCTCCACCTTATATAAATATATCATATGCAGAGCAGTTTCCTGAGCCTACCTCTTTTCAAGCTCCAAATTCGACGTGGAAAAGTCCAGGCTTCCCTGCTCTGGAAGGCTGTGCCGTACTTCCTGTAGAAGACCCCCCTCGGTTCCTGTAGAACGCCACTGCGCCTCTAAGCGAGCCCGATACGCAACAAATCTCGAAGATAGGTAGAAAACCCGGTGGAGGATGACTAGTTAAGCATTTTGTGGAAGCGGAGGATGCATACTTCAGTTGCAAGTGCAAATGAACAGCAGGTGGTTTCAACCGAGAATTTTTTTAATTGCAGCGTGATTCGTGGTGAGGTGGTCAGGTGTACGTGGCCACATGCAGACTGCAGTGTCATCATGGGACTGGATGTTTTCTACCTGGAATCCCTTACCATTAGTTGCGCTGGAGTTCAAAATCTCTACCATTATCTGTTTTTTTTAATTTCCCGTGAATGGCTACACACGTGCGCTGGTGATCCATGGATGAGTGCAATCGAAATGGCTAGCTTTCTCGCTGAATCCCACCATTTCATTCGTTCATGCAGTTCTTAAACTAGATTCATGCAACAGAGGAACGAGTTTAGTCATGTACTTGGAAGTCGAGCATGGTTGTTGTGAGGTGCTGTGGCCTTTCATTTGCTGCATGCATTTGTTTCTATGGTTGAATGATGGCTTGGTTGCTGATTCATGGTCGTTTTCCTTGTGCAGGTGTCCTTTGGCCGGATCTAAGCTGTAGGAATTTGTTTCCACGTTCAGACTCACACCCTCAAGCCGCTGATGTTGAATTTTTACAAGGCAGTGACTTATTTTCTCCATTGCTCTTGAACGATAGACCGGATTGATCTGAAACTTTCTGAGCATGTTCCTATCATCATTATGCACCTCCCATAGCAAAATTGTGATCAATGGATACACAAATTTCGAGAAAAATGGAAATTGGCTAAAGATTACAGAGATCAATTTCTCGAAAACTGTGCATCGGAATCGGCTGAAACTACTTGGGTAGGTTACTATCACCCATGTGCATCTCCCCATGAAACAGATTTTGAAACGGATGCACAGATATGGAGAAAATACAAAAATGGCTGAAGGTGATGGAGGCTGATTTCTTGGAAACCGTGCATCAGAATTGGTTGAAATTATTCTGGCGTGTTGCCATAATCCCTATAAAACTCCCCATAAAATGGTTTTGTGAATGGATGCACGGTTTTCACGTGAGGGAAAAAACAAATTTCAGCACTATGTATTTTTGCTTCCAAGCATTCTGCAGTTTTTTGCATGGTAAGAAAAATGAGCTTGGGCTGTGATGCAGGCATGGAATTGATGGGAGAGAGGTTTGAGGATTATAGGAGGACTTATGAACCCATGAGGAAGCTATCATGTTCGCCAAACTGCCTTTTTGAAATCCATTTCTAGCTTCCTGTAGAAATCCTGTAATTTCTACAGGAACTTCCTGTAGAACACGCAGTTTTTAGGAAAGAAGCACAATGAGATGGAAAAAATGATGGAGAAGGGTGAGGGATGGAAACATGGATGCTTGCAGGCCTCATGGACATATTCCTAGCCTTCTGGTCCTCTTCGGAGATCAATTTTGGCTCGTTTGTAGGCTTCCTGTAGAAGACACAGAACTTCCTATAGAAGACACAAAACTTCCTGTAGAAGGCACAAAACTTCCTCTGTCTTTGTTTTGAGTGATACTCCTGACCTGCAATGTCCTTCTTGCAACCTGCAATTATTCGATAGAAATTAGGTTTATTTTTTTTCTTTTCTTCTTTCTTTTTCTCTCTTTTTTTTGAAAACAACTAGGGCGCCTCATGGAGGTTTTCACCCTAATTGCCTGCCCTGGGCGCCTCCAAGGGAGGTTTTCAACCAAGGATCTTATTCCTTTTTCTTTTCTCCTTTTTTTCCAACCCATTGACCACCTCATGGAGGTTTTCAATCAATGAGCCAATCTGAGGTGCCTCCGAGGAGGTTTTCACCTTAGATTTTTTCCTCTTATTTTCACTTTTTTTCTTTTTTTTCTACCCTACCCTACTTGAAAAACAAAATCATTTTCAAGTATAAGAATACTTCCAATGGAGCCATGTGCACATCGAGATTAGAGACAAAATGATGTGGAGGCTTGAAATGCATGCTTTGACAGGTATTCGGATTTCAGAGACCAAATGATTTGACTTTGAAGGGATCAAACATAGTTGAAGAAGAGAGTACTGCTGCAACTTAGTGACCATCTGGAACCATGTCTCAATATAGCTCTGATATCCTTGGTCCTTTTGTTGATTGGATCATTCTTCATGTCACCTTCTATCATGACCTTCTCATCTTCCTCTTTTTGCTGACCTTTCTCTTGAATACATGGAAGATTTGATGGTAACCATGAGGAAACTCTCTCAATCTCTGATTTTGATGCCTTCTCTTCATCAAGTGCAGCCCATGGTTCTTTGATCTTTTCTTTTGAATTTTCTTCTACTAGATATGATCCTTCAATGCTTTCAATATAGTCTCTTTTTTGCAATATTCTTCCTGAGCTATGGTGAACATCATTGAGCTCAAGAGGAGTCATTTGGACATGTTGTGCCTCAGCTTTGTAATTGGGTTGAGCTACTCCAATGGGCAGGTTTGGAAATGGTGGTACGGGTAGTTGAGTGGGGGTGTATATTTGAGATGGATGTGGATGGGGTTGTGGTTGGGTAGGTGGTGGAGGCAAATGAGCGGAAGGAGAGTTGTATTGGGGCCTTCACCCCTGATGAGGTGCATTCCACTGAGGCTGTGGCTGAGCATAAGAGTGAAACGAATGAGCAACTGGTTGGGCATAATGTGGATATGTGAATGACGGAGGAGGAGGTGTGGACCAGGAAGGATGAGCAGGGGGATCCCAAGAAGGCATGGAAGTGGCTTGATAGGGGTCGTAATAGGTCTGGGATGTCCCTTGCATTCCCTGCTGGTAAGGTATGGGTCCATGTGGCCTCCTTTGATTCATATAATAGAGTGGTTCAGTGGCTCCTTTAGCCCTTTGATATGCAACTTTGATTCTGGGTAAGGAAGGGCACTGATCTATAGGATGGTCTTTTTCACAGACAAAACACACTTCTATGGAGTGCAATGGACATCCATTCCTAGGATGCTT
This sequence comes from Pinus tabuliformis, assembly GCA_031772625.1. NCBI lineage: Eukaryota > Viridiplantae > Streptophyta > Pinopsida > Pinales > Pinaceae > Pinus > Pinus tabuliformis. Next base: position 834,132,887 of record CM062807.1, on the reverse strand, counting down.
TCTAGTGCACTTGGGACAAAAGATGGCCAAATCCCTCTTGGCTTCTTCTTACTTCTTTTGGATCTGCAAGGTATCCAGTTGCATGGCAAGAAACTACCTTACCTGCTCTTGAAATCTTCCATCTGATTTGCAAATTCATTTTTGGATAAGGCACTGTTCCCAACATTTCTGTTTGTAGCCATTCGCTCCAGAGGAATGTTTTCTTCTTCTTCTCCCTTAGAGGTTCTTCAAATATGTCTTGATGTCCACCTAGGGGTTCTTCTTACTCACAGCCATCGAATAAGAGAGAAGGTTGGCTGTGTGAAGCAGTGGGGGGTGTTGTGCAAACATTTTTCTGACTTATCTCTACTCCTACAAGGCATGAAAGGAAATCTTTTTCGTTGATTTTTGTTTCCTTTTTCTGCTTGTACCTACAAAAACTAAAATAGATTGAATTGCAACTAACTAAAAGCTATCTTGCTGAAATGAAAATGCGGAATTGAAATGAAAGCAGGAAAGGACTAATCTATTTTGCTGAAATGAAATTGTAGGAATGAAATGCTAAGCTACGCTTGCGGAATTGAAATGCTAATCTATGCTTGCAGAATTGAAATTGCAAAATTGAAATGCTAATCTACGCTTGCAGAATTGAAATTGCAGAATTGAAATGCTAATCTATGAAAGTGGGAAATGCTAATCTACTTTTGCGGAAATGAAATTATAGAATGGAAATGAATTAATCTACTCTATGCTTGCTGAAATAAACTACTTAGCAGAAGGTTGTAGTAGAAAATAGAAGAAAAGAAACAATCACCAATACTCTGACGCTTCCCTAGAAACGGTGCCAAAAAGAATGGTGGGCCCCAGTATTGCAGCGATAATGCTGCAACTCCTCGGACTCCCTTCTTTAATTTTATCAACCCGGTAGTTCGTAACAAACTTGGAAGCGACGGTGCTGTATGCACAAGTACTAGCTCTTGCCGCGGCTGTCACTTAATCAGCGGGCACAAGTCCGCTAGGAGCTTAAGCCAACTTCTATGAGCTCTTAGAAGAATCTTTTTAACTGATGGATGAAAGCTAACTCAAAGGAGGCTAATCTACTTGCAGAAAGAAACTGAAAGTGGAAAGGAAATGCAAACCTTAGCAAACCCTAGTTTTACCGTCTAACCCTAATGGTGCAAGAAAAATGATGAAAGCTATAGAAATGAATGCCATTGACTCTTAGAAAGGTAAAATGCATGTGACTAAGCTACTTCTGAGGTGAAATCTGAAAAGAAACATCTTTTTGTATTTTTGAGTAAGTTGGCAAAATTATTTTCTGAGGTGACTGTGTAGAGGTGGATTGGCAAAAGGAAATGCTTGCAGGAGGTTGGGAAGGTTAGAAGAGGGCCTAAGGGGTCCCTAGCACCCTTCCAGAGAGTTTCACAGAGTTTGGCTATCAAGAAGCCGCTTTCGTGAGCTTCTACAGGAAGTCTGCAGGGGTTCTACAGGATGTTCTGAAATTTCTACAAGATGTTCTGAAAATAGGATTTTGGAGGGTTGATGGAGGAAAAATGGTGGGAAAGTGGGAATGGATGTTGGATAAGGATGTTAAGGGGTCTAGGACCTGGTGAATGAGACTAAGGAGCGATTGTATTTGTTCAAGGATGGAGGGAGCAATGATGCACCATAATGTAGAAACTAGGGCAAAGTGAGAAAACATGGTAAATGAGAGGCAAGAATCTGAGTTAGAGGACGAAGCAGGTTGTATGGATGGGGTAGGGATAGATGAGGAGGTATCACAGGTGCTCTGTAAGTTATTTCTCAAACTGAACAAACAAAGACTCGGAAAATCAAGGACCTAGCTACTTTAACCTAATCTGTCCTAAATAAAAGAAAATGAACAACAGTTTACTTGCAACAAAATCATGTGAAGTAGCTATGCAAACTAAGAAATCATGAACCTAAGCATGTAATGAAAATTGGTATCAACTTTTGCAAATGAGAATTTAACACTAATAATTGCATGATGAAGCAAAGACAATGTTTTTGGTGGCAGCAAGGACACCTTGGTCCCATATCATGGTCCCATTGAGGGAGAGGTGAGATCAGAGGTGCTTGATAGCCTTTTTCTGAGGATCTTCTCTGTTATTAACCTATCAAATCAATCTGAACATGAAAATCCTTTTTAATCATCAAAAGCAACCTAAATAACAAAACAAGATTCAAATCTAAATAGCAGTTTTTATTCTAAGAATGCAGCAAAAACACATAAAAGTAAACAAAGGAAGTACTGGGCACTTGGGTTCAGCCCAACCCCAAGAGCTACTGCCTCCTAAGAGAGATTAGAGCTAGTGCAAATCTGGATTCATCTTTATTGATCAAAAGAATAGTACATTCCAAAAACTGTCCACAAGGAAAAGCTTGAAAGTGTGCTGAATTGCAGAGCTAATCTATTGGCTAAAAAAATGACTAAAAGAATGACTAAAATCGAACTACAAACTAGCTAACTTTTGCCTACAAAGTGACTAACTGAAATGAGGCCCTGAGCATTCTTATTTATACAAATTGAGGACCCCAACAGCCCTCCTAAACTCTAGGAACTCGGCTGCCAAAACTTGTAGTTAACATCAACTTTACTAGCCCTTGCTCGGTTGCCCTTGTGATAATCGATTTGGTGGCCCTTGAACTCCGAGCTGATGGTGGAGAATTTGAGGTAAGGGCCCATAAATGAAGGGGACACCTTCCTAAAAATCCTCTCCATGAATTTGGCTGCCAAGTGCTCATTTAAACCTTTGATTTTGTCTCCAAATTGACCGAAAAGACTACATAAAGCACACATTAGACTTGTTGGCATAATGACTAACCCAATTCACTCTATTAGCATAAATATAATAAAAAACATGCAATAAACTAATGAGAATGGTGGATTAAGTCGAATTAGGAGGCTAAATGAACCCGTATAATTATCCATTTTTGGGGCTCATCAGATGTACACATTGATGACATCATTGTCCCCCACACCTTGATTGATCTTGGGGTTGTCATAAATGTGATGACCAAGGAGACCATGCTCAAATTGAATCTACAAGGATCCTTAAGAAAGACCACAACAATATTACAAATTTCAGATAGATCCACAGTAGCTCTTGAGGGAGTTTTTGAGGATGTGATGGTCTCTATTGATTCCTAGGAGTACCCTGCTGAATTCTTAGTTCTCCAGCCAAAGACGAAATTCAATGGTTATCCTCTCATCCTTGGAAGGCCATGGCTAGCCACTGCTGATGCTTACATAAGTTGCAGAGATGGGAACATGACCATTAAGAATGGGAATTGGTCCAAATAGTTGGTCTTGTACCCTCCCGCTAAACTGTACCTAGAGCATGAATTACCCTTATGATTGGCAGAGGAGGAGGAAGATGAACTATACCATACCACACCCTACCCAGTTTTCACCCTAGATGTTATTATTGAACTACATTGTGACTAAAAATTAACTCATAGATGTTGTCCACTCCTTGAACAATTAAGACACTACATCACTGGTTATCAAACCTTTGTGCATATTAACCATGCTATTATCAAATACTTAATGAACAAGCCTGATGTGAAAGCTAGAATTATTACATGGTTGATTTTATTACAATAGTTTGATTTAACTATCATTGATAAGACAGGTAGAGAAAATGTAGTTGCATATTTTTTTTATCTAGACTTGCTTTGCCTGCAGGTGAGGAGGGAATGGTTGATGATCAACTTCCATATGAGAATTTATTTTCTATTTAAGTTCTCTCCATGGTTTTTTGACATAGAAAACTACCTAGTTGCTGAAAATTTCCCTCCAAATCTGTCATTGAGGGAGAAGAGAAGAATTGTGAGGAAGAGGGCCCCATTCACTTGGATTGGGGGAATATATTCAATATGGGCCTAGATCAAATTTTGAGGTGTGTTAGGGAGGAGGAAGTCTTTGACATCCTTCTGGACCGTCATGATGGGCCTTGTGGAGGTCACTTTGCAGCCAAGAGGACAACTTTCAAGGTACTGCAAGATGGATACTATTAGCCCACTCTCCACTAAGATGCAAGAAGATACACCAGTCGATGTGATCAGTGCTAGAGGATGGGAATACCTATTCCCAAGGATGAAATTCCCTTGCAACCTTAGGTGACTCTAGATCCATTTGACAAGTGGTGCATGGATTTCATTTGTCCCATTGATCGACCATTAGGGCAGAAAAATTACTTAATGTATGCACTGATTATTTGAAAAAGTGGGTTGAGACCAAGGCTGTCAAGGTAGCAACAAAGGATAAATTGGCTAAGTTCATATGGGAGAATATATTCTACAAGTTTGGGTACCCTAGAGAACTAGTCACCAATTAGGGAGCTCAATTCAAATCACATCTGATAATTTTTTTTTTGAGACAGCATGGGATAAAACATAGGAAGTCAACTACCTATCATCCTTAGGCCAATGGAAAAGTAGAGGTTACCAACAGAGCATTGAAATGCACTGTCACCAAGGGTTTGAGCAACAGTAGAAAATATTGGGCTAGTAGACTAGTGGAGGTCACTTGGGCCTATAATACAACCTGGAAGACAACCACTAGTTTCACACCTTATGAATTTGTTTATGAAAGAAGGCTCTACTCTACATTGAGTTTGAGTACAATCCCTTGAGAATGGTAGCACAATTATATTTGGATGTTACAAAGGCACAACAGGAGAGGCTTCTCCAAATGAATGGTCTAGATTAATTCAGGATGCATGCCCTCCTACACACTCAAGTTATCCAAGTACAGAGGAAGGTTTGGCATGACAAGAACATCAAGGACAAGGTTTTTACAGAAGGCGGTTGGGCTCTGCTATATGACTCTAGGTTCAAGGACTTCAAAGGAAAATTGATGACAAGGTGTTTAGGCCCTTACCTGATAGGGAAGTTCCATGACGGTGGGTCTATTCAAATCAGGACCATTGATGAGGAAGGTGTTCCTTTGCTTCTCAATGGATACAGATTAAAAGCTTACAAAAGACATATCTCGAGGGAGGATTTCATTAGTACCATTAGTAAGGAGGTAAATGTGATTGCAAATGTCCTAGCTTCCAAGTCACAAAATTCTTGAAAAATGTTTTTATCTGTGAAAAAAGAGAAAAAAAAATAAAAGGCCTGGATGAAAACCTCTATGAGGTATCTGAGGCCAACTCTTGGGTTGAAAACCTCCTTGAGGCAGCTCAGGAGTGAAAAAAAAAAGAAGGAAAAATAAAAAGATACTTGGGTGAACACCTTTCTTGAGGTGACCAGGGCAAGTAGGTAGGTTGAAAACCTCTCTTGAGGCAGCCTGTGTGTCTTTCAAAAAAAATAAAGAGAAAAGACGAAAAAAGAAAAAAAATACCATGACAGGGAACTCAAACCTGTCCACTGATAAATTATATGATTTTGCAGGTTTTGAGGGAAGTAAAATATGAAGAGATACGAGGAAAACATACCAAGTTTCATTCCATTTCTCCCTCCATCAACTCCATTTCATCCATGTCAATCATGTCCCTGCCATTCATATCCATTTTCAGGAATCAAAAATCATTTTTTTGCAGTTTCTGGCTTGCTACAGGATGTCCTGTAGCTGCTACAAAAAGACCCTGTAGCACTACATGATGTCCTAAAATTCTATAGGAAAGGGGACCTAATTAGAAAATCATCATGTATTCCTATTATAGGTTGATCAGACACCTCACACTTCATCAAACCACTCACCCATCATCGATGCATCCTTGGTCCAAATCACCATGCCCGTACCTATCTCTGTCTCATTAAAAAAAACACAGGAAATGTCCAAAATATAATGAAAATGTTAAACACACATGGACAACAAGAGAGATATGAAAGATAAAACATGCAATACATTTTTTATTAATATGAGATATACATTTATAGTACAATACGTGACTCTTGGGTTTCAGATCCCAAGGTCTCTTGGACTGCTTTGGTCTATTCGGCTTCCACACTAACCCATTTAGGATTAGGTGTCCAAAATTCCCCCCCTTAATCCGAAGGGTTATGTATGAGTCCAAGAAGAGAGTTGTAATACAAAATGTGCAAAAAATGCATGGCAGCACTAGGCTGAATGTGCTCTATGAAATGTTGGTATAAAGGGCAGTGGTTTAAGGATGACCACCAACACTGGAACGCTTAGTGCAGTTCCCGGAACTCTTCCAAAACTGGCAAGAAACTGAAGTTTTCTGCTAGAGGAAGTGATCCTATTGTTTTAAAGAGGGAAAACTTCAACCATAAAAGGGAGGTCTCACCCCGCATAAAAGGTAAAAATTCAACCTGAAAAGGGAAGTCTCAACCTGTGATGGTTTAAGGATGACCAACAACTCTGGAATGCTTAATGCAATTCCTGGAACTCTTCCAAAGCTGGCTAGAAGTTGGTGTCTTCTGCTAGAGGAAGTGTTCTCAATTTTGTTCCCGGAACTCTTCCAAAACTGGCAAGAAGTTGAAGTCTTCTGCTAGAGGAAGTGTCCCAGATTGCCAACTAAAGGCATGTTGAGGCATCTTTGTCTCTGGCTACCACTCTGAAACTGGTGTGGCAGGTTGTGGCTCAGGCTCACTTGATGTGGCTTTGAAGCTTGTAGATGACCATCATTTCCCCCCTGTCAAATACAAGGTGAGATGATGGAGAAAACTCAACTGCAACACTGTTCAATATTCTGGAACAAGTTCTGACATGTGTTTGGAATATCTTCTTGGCTGTTGATGCCCATTGCCAAGAAGCGATCCATCCAAGATGAATCTTTTTTCTTGCAGGACTTTTGTTTTTGAAGCATCTGTGTGAGGAATGGCTAGTTTTATGACAGTGCTTACATGGATGAAGATCAAAACAGTGATCTTTCAAATGGCCAACTCGGTCACAGTGTTGGCATTTCACGATCTGTTGTTTTTGTTGTTGTTGTTGCTGTGGAAGAGGGGCAAAATCTGGAACAACTGAAGCTGAACTGTCATGAGGAGCAGGTGAACTGTCATGAATGAATCCGACACTCTGAAATTGAATGGGCTTTGAGTAGTCTGGAATATGAAAGGACAAGTCTTTGTCATATCCAAGACCAGTTCTGTGCTTATTGTGGACAAGCTGTTCCCAAGGTCTGATGATGGGCTTGGGAAGTGCACACTGAGTTTCTGCATCTGCATGTACAACTGCTGCTTTATCTGAATGAACTGTAACATTATTGACTTGCTGTTTATGGGAGTCTGTTTCAATCTTCTGAACAGAAACAGGTTCAGAATGATGACTCCATTGCTGTAGTTCTTCTTGCTGCAGCTTTGTCTCAAGCTGCAAAAACTCAATATTTTCATGTGCATTTTGGAGACAAATTTTGATATTGGAAAGAGAGGTTTTGTTGATCTTAACCATCTCATCAACAGTGGAAAGTATTAAATTATTCAGTAGTTTCAATACATCATCTATTCTATCCATTTCAAACCAATATAATCAGAGAAGTGATGTTATCTTCAGCTACAAATTGGTCTATAAAATGATAAATAATTGCAACTATTAGATGAGTATCAGGATGCCAATATCACCAAGTCACTGTAGTAGACAGCACAATACCAATTTCAATGTAGCAAATGACTCGCTGCTTTAATTTACTTCTCAAATTATTCAAACTACTCACACTGTTTGAATGCATAACCGAGAATTACTTCTCAAGAACTTTCATATGTTGATGCAACAACCTGTATTTCCCGGAATCACATTGCTTGATCATATCAAAATACCATTCAATCACTTGTTAAGAAAATCCACTTCTGGCAAATTCAACTACTTTTGGAAACTTCTTTGTACAAAACAATAATGGTTATAAAACCATGATTAGTACAAATTATCCCAAGTTTTCATCATAACTTCCATTTTTTTTTTTTTACAAACTTTCACCCTACGCTCTTACAGTTCAATCCAACAATTCGATTTCATTTCAATAGTGTCCAGGAATAGAGCAACTAGCAAGACTTTTCAAACCTGCGTCCGGTTTCCACTTGCAACTTCATTCTTGTTTGCAACTCCTACATCATATTTAACGTTTTCTTCAGCAAATCATCGTCCACAGGAATTGCATTAACATGCTTAACCTTACAAATACTCTGGAAAACTACGTCTTCAACATTTCTGTCCACGCTGTCAATTCAGATTTAATTCATCAAACTTTTATCAACTCTGGATCGTACCTTTTGGCATGTCATTTCTGGATTATCAAAATGCTGTTTGCTCTCCAGCAGAACTCTGATGATCGATTGCAAATGAACCGATACATTCTTCAACATCCAGAAAAACCGTTACATTGCTTCTCCACTGCGCTTTTGACCTACTCTAGTTTAGCATGCCCATTTCCAAGGTAAAAAATTTCTTAGGCTATACCAGAATATGGAGGACCAACTACTTATGTGGGCTGGAATTATATGCCACCCAATATACAATTTCCTTGGAGCTCCTCTTAGAGAACCCTTGAATCATATCGGTTTTGGAATTCGCTGGTGCCAAGGAGGATTAGTTCGCTTATAGATATGCCCACTTACTCACCAAAGCGAGAAGAGAAGGCTGGAAGAGGCATCCGAACCATCTCCAGTATCCACGGACTAGTTGACCTTTTTAAAAGGTTTTGGGTATGGAATAGGCCGCCGATCGTGTTTACTCGGCACAACCAACTGAAATAGTAATCGATCAGGCTGGCACACACCCCCAAAACATCTCCCACATTTCCAATGACTCGCCTGCTATCTCCCAAAGTAAGCAGGAGAAACTGTATGCGCCTCAGAAGTTTCCTCTTGGCCCTTTTTATCACAGACCTGACTTAGATGAGTCAGAAATAATTAAAGGCAGTCTCATCTATGAACGCTATGAAGACTGTTATTTCAAGGAGTTGGTGAACAGCATGAGAGTTGATGTGTTTACGAGTGAGCTTCAAGTGAGCTTCGAGCTTGGTATATTCGGTTGCAATGTCCTTTGATTAACGAAGAAGGCCGGCGTCGGAAGATGGATCTTTACAGTGACGATGACCTAGCTCGGATGATGGCTCGGGATGGCTTATTCCTTCTGGAATTCTTGAGGTTTTTAGGCGGTTTACACCAGCGTAATGCATCTCGAGGCCGATTTAACCGCCGAAAAACCACAGTCTTGTTTCTCGAGCAATAACCACAACTGTAGTTGCTCATTCAGCATCCGCAGACCATAACGACTCCATACCATCAACGCCTGAAAGTTTTACTGTCTTTTTTTTTTTTTTTTTTTTTTTTTTTTTTAGAAAAATGAAATGGCTCCTTCCACCATTCACGCAGCCTCAGTTTGAAGAATCTCAAACGTTCACCATGTCAGGCGTTAGCCAACGGATACACAATAGCAGACAGATGCGTTATGGCAGAGTATGGGATAGAGGAGTTACAAGTCACGCCAAAAAAGGAGCCTGGGACCTGTGCTCCGATACAGCGTGCCACAGCGTTCAAGTTTAATGGCTATTCAAACACATTCAGTAACGCAGGTGAGAATAATCAGGTGAATTGTCAGGCAGTAGAGGCGCAGGTGTAATGACGCTCTTTTTTTAAACGTTTATGACAGTCAGAGAGTGATTATTGTATTCAGAAGAACAGGCAGGCAGAATTAATGGAGCGTTACAGGTAATGAAGACAAGGCCAGCACTATTCAAGGCAGCTCAGACCGGTTGCTCAGGGAATAACAACATCTCATTTTTTTAACTAAAGGATAAACCCTGAGGAAGAAAACTACACAGGCCACACATCATGGCTCCGATACCATGTTAAACACACATGGACAGCAAGAGAGATATGAAAGATAAAACATGCAATACATTTTTTATTAACATGAGATATACATTTATAGTACAATACGTGACTCTTGGGTTTCAGATCCCAAGGTCTCTTGGACTGCTTTGGTCTATTCGGCTTCCACACTAACCCATTTAGGATTAGGTGTCCAACAGAAAAAACCAGAGGACATGTCCTCCCTTGACTCATCCATTCACTACTCCATCAGATATGTTCCATCCTCCTCCAACCCCTACACCACTACCCAACATCCCTCTAAGAAAAAAATCATTGTAAAAGGAATAAAAGAGGTAGCTATAGGATCTCCTATAGCAGCTACAAGATCTCTTGTAGCAGTGTGTTCCATTACTGCCACCAACCTAAGACTTCATTTTTTTCTTCCCAACTAGAGCAAGGAGGAGTACCATCATCGTTGAACAATTTGTATCTCCTAGCTAGGCTCCACAACAACAGTAGCAGTAAAGAGATACCAAGCACCTACACACATGAACATATAAGTAGTCAGCTATACAAGCAGGAAGAAATACATAGGAAGAGAGCAAATGAGCACTTCCTCGAGCAACAAAACAAAAGGAAAATATTCCAACATGCATCGATCAACAAAAGGTAGGCACAGGTATGGAAACTTACCCAGCTCTTTCCTAAGTATGATATAATGGAAAATGTATAAATGTTGAAGAAAGGCCTTCTTATAAGATGGAAGTGGCTAGTTAACTTGGGCACCTTCAGCTCGTGATAAAAAAGTGAACGTCTAGTTAGCATGTCATGTCAGAGTGTCACATTAATGGGAATTAGTTAAAGAGGTGGTCGAATTAGTTAAGGGGGAGTGGGTGATGATTACAAGGGGAAAGTGAATGATCACCAATGGTGGGCCAATGGTACCAATTAGGAAATCTCATACTATTGCCAGCTAGCATAACACTTCGAGCCTCAACCATAAATAACATAAACCCCAAACTTTCATGCATTTTTTTCTCATTTTGGGATCAAAGAGATAGGGACAGGCTTGTGAAGCATCGAAAAGTTGAACCATGCTCTGGTCATCCTACAAGAGAAAACTATAAGAAACAACTACAGGAAAATCAAAAGCCTATAGGAAGCTACAGGAAGCACTGGAATTCCATAGGAAGTCTGCAAGAGGGTGCCTAGGGTCAACTTTATCATCAATTGTTATGAAACCAACTCAAGAAAAGATAGAAAATATAGATCAACGCCTTAGAATTCAACCTCTTCGAGGGGGAAACCTCCTTTACATTACATAAATGAACAATTCTTGAATGATACAAATGAAAAGACCTCCTTTCTATATATAGGAGTCCAAGGGGTCATAAGATAATCAGAGCCGACATAACAATAATAATGTAAGGGCACAATAATAACAATAGTGGTCTTCTATGGGGCACAATAGTAACAATATGGGCACTACATGGGTACATCAATATAATAAGTGGGTTGTACTAATAACAATAAGGGGTTACACTAGTAGTTTAGGGGCCTAACATGCCCCTCTCCTTCAAAAAGCGTTGTCCTCAACGCTTGAGTAGTTCTTGATGCTTCTGTATAAAATTATTGTCCTCCCATGTGGAATCTTCAGTGGGTAAGTTCTTCCACTTGATGAGATACTCTGAAATTGATCGATTTCGTAGCTGTCGAGTTCTTGTTTCTGTGACTGCTCCAGGTTCCAATATGATTTTTCCTTCCTCTTCAATTTCTGGCAATATTGTTTGAATTGGGATCTTTTGCAACTTTTGAATAAGTGGCCATACTTCTTCATCCTTCTTCCATTCATCCCTTGCTCCATTTATCCAATCTGGTTGGATAATAGAAATAGCACAAAACAATGCTTCCACTTCCTCATCCTTGAAGAGTCTTCCCATTTGGTAAGGTCGCCATTTTTTAAGTGCATGTAGTATTGCCAACATTTCTTTCTCATAAATATCTTTCTTGAGATGTAGCAGTAAAAATACCCAATCACCTACATCAAAACATTTTTCACTACGATGTTGATCTACTTGTTGTTTCGTTTGATTTTGCACCGAAGTGGCATTATCCTTTAAAATTTGGAGAACTTTTTGTTGATGCTCAATGTGATCTTTCACTGCTTGAACCTTTTTCTTCTTGATATGTCATTCTATCTCTGGAGTTTGAGGAGTGGTAATTTCTTCCAATCCTTTACAAGATATGGTCGGATTCATTTCTTAATGCTCGATATGATCTTTCACTTCTTGAACATTTTTATTCTTGATATGTCCTTCTATCTTGATAGTTTGAGGAGTGGTAATTTTGACCAATGAATTACAAGATATGGTTGGATTCATTTCTTCTTTATTGATGTGATCTTTCACTTCTTTCACCTTTTTCTTCTTGATATGTCCTTCTATCTTGAGAGTTTGAGGAGTGGTAATTCTTGCCAATGCTTTACAAGATATGGTCTGATTCATTTCTTCTTTCTCTAGGGTGGGGTCCTGGCATATATCTTCTTCTTTTGATGTTTCTTGATCCTTTTCTTCCTCCTCTTCATATTCTATGTAAAATAATTTCTTCTCAGCACACTTATGACCTTTAGTGCATTTGCTATCACAATTGTAACAAAGCCCTTTTTCTCTTTTTTCTTCCAATTGTTGTGGTGTAACCCTTGTAGGTTGTGGAAGGCTAGGAGAAACAACACTTCCATATTTATAGTTGTGAGGGGTATGCTTCCTGGTTTCCATAATTTTTCTTTCCAATATGTCACAAAGCCCTTTTACTCTTTCCAATTGTTGTGGTGTTTCTCTAAAGAAGGTGTTGCTCTTTGTATCCTCATAATGTGCTATCATTTCCTCCGTGAAAATTGACCACATAACAAGTTGTTTACGAGAACAAAGCCCTTCATACCATAAAAATTGATCTGGTTCTAAATATGAAGATGCAATACATACCTTTTGTAACAGTGGTACACCATGTAGATCAAAATATTGCTCCATCTGAAGTATCCAATTTACCGGATCCTTGCCATCAAACTTCCTCATCTTGTTTTTTCTTGATTTTAGGAGCTTAATCTTGAAATGACTCTAACTCTGTACTTTCGGATCTTTAAGTTCTGAAATTGTGACCTGTAGTAGCCCTCTATGTCCTCTTTCCAATGCCACAAGTCTGACCCAAATTGGATTCTCCAAGGAAGAGTTATGTGAAATATCCCACAGTGACTTGATTATAGACTAGTTCAGTAGAGTGAACTTGTACGACGTGCCATGCGTCAGTGTTTCGAACTATGGATCTGAAAAATGCATACAAGAAACTAAAGTCCGTCCTCTTTCTATATCTTCTGACGAAATTTCAATCCGATCCCTAGAGAGAAAGTTATGACGATTTTCCCCAGGTCACCTGTTTGGAATGTAATTCAAGAGTCTGCAAAAAGACCAACTTCCTTAGATCATATCTCCGCAAATATAGTGCGAAAAGCTCTAAAATTTGGACCCGAGGTTCAGCGTGATTTATTATCAAATGGTTTTTTTTTGCAACTTCTGGAACATCACAGAAAAAAGTTATAGCGAAAATGCCACGATGACTTGTTTGGAGCAGCGAAACCCTAGAATCCAAAGCTCTGATACCAAATGTTATGAAACCAGCTCAAGAAAAGATAGAAAAGATAGATCAACGCCTTAGAATTTAGCCTCTTCGAGGGGGAAACCTCCTTTACATTACATAAATGAACAATTCTTGGATGATACAAATGAAAAGACCTCCTTTCTATATATAGGAGTCCAAGGGGTCATAAGATAATCAGAGCCGACATAACAATAATAATGTAAGGGCACAATAATAACAATAGTGGGCTTCTATGGGGCACAATAGTAACAATATGGGCACTACATGGGTACATCAATATAATAAGTGGGCTGTACTAATTACAATAAGGGGTTACACTAGTAGTATAAGGGCCTAACATCAATTGTCATAATCCCAAGCATTATAGCGATAAGTAAGTGGCCCATCTCTCTTTTTCCATGACTTAATAATTGATAAACTCTGCACTCTTTTAGTAATTACAGTCAACTTGGGAATTAAACAGAGTTTGGGGCTATATAAGAAAAATTCTATGGTTATATGGAATTTTATAAATTACAATCATCCACTAAAAAAGTTAAGCTCTCAACCACCCTAAAATCCATACTAAAGATATCCTATGAAACCTCCTGCACTTAGCTAAAATGCAGAAGAAAATGGGAAGGGGATTAAATAGAAGAGAATCCACAGATACATCAAGAATTCACCTTCATCCGCCTGTGGTAGATATCCTCAAGAGGCATCACTAGTTAGGCTTCTTTGAGTTGCTCAAGGGATACGATGATGATATAACCTATGAGTTTTCCATGGAAGTAAATCCTCAAGCAAGAACAAGTGCTACCACTATGGTGAGAGGGTTGTCCATTACCATCAACCCTGATGTGATCAGCAGAGTGACAACACTTCCTCTAGGGGTTCAATGGAGAAAGGAGGACAAGGCTAGCAACACCTTTGCTAAGAAAAATTTCTTCCTAAATGATGAAAATCCAATTGAAGACAAAAATGGGGCCAGAAGGGAGAGCTTTCCCTATCCATGGGATCAGGTGAGCTACCACATCCTTAAGTACATTTATTGTGAAGGGAGACAAAGTGTAGTCTATGGCTACCAATTCAGACTCCTCCATAAGTTGAGATTTAGAGCCAGAGTACCCATAAACTAAAGGCTTAGTGTGCCTTATTTCCTTTTACAGTCCATTATAGACACGAGCGAGAAGGAGAAAGAAGGGAAACACCAGAAGTTAGAACACCATGGTCTCATCAAGATAATATTGGAAGATGCCTTAAGCCAATTGAGAATTCCTCTTCTCCGGTCCACATTTGAGGACATGGACAAAGAAGCCTTCCTTGAAACCTGAGTGATTGAACATGGTGGAATCCTGTTGAGCCTCAAACCTGCACCTTCCTATACACCCTCTCAGCCTTCCTTTTCCACTTATTGCATCCACCCAGCTGTTAAATCATTGCATTATAGTTTAAAAAGAGTTCTTTACATGGTTTTCTGACTATACTTATGACTGTTGTTTGGTTTAGTTTTTTTGTTCATGCAGCTGCGAAACTTGTCAATTTCCGCAGCCAGCACAGGTTTCCACAGCCAGCACAGGATTCCGCAGCTATTTTGTTAAAAGCTGTGCTACAGGTGTCCTATGAAGAAACGAGCCACATGGGCAAGCTCCAGGTGACGAATACATGGAACGTGTCCCTTCGAAGAAGCCAAATCATTCATGGAAGGTCACGGTCAACGAAGGTCAAAGGTAGAGCCAACCAAAGAGTTCAGCGGTGGCACGTCTCTGTTTTGAACACGTGAATGTTACGTGGCATAGTCCTCAGCTCACGAAGACACCAGCACACCTGGAGATCACTTCTGTAATCGGAATCTAACAGCAACCACTCCAGAGATTTAATAAACATGATGACAGTTACGCTAGATTTCGGCTGAAGGGATCTACGTGCCCTTGGCAATACAGTCAATAGCGTAGGAGTTAGTTAGATAGTTTCAGCATTTTGTCATTATAAATAACGCGTCGATGAACGCTGAAAAGAAGTTTTTCCCCTTATGTAAATTCTGAACTGTTGTATTGTCACCCCACTGTTTATACATATTGCTGTTTTAATATATGAGAAGACTTTTCTGAGCTTATTCGTGTGATTACTTGTTGACCAGCTGAAGTGGCAGAGGGCCCCTGCGCGCTGAAGCCTTGTAAAGTTTTCCTTTGGTTTTATTATGATCTTGTATCATTAACTTGTACATAACACTTCATTTGATGTTTCTTAACTCATTGCTGTTTAGATTTTCACCCCTGTTTTCTTATAAATGTCAATTGATCAGTGCTTTTCTGCAGGTTTTCTTAGGCAACCCGGGCAAATTTTCATCTTTTTGATAACTATTGGCATATGAGATCATCTTGTCCTTCCTGCTAACTTTCATTTTTTGAAGTTTAATTTCAGCACTGTCTTTTTCAAGTTGTGATTTACTTACTTATTTTTTTTGTTATTTAGATGTCATACTGCTCATCAATTTATGGTTTCTTTCTATAGTGAAGTGACTCTATTAGCAAGAAATCAGAATATCACTAACTGTAGTGTGATTTAGTTATCATATTGCTTAAACTTATTCATGATTGCTTCCCACAAGGTAGATTGAGCTGAAGGGTAAAGGATCAGAAGAGTTGAAGTAGTGTGATTAGTTTCCTTTCTGCAATTTAATTTCTTGCAATTTAGTTATCATATTGCTTAAACTTATTCATGATTGCTTCCCACAAGGTAGATTGAGCTGAAGGGTAAAGGATCAGAAGAGTTGAAGTAGTGTGATTAGTTTCCTTTCTGCAATTTAATTTCTTGCAACTTAGTTATCATATTACTTAAACTTATTCATGGTTGCTTCCCACAAGGTAGATTGAGCTGAAGGGTAAAGGACCAGAAGAGTTAAAGTAGTGTGACTAGTTTCTTTTATGCAATTTAATTTCTTGCCATTTAGATAGCATATTGCTTGACTTATTCATGATTACTTCCCACAAGGTAGATTGAGCTGAAGGGTAAAGGATCTGAAGAGTTTAAGTAGTGTGAATTAGTTGCTTTGCTTTTGGTTTGAGTTGCTTTAAGTTCAGTTTTTATTTTCTTTTCATTCAGCAGCAAGGATACTGGGCCATTGTCATTAGTTCACTTTTTGATGCATTTACTTTCTCTTAAGAATTGATTTCAGTTTAGCTTTCTTCTTGAGCACTTTCAAGTTTGAGAAAATCACCATAGAAACCACCATCACTATCCATACTTCATACTTCACTTTCACTCTCACCATCACACATTAGGGAAAGATAAATCCAAAAATAAACTAAAAAAAACTCAAAAACGACAAAAGATTAAGGAAATGGTTATCTAGTACATATAGTACACTTCACTTCGTCAGTTTACGAACCCCGGATTGACATTATAAATAGCAATTTAGATCACACTAAATTGACCAAACATTTTGGCGCCGTTGCCGGGGAAGTGAAACTAGGTAGCCAATTTCTTTAAAAAAAAAAACAAGAAAATTTCAAGGAAGGAAAATTGATAACCTCTCAAAGTATGCTCTCCTCTTGCACTTAGTGTGATCTAGAGGATCAGAAAAGAGAAAGTTATTGGTTTAATAGTTTCTTGAGTATGCTCTCTTCTTGCACCTAGAGTGACCTGGAAGATCAGAAAGAGAATTATTAGCCCAACTTGAAGAAAAATAAAAAATGACATGCATAGAGCAAGAGATTCTAGGGGAAGATTTTTAGCTAGAGCCAAGAGTTCGATTTTTACAACTCCATCTACTTCAAGGAATAGACAAGAGACACCTCCATCATCTCCAACTTATACTCCTAGCCCTAGGATTCCTGGAATTCAAGAGGCAGTAGTTGACTCTCCCACACCTTCCATCGAATCTGAACTAGAAAGAGATCCTTTCCTTCCTTCTACAGAGAGACAAATTATAATTGAAGAAGTAGAATCATCTGAAGAAGAAGAGGGAGAAATTCCTTCTCGTTCACCCTTAGTAGAGGAACCAGGGGACTCTGAAGTCTCCAGGGAAACTACCATGACAGAGGAAGGAGCAAGTGGATTTGGTAGAGGAGGAGGAGGAAATAATGGAGGAGGTAGAGGTAACATTGGGGGAAATAGGGATGGAGATAACTCATTCAGATTTCCTATAGTCGATGAGGACTCCCGAGCCACAATGAAAAACATCTCACCATCTGTCCTCCCAAACTTCCATGGGTTAAGAAATGAGGACCCTGAAACATTTCTATTTGAGTTTGAGGTTGTGTGTCAAACTTATGATTATCTGGAAGACTCTAAAAAACTCAAACTGTTTCCTTCAACATTGAAAGGAGCAGCCTTGAAATGGTTCATGGGATTACTCACTCAATCCATTAGGACTTGGAATGATATGAAACAAACATTTTTGGATAGGTACCTGGACTATTGTATGCCCACCAATCACAAGGATGAGGTATTCAAAATGGCGCAAAGAGAAGATGAAAACTTGGAGGATTTACTTGAAAGATTCCAATACAACCTGAAAAGAGCAAAAATGAGTAACTTAGATGAGGAGACCTTGAAAGCCCTTCTATTAAAAGCCATTAGAGATGAATGGATAGATATTTTGAACATGATGGGAAAAGGAGACATATCTCAACTTCCACTTCATGATATAGCAGAGCTGTGTGTCCATCTCTCAAGGGGGAAATCCAAAACTCAAAAAGGGCCTAGAGATCCTTCTCTCATCAGAGCAAACAAATCTGCAACTGGATCAGTAAGTAGGGCTGAGATTGGCAACATGCTTGATGAATTCAAAACTGACATCTTAGGGAGTATTAGTGAGCAACTAGACACCCTTAAGATTCACAATAAGCAGAAAGCAGAAGCTGAGGCTTTGGCCATCTTTTGCCCAAAGTGTAGAAAGAAACATGCTCTAAGGGAATGTCCCTTGGATGCAAAAGTTGTAGAAACATGTGTAATTTGTTCAGAGAATCATGAGACCAAGGATTTTCCTTCAATTCCTGGGCTCAAAGCTGTCTTTCAAGAAGATCCAAATACAATCGAGTCTCTTTGTTTTGTTGCAAGGAGACCTTGGCAGGGGCAACAAAATCAAGGGTTTAACAACTCTATGAATTTTCAACCCCCACCAAATTGGAATCCTTGGCAACAACCTTGGTCCCAACCTCAAAATCCTTTTCAATCATGGGTACAAGGTATGCAAAATCCTTATGGGAGATTTGCTCAATTTTATCAATATCCTCCATCTTTTCAAAACCAACAAGCTCCACAACTTCCAAATCAAAACCCACAACTATCATTTCCATTTCCACAACAACAACAACCTTCTCAACAGAATCCAAATTCTCAACTCTTGCTTCCATTCCAACAAAAGTCAAATCAACTTCCTTCTCAGCCATTGCCAAACCCCAATAACAAAAACCCTCAAAATGCTTACATGATGGAAGGTCAACAATTTCCTGCCTATATGATTGTTCCTCTCAATGATGTACAACTCAGATCAGGTAGAGTCCTAGATAAGCCTTCTATAGATGCTCAAAAGAAAAGCATTTCTGAGGAAGATTCTCTTGAAGCCAATAAGGGTTCTGAAGCATCTCTTCAAAACCAAAGCACTCAAAAAGAAAAAGAAAAAGAGTTAACCCCCACAACTCCTATAGTTGAGCAACCTGCATCTTCATTCACACCTCCTTTTCCTGAAAGATTACAAATTGACAAAGGGGTAGAAAAACAAATCTTGTTGCCTAACTATGATTTTCTAGATGAATTGAAGAATGTCTGTATCAAGATTCCCTTGTTACAAGCCATTAAAGAGATTCCTATTCTAGCAAAAACAATAAAGGAGTTGAGTCTTAAAAGACCAGGAAGGAAACAAAGAGATACAAGAAGAATCCACCTGGTAGGAAAAATTGCAGATATCATGATGGGAAAAATTACTATGCAGAAGTATGTAGATCCCGGTAGTCCAATTGTCAAAACACATATCAATGGGGTAGAAATACCAAATACTTTGATTGATTTAGGGGCTGCTATCAACATCATGAGTAGACAGACTATGGAACAGCTAAAACTTCCTAATCTTCTTTTTACACCTACTTTATTGCAACTTGCAGATCGATCAATTATTAAACCAGATGGTGTATTAGAAGACATTTCAGTCTCCTTAGACTCTTGGGAATATCCAGTAGATTTCATGATTTTAACTCCCAAGAGTAATTTAGGAGGACATCCTCTCATCTTAGGAAGACCTTGGCTAGCCACAACTGATGCTTTTATCAGTTGTAGGTCTGGGGATATGTATATTTCTGATGGTAATTCGACAAAGAAGTTCAATCTGTATCCTCCAGCAAAAGCAATTACAGAAATAGGAGATAATGAGTGGGTTGATGATGAAGATACTATACAACCTGTCTTTACCATTTCTAAGATCAGTGAAGATAGTCAAATTCTGAACACAGTAGAAAACTTTGAACCATCTTCAGAATATGACCACACACAATTTCAGTTGGATTCTGACATTGAGTGTCTATCATCTAGACAAATGTCTCTTTTCTCTATGGAAGAGTTTGGTAGTTCCACCATTGAGATTTTTCCAGGAAAAACATTGAATATCAACAAAAACTTGGAAAAATCACAACAGGAAGAGCTAACCAAAATCTTGCAAAAACATTCTATTGCATTTGCATGGGAGTATACCGATATGAAAGGTATTGACCCTAAGACTTGCATTCATCACATCTACATTGAGGAAAACAGTAGACCAATCAGACAACCTCAAAGAAGGATGAATCCAAACCTTAGGGAGATAGTAAAAGAAGAGCTCCAAAAGTTACTTAATGTAAACTTCATTTACCCAATTTCAGATAGCCGGTGGGTTTCTCCTTTGGTTATAGTACCTAAAAAGAATGGTAAATGGAGGGTTTGCATTGATTACAGAGAATTGAACAAAGCAACTTTGAAGGATCACTTTCCTTTACCCTTTATTGATCAGGTATTAGATACTTTAGCAGGCAAAAAGTATTTCTCATTTTTGGATGGTTTTAGTGGTTACAATCAGATTCAGGTAGCACCTGAAGATCAGGACAAGACCACATTTACTTGTCCATGGGGAACTTTTGCTTACTGAGTACTTCCTTTTGGATTATGTAATGCACCCGCAACATTTCAAGGGGCAGTACTAGGAATCTTTTCTGATCTAATTCATGATTGTGTAGAGGTTTATATGGATGATTTTACAGTTTATGGTAATTCATTTGAAGAGGCATTAGAGAATTTGGAAAAAGTCCTTATAAGATGTAAAGAAACAAACCTTTCATTAAGTCATGAGAAATGCTTTATGATGTTTACTGAAGGGATTGTTTTAGGACATCATATTTCAGGAGATGGGATTAAAGTTGATAGATCAAAAGTTGAAGTCATCTCCAAGTTGCCTATTCCAAATTGTCAAAAAGATGTTAGAAGTTTTCTTGGATTTATTGGATATATAGAAGATTTATTGAAAACTTCACCAAAATAGCATCTCCACTCTTCAAATTACTTACAAAAGACTGTGAATTCAAATGGGATCCCGATTGTCAATCTGCATTTGAAACTTTAAAAACAAGAATATCTGAAGCACCCATTTTGAGAGGGCCAAATTGGAAACTTCCTTTCCATATTTCTACAGATGCTTCAGATACAACTCTAGGAGCTGTGTTGGGTCAAAAGGATTTAGTTTCTTATGCCATTTACTACACCAGTAAAAATTTGACTCCCACTGAGTTAAATTATACTGTGACTGAGAAAAAGTTCTTAGCTGTTGTTCATGCAATCAACAAGTTTAGACATTATATAACAGACTATGAAACTTTTGTCCATACTGATCATTCTGCAATTAGATATCTCATGAACAAACCTGTTACTAATGACAGAGTTACAAGATGGCTTTTACTTTTACAAGAATTCAATATTACTGTGTTAGATAGACCAGGGAAACAAAATACAGTAGCTGATTTCTTGTCTAGAATCCAAAATACTAACGAAGATTCTCCTGTAGAGGATAAGTTTCCAGATGAATATTTGTTTGCAGTAACTACTAAGACTCCTTGGTATGCAGATATTGCTAACTATTTTGTTACAGAGAAGCTACCTCCACACTTATTTCCTAATGAGAAAAGGAAAATTATTCAGGAGAGTTCAAATTATTCATGGATTTCTAATGAATTGTTTAAAACAGGGCTAGATTGTGTGATCAGAAGATGTGTTCGGGAAGATGAAATACCTGACATCCTCAAGGCATGTCATGATGAACCATGTGGTGGACACTTTGCTGACAAGAGGATGGCCTATAAAATCCTTTCTTTAGGATATTATTGGCCTTCTCTCTTCAAAGATGCAAAACAATATTTCAGAAGGTGTGACAGCTGCCAGAGAGTTGGGAGACCGACTCTTTCAAATGAAATGCCATTACAGCCACAGGTACTCATCAAACCCTTTGAAAAATGGGCTTTAGATTTCATTGGACCCATTAATCCACCATCTAGACAAAAGAAATATATATTGGTTTGCACTGATTATTTCACTAAATGGGTAGAAGCCAAGGCATTGCCTTCTGCCACTGAAAATTCAGTTGTTCAATTTCTTTTTGAGGATATTTTTACTCATTTTGGTGTCCCAAGAGAAATTGTGACAGATCAGGGAAGTCAATTCACATCTAACTTGATGGAGAAGCTGATGGAAGAATACAAAATCAAGCACAGAAAATCTACTCCTTACCATCCTCAAGCAAATGATCAAGTGGAATCTACAAACAAAGTTCTTGAGAGCATCATCACCAAAACTGTTCATCTCCACAGAAGAGATTGGGCAGAAAGGCTCCCTGAAGCCTTATGGGCCTACAGAACTACATGGAGGAACACAACAGGACATTCTCCCTATGAACTTGTTTATGGGAAAGAAGTCCTGCTCCCCATTGAGTTTCAAGTCAAGACTTTCAAGATGGCAGTTCAGTTGGGGATGAATCTATCAGAAGCCCAAAAGCACAGAATGAAGCAACTGAATGAGCTAGAAGAGATCAGACAAGATGCAATTTTAAGGACTGATCTAGTTCAACATCAAAGAGCTAAGTGGCATGACAGATATATTAAAGAGAGAAAGTTTCAAGAGGGAGATTGGGCTTTACTGTTTGATTCCAAGTTTAAAGACTTCAAAGGGAAGTTTCAGACTCATTGGCTTGGGCCATATGAGATTGATAAAGTCTTTAACAATGGAGCAGTAAGAATCAAGACCATTGATGAACATCAGACTCCTCTTATTGTGAATGGCCACCGATTGAAAATTTATCATAAGCCACTTTCAAAAGAGGAGTTTGTCAAAATGTTCCAAGAGAATTCTGCAATAAGGTTGGTGGAGAAGAATCCTTCTCTTCCACCAGCCTAATCTTTGTTTCTTTCAGTTTTTGAGAAAAAAAAAAAAAAAAAAAAAAAAAAAAAAAAGAAAAAGAAAAAAAGAAAAAAATGTGTATAAGCCTGAAAACCAATCCCAGATTGGCGGTCTTATGCAAAAAATATAGAGTGAAAATCAGGGATACCTGACACTCTATATTTTCCAAAAAAAATCTCCTCTCCTTCTCTTTCCATCTTCACTACTTGTCATTTCACTTCACCTCCATCTCATTTTCATCTCCATTCCACTTCATTTTCACTTTCACCCATTCCATTTCACTCCATCAATAAAAGTCCCTTTCAGGACTATTTTCATTCAGTTAGTTCTTCTCTAACTATCTTTGTGCAGTTAAAGGGGTGCTGTCTCAGTTTCTGCAGCTGGGAACTGTTTCCGCAGCCAGAAGCAGTTTCCGCAGCCAGAAACGATTTCCGCAGCCAGCATCACTCTGTTTTCAAAAATACAATCAACTGTTAGTGCCATAATCATGAAATGCAGGTGTAATTGAGCTAAAGACATGGGGCATCTCCAAGATATCAAAGAAGAGCAAATGGTTAGAAGCCTTGAGCAAGAATTGACAAAGTTTCCAAAGGTATGATAAAAAATCTTTATCAAATGACAATTCAAGTCATAATTACGTATAGTTATTAAACCATCACAGGCTCTCCTATGTGCAATGATTTGATATATTAGCCCACTATCACTCTTATTCCGCGATGTCACTCTACACACCTCGCATTTATCTCCCTAATGGTCTCATGATTACTCCGAGTTTGAACTCAAATGTGACTACACTTCTAGTTATTACCCGTACTCTTGAGATGTGACCTATTGTGCTACGGCTCTTCCCAGCTGTAATTTCCGCAACCATCTGTTGATACGTGTAAGATCTCATACGCAGTCATCCAACTCGAAAGAATCCTGCCGTTACTCCACCGCTTATCACTCCACTCATACTCCACTTATATCATACTCCTTGCATGCGTCCACATTTCATTTTATGAACTCGTTTATCGCTGCTCACTCACTGTTCCTCCCGTAATTCAGGTATTTTCACTCACTGTTCTCTATTTCCAACTGCCGTCACTACAGTTTGCTCTAAACCCTGACTACCGTCATTACAGTCTATCCAAAACCCTGAACAGAGCTATTTTTTCCTCTTAACCCTCACACGCAGAAGAACTCTCAGTGGAATTTAAAACAAAGAATGGGAAAATTACTGAGAGCTGAGCCAGAAGGATTGAAATACTTGGAGGGTTATCCGCAAGTTAAGGAACTGCTGAAGAAAGTCAGATGGCTACGATTTATCCAGAAGTTTAAAGGCTATAACAAGGAGGTGACCAAAGCTTTTACAAGGTCGTTTAATGGACAAACAGTGGAGGTTGGAGACTTGAAATTTACAGTGACCGAGGCCACAATAGCAGCTGCCACGGGCCTACCTCAAGAGGGTGAAAGGTGGTTTAAAAATAGAAGTGTGGAAGATCAAATATGGAGAACCATGCTACAAAACCAAGGTATGGATACCACCGTATTCACAAGAGGCATCCCTGTTAATGTATTAAAAGAGGAATGGTCTAGTCTATTGTTAGTCATTCAGAAATTTATCACATGTGAAGGTCGTTTTGGCTCTATGTATATGTATCATGTCAGACTAATGATGAATTTCATGGACGGTCACACTCTTAATTTACCTCATTTTCTACTATCAAGTTTGAAAAAGATGAGTTTTACAGTTCAAAAACATGTAGGCAATATTGAACCTCATCTTTACCACCATGGACTCATCAAAATTCTTATTGAGGAACAGTTGAAGAAAACTAAGGATACTTGGGGGCAATTCTTGACAAGGAACTACTTCCAAGAGCCGTCTGAGGCCTCTGGAAGCAGTCCACCAAAAATTCCAAGGAAAAGTAGGAGGAAAGAAAAAAGCATTACAATCCAAGACTCCCCTACAATAGAAATTCAAGAAACAGTCCAAAAAGGAAAAGAAGATAGAGCTAGAAGTAAGGAACAGAAAAAGGAAAAAGGCAAAAGAACTATCCAAGAAGTCTATCCATCCCCTGAGCAATCCATAGAAGAGGATTATCAACCTCTGTCAGAAAGATTAATAGATCTTCAAGCTGCTGCCATAGCCAAGAAAAAGAAAAAAGGAAAACAGAGTGCACAAGAGAAAAGTACTAGTTCATATTTAAGAAGGAGCACTAGGCTAAAAGGGAAGGGGAATAAAACCAAAGAAAAACAGTCTCACTTTATTGATTTAGATAAAGAGACACTTGAGAAATCTCCAACTCAGCCAAGCATTGAGTTAAGTCCTCCACGTGAGGAAAGCCCTTTTCGGCCGGAAAGAGAGAGCAGTCCTCCTTCACCAGAATTTGAGTTTAGGCCAAGAAAGACACCTGAGGTAGATTCTAATCAGCAAGAGGCATACAATTACCTGGAAACCTTAGAACAATCAGCTGCAGGACCAAGTACCTCTCTGCCACCTGATGCACAAGTTCAGTCTTTGAAACAGGAAATATTTGAGTTAGAAGTCCTAAATAGGCATATCATACAAGAAAATGAAGCACTCAAAGAGCAGAGTAAAGTAGACAAGATTGTCCATGATAATACTATGCTCCATTTAGGACTGTGGCAAAAGAAAAACAGAAAACTGAAGAAGAAGTGCAAAAAGTTAAGCAGAGCATTGATTAACCTCAAGTTCAAATGCCTAGTCAGGAAGCCAAGGATGATATTAGCATCAAGGAAGAAGAAAAGAGGGCTAGATGTCCTTGCAGAAGCATCAGAACACATGGATTAGAGGGAAATAACTCAATTTTGGTTGCATGAGGACATGCAACACCTTCACAGTGGGGGTATGTTGAGCCTCAAACCTGCACCTTCCTATACACCCTCTCAGCCTTCCTTTTCCACTTATTGCATCCACCCAGCTGTTAAATCATTGCATTATAGTTTAAAAAGAGTTCTTTACATGGTTTTCTGACTATACTTATGACTGTTGTTTGGTTTAGTTTTTTTGTTCATGCAGCTGCGGAAACTTGTCAATTTCCGCAGCCAGCACAGGATTCCGCAGCTATTTTGTTAAAAGCTGTGCTACAGGTGTCCTATGAAGAAATGAGCCACATGGGCAAGCTCCAGGTGACAGATACATGGAACGTGTCCCTTCAAAGCAGCCAAATCATTCATGGAAGGTCACGGTCAACGAAGGTCAAAGGTAGAGCCAACCAAAGAGTTCAGCGGTGGCACGTCTCTGTTTTGAGCACGTGAACGTTACGTGGCACAGTCCTCAGCTCACGAAGACACCAGCACACCTGGAGATCACTTCTGTAACCGGAATCTAACAGCAACCACTCCAGAGATTTAATAAACATGATGACAGTTACGCTAGATTTCGGCTGAAGGGATCTACGTGCCCTTGGCAATACAGTCAATAGCGTAGGAGTTAGTTAGATAGTTTCAGCATTTTGTCATTATAAATAACGCGTCGATGAACGCTGTAAAGAAGTTTTTCCCCTTATGTAAATTCTGAACTGTTGTATTGTCACCCCACTGTTTATACATATTGCTGTTTTAATATATGAGAAGACTTTTCTGAGCTTATTCGTGTGATTACTTGTTGACCGGCTGAAGTGGCAGAGGGCCCCTGCGCGCTGAAGCCTTGTAAAGTTTTCCTTTGGTTTTATTATGATCTTGTATCATTAACTTGTACATAACACTTCATTTGATGTTTCTTAACTCACTGCTGTTTAGATTTTCACCCCTGTTTTCTTATAACTGTCAACTGATCAGTGCTTTTCTGCAGGTTTTCTTAGGCAGCCCGGGCAAATTTTCATCTTTTTGATAACTATTGGCATATGAGATCATCTTGTCCTTCCTGCTAACTTTCATTTTTTGAAGTTTAATTTCAGCACTGTCTTTTTCAAGTTGTGATTTACTTACTTATTTTTTTTGTTATTTAGATGTCATACTGCTCATCAATTTATGGTTTCTTTCTATAGTGAAGTGACTCTATTAGCAAGAAATCAGAATATCACTAACTGTAGTGTGATTTAGTTATAATATTGCTTAAACTTATTCATGATTGCTTCCCACAAGGTAGATTGAGCTGAAGGGTAAAGGATCAGAAGAGTTGAAGTAGTGTGATTAGTTTCCTTTCTGCAATTTAATTTCTTGCAATTTAGTTATCATATTGCTTAAACTTATTCATGATTGCTTCCCACAAGGTAGATTGAGCTGAAGGGTAAAGGATCAGAAGAGTTGAAGTAGTGTGATTAGTTTCCTTTCTGCAACTTAATTTCTTGCAACTTAGTTATCATATTACTTAAACTTATTCATGGTTGCTTCCCACAAGGTAGATTGAGCTGAAGGGTAAAGGACCAGAAGAGTTAAAGTAGTGTGACTAGTTTCTTTTATGCAATTTAATTTCTTGCCATTTAGATAGCATATTGCTTGACTTATTCATGATTACTTCCCACAAGGTAGATTGAGCTGAAGGATAAAGGATCTGAAGAGTTTAAGTAGTGTGAATTAGTTGCTTTGCTTTTGGTTTGAGTTGCTTTAAGTTAAGTTTTTATTTTCTTTTCATTCAGCAGCAAGGATACTGGGCCATTGTCATTAGTTCACTTTTTGATGCATTTATCTTTCTCTTAAGAATTGATTTCAGTTTAGCTTTCTTCTTGAGCACTTTCAAGTTTGAGAAAATCACCATAGAAACCACCATCACTATCCATACTTCATACTTCACTTTCACTCTCACCATCACACATTAGGGAAAGATAAATCCAAAAATAAACTAAAAAAAACTCAAAAACGACAAAAGATTAAGGAAATGGTTATCTAGTACATATAGTACACTTCACTTCGTCAGTTTACAAACCCCAGATTGACATTATAAATAGCAATTTAGATCACACTAAATTGACCAAACAAATCCCAACCTCTATTGCTGAAGAGGAAGGAGAAGAAGTGGAAGGAGAAAAGGAGCAAGAAGGAGATGAGAAGCAGAGGCAAACAAAAATAGAGGAAGAAGAAAAAGAAGAAGAGGAAGAAGAAAATAAAAATACTGCACTTGAAGAGAGGAGACATCCCCAAGATTGTCTTCTGAACCCACTGAAAGGGAGGTTGTTGCTGCCTTGAGAACACCCATCAAGTCCAAGAGAAAAAGGTAGAGGAAGACTCCCCTATATTTCAAAACAAGAGAAAACACTAGGATTAAGCAGGCGAAGCCATAAACACCAACACAAACCCCCATCATAATTGAAGAATCACCAAGAAAGCAAGAGGAGCCAAAGTCCATGGGTATGAAGGTTGAGAAAGTCACATCACCAAAAGAAACCCCAAAGGCTACCATCACCTATGTCAGGAAGTGTTGGGGCCTTTGTTTAATTTTGAAAGGTTTTGACCAGTTTTGACTGACCGAAGGGTGAGAAAGAAACAAATGGAAACAACGGTTGGGTGGCGGAACAGACAGTTGCGGAGGAGTTGTGACAAGGTGGCAGCAGAAGGCAAAGGTAGTCGAGGAGGTGGGAAGGTGTAGAAGTAGGAAAGGGGGAGAATAGCCGAGCAAGAACTAACAGTCCAAGCAGTAGAGAAGGATATAAAAGGGGAATACTAGAAAGGAAGAAGGTTGTTGTTGGACTAGCTAGTGGAAGAAGGAGGTGGTTGAGTCGAGAGCAGGCGAAGAGATACCTAGTTGCGGTGGTTGAACGACAGAGTGCTGGGGTCTGAGGGACTTAGTCGTGGAACCAATCTGAACCCGTGGGACTGGCTGTGTACTTTCTGTAATGTTTATGGCGAATGCTGGATCATGTTGTAATCTTTCATGTTAAGTTTAATATAAGACATAACTGATGCTGGTTGCAACTTTTGATGTATTTAGA
Organism: Pinus tabuliformis; assembly: GCA_031772625.1. Lineage (NCBI taxonomy): Eukaryota > Viridiplantae > Streptophyta > Pinopsida > Pinales > Pinaceae > Pinus > Pinus tabuliformis. Next base: position 834,104,241 of record CM062807.1, on the reverse strand, counting down.
CCTCGTGCTTAATGTGTCTATTAAAATTTTGAATGGCTTGTCAATTGCATGTAGACGTTAATTCATAGACTGTCTCAAGGGTGCTACTATCTCCGTTTTATGTATAATTGTTATATATATATGTGATCAAATGCACCCGATTGATACTTCCTCGACTCCATGCTGAACCCTTCTCCCTTTTGGTCGCGGGAAGCCTCAGGTGAGACTCCTTGCCCCTTGGGGGTAAGGTGAAAATGCCAGCATCGTCCTAGACTACAGCAGAATATTGTTGGTCCCCTGCGCCCGAACCAAGGGTCTTTCCCTTGATGACTCTTTCGAGCCAACAAATGGTTCCATTGCCTGGACCTGAAGTTGTGAGAACTAGTTCAGAGTATGGTGTCAAGGATATTTGAAATAACAATCGAAAATTGGTGGAATCATAAAGTAAATCAGTTTGTGGCAGAGTGAGATGCCCACAGGAATCAACTGATCGACAAAGTAAGTGAAGGGATTTTATACGCTGATGGCATCAATGATTAGTATGAAATTTTCTGGTTCAAGTTCCCCGAGGACCTATACAATTGGTTGAGGGAGCTGAAGATATAAAGTTAGTCAGGTGGATTAGCTATAGTTCACTACAGTTGGACTCTGTCTGATATCGCACTACTGCAACAGTTGGATAATGATCGAACTAGAGCAGTCAATTTCTAGGTGAAGACTACGGTCGAAGGGTATGTAGTCGAGTTTGCTGAGGAGAGCTACCAGTATTTCTCAAAGGCAGATGCTGTGTTCGCCTATGGATTGAGAGGGGAGTTGATAAGGGAAGTCCCGATGTCGATTAATATGTTTATGGTAGAGGAAGGACTGCTACCTCTACCAATTACTGGGATGGAAGCGTAAAACCCCAGTACTGGAGGAAGGACTTAGAGGGGGAAATGCTGCCTATTGAGGGATAGGGATGCTGCTGAGGGGATGGATGTGGAAGGATTGAGGAGAGCTAGGGATGTTAGAGCATGGAGGAGGGCGCTACTAGTGGAAAAGTGGCAGGCGAGAGCGACTCAGGCTCTAGGGAAGAGAAGGAGGGGGCCCCACCAAGTAGGAGTGGTGATGGGAAAACCCTGAGTTGAAGAGGAAGGAGAAGAAGGTGCTAGGAAACCTGAGTGTAGGAAAGAGGGATGTAGGAGTTGGGGAAATGAAGAAGGACGTTCCCTACATGTTGTGGAAGGAGGATCGCAATAGGGAACTGAAGGAGGACCTTCCCTGCAGGTTGCGGAAGGAGGATCGCAAGATCAGAAACCATATCGGCATGAGGAAAGAGATGAAGACAATGTGGGTGATGTGATGAGGAGGTTGTTCGATGAGGAAGAAGCATCTGTCAAAATTCAGCAGCACCAACCCCAAGACATAAGTGGCATTTTCCCCAACCTTCCCCTGGTACCTTATCATAATTTGGAGGAATTTGTTGTTAGCTTAGCCAAGGCAGCGCAAGTATATAGTGCGCGGGAGAGATACAGGGCCGGTTTCAACATCGGAAGTAATGCAAGAACCAGCTATAGTAGTAACTTAGGACTACAAGGATCCCAACAGCTGGGAAGCAAAGGTTTTGTGTTGTTAGCCCATACTCAGAGTAGTATGGCGGGGTCGTTTGCTAGATATCCAGAATTTGTAGGAAGGGGAAATGAGGACGTGGAGTAGCTCTGGTACCTCTACAAAGCCATTTGGAGGGCTCGTTAGACTCCGGATAATGTCCCGACGGTGGAATTCTAGACCACGCTAAGAGAAAGGGCTCTAGCTAGTTCATAAAGTGGGCAGAGCAGAACCAGAATCCCAAAATAGATGATATTAAGAGGGGATTCGTACAGGAATTCAAGGTACCATAGATAGACCAACAACGGTTATCAGAGCCATGGGAAATTAAGTAGAGGGAGGGTGAGATGGCTTGGGATCTCATGCAAAGGTTTAAGGATTCCATTACGAAGTTGAGTTACACCCTAGATCCAAATCACCAGTGGGACTGATTTATCAAGGCACTCTTGCCTTTAACCAGAACACCGTTGACACAACAAAAGATAGGAACCCTGCAGGATGCATTGGAGAAATCATATTATATAGAAGCTATGGCAGGATACCCCCATGAATACTGGGGAGGCACAAGTCTACAAGATCTGGCGATCACAGGCCTGTAAAGCCAAATCACAAACTTGACCGAGAAGCTGAGGGATCTCCAGCCCGTACATCCAGCCAGGCCCAATGTATGGTGCAGGTGGAGGGGCATGTTGCGATGGAATGCCCATGGTTATGGGGAATTAATCACCCACGGGGGGTGGTAGGGTTGTAAGGGGCCCCACCCACCATAGGGGTTGTAGCAGTCGGAGCACAAGGACCCTTCCCAAGAAGGAATAATCAAGACTTATGAAAGATCTGTAGGGCATATGGACACCTACCGCGAATGTGCCCAATTATGCAAAAATACTCTAATGTCCCCAATAACAACTACTGTGAAATCTGTGCATTGACAACTCATCACACTGATCAGTGCTGAGCACTGGACGCTCTAAAAGAAAGAATGGATAGATCCACGTTCAGGGTCAATGAAGTAAGTCAAGGAGGGCAATGAGGAAATGGACGTGGAGGAAGAATAGGAGGAAGAGGGCCCTTGAGGTGTTACAATTGCGACTAGGAAGGATATGTCTCCAGAGAATGCCCACTCCTGAGGAGACCCTGGTATTCATAGTGAAAAATTAACACCCATGCAACGAAGGACTACCCAGAGCTCATTGCGAAGTGGGAAGAGAGAACCAGGAAGCAAGGGGCCGACTTGGTGAATGTTGAACCTTAGACCAATGATGGCCTCCTCGCGACCAATATCAATATAGTCACCCGAGGAGGGAAGAAGATAGGGGAGGACCACTACATAGAAGACCTCCCCTTGATCGTCAAAGTGATGTCACCACAGAAGGCATATCGGCCCAAACGCCAAAGATAGTATTATCAGGAAGAAGCCAAGTTGTTTGAGAGGATGACCGAAGATAGAGACAATCAAAGACCACAAGTCCATGTGCCCGATCACACCCAGCCGATTGGGGAGTGGTTTAAATTGTTCTTGAAAATTATTGAGGATGAAGCCGTGCTGAAGGAATTGTAGAAAAGCTTAAAGGCCACGGTATCCATGGAAGGAGAGGGAGTAGGAAAAACGTGTGCAAACTTGCTGGAGAAATCTTCTAGGAGAGTGAAACGGAATAAGCAAAGGAGCAGAAAGGAGTTCCGAATCAATGTGCAAGTGGTAGGATTCTAGATAAGGGACACCATGCTAGACTTAGGATCGGATGTAAACATCCTACCCAGGAAGACTTAGGAGGTAATGGGGAAGCCATAGCTGAAGTACTCGCCAATTCAATTAAGAATGGCGAATCAGTACTGCATACTAGCCATTAGGAGATTGGAAAATGTAGAGGTTGATGTGGCATGGGTGAAAATACACACCGAGTTTGAAGTAATTGACATTATGGGGGATAAAGACCCGTATTTGACACTCTTGGGGATTGACTTGGCATATGAAAACTACGCTGTCATAGATTTGAAGAAGGAGCTGATGATTTTTGAAGAAGATGGGCTAAGGGTGATCCAACTGTTAGACCCCTACCAAGGACCAAGGTTTATAGAGCTAGAAGATAACAGGGATGAACTAGGGGTGTTATGCCAGCTATATACGCTCACAATAGGGAAAATGGGGGACTACATAAATCCTACAGCCGGAGGATCAGTTAGCTGGAGAAGCATTCAAAGCTTAGAGGCTGGTTCAGAAGCTACATGGGATGCATGGTAGCAGGGTGGATACGAATTGACCACTCGACGATGTGCAATGATAAGCTGAGTAAACTAGGGAGACATGGGAGTAGATGACTACCTGAAGTACTATGGCCTTGAGCCAGTGGACCATTTTTTAGATAAGGTGGACCAAGAAATAACAGAAGATCAAAGGATTCCCTTTCTCAACATCGGGCTTATGGCAATGCCAACAAGATGGTGGAAGACACACTGTAAAGCATTAAAATACTGGATGAGCGCTAAACAAGCGATGAAGGAGAGGTTTGCCCAAGAGGCAGATCGACCACAGGATGAGGGAAAATACACGGGGGATTCAAGTCTCGCCGAGCACATCAGAGACTGCACAACTAGCTGGGAGACCCAGGGACTGCCAAGGAATCGATGGGTACACACATTTATACATACCCTTAGCATTGTCCCCCGGGCTTGGTATATTCAAGAGGAGCTATGATGACAGATAGCTAATTGGGGTACCTTGGAGGAACAGTTCATCAACAACTTTTCATTCATGGTTAATGAGGCACAAATGACAAGGGTACTCTAGGTAATAAAAGGGGTTTTGTTCACCCCAAGGATGTTAGTTGAAGGAGGGCATGATGGAATTTTTCTACAATGCTTGTACGATATGGAATCGCCAGGATTTGTGACCTGTGACAAAATAGATGCAGAACCAGAGGAGGATGGATTGGAGGGGCTTAGACACCTAGCCTTTGGAGAAACAGAAGGGGAAAGAGATATTTGGGAGAGCCCTTTGACAGAAGGTGCCCACCTCCTACCAGTGAAGCTGAGAAGATAGAATGTGGGGACAAAAGATAAGCCCAAAATAAAATCAGCGGAAGATCATTGGGACAAACAAACCACCAAAGAAATTTTTGATTTATTGCAGGAATACCAGGACCTGTTCCCAGCTTCAATGGCATAACTCAAGGGGATAAAAGGTAACCTGGGAGAAATGAAAATTGTTCTGAAACTAGACACCTAGCCAGTAAAGCACAAACCATACCGATTGAACCCAAGGGTAAAAGAGAAAGTTAAAAAGGAAACTGACAAAATGTTGGATGTAGGAATCATATTCCGGGTAGATGAAGCTGATTGGATAAGCCCCATAGTTATTCAGAACAAGAAGGATGCAACCGAAATTAGACTATGCATTGATTACATAAGCCTGAATAATGCATGTGTGCATGACCCGTTCCCCACACCATTCAGTGATGAATTCCTAGACAATGTTGCGGGGAACGAAGCATACTTGTTCAAAGATGGGTTCTCAGGTGACCACCAGGTCTGAATAGATGAAGAGGACAAAAAGAAAACAACTTTCACAACTGAGTGGGGGTTGTACGCATACAATGTGATGCCATTCGGACTAAAGAATGCACCGTCTTCTCAAGGATTGTCATAAATGCATTCCTGGATTATATTCATAAGTTCCTAGAAGTTTACATGGATGACTGGACATATACAACCTACTGAAAAAGCATATCAGCTTATTAAGTGTGATTTTTGAGAGGTGCAGGCAGTTGCAAATTTCCTTACATCTAAAAAATGTATTTTCACAGTTCCTTTTGGAACTCTACTAGGCCATATCGTCTGCAAGGATGGAGTCTGTGTAGACCTTGCCAAGGTTGCAACAATTGTCCACATGGAACCACCGTGCAACATGAAATAACTAAGGGAAACTCTAGGTCACATGGGGTACTACAGACGGTTCATCAAGAACTACGCATCCATAATAGCCCCAATGGAAAAATTGCTAAAGAAGGCAGAAAAATTCATCTGGATTGCTGACTGTCAAGCATCTCTGAATAAACTGAAGGAAAGATTAGTAAGCACCCCCATATTGGTGTACCCAGACTGGAACAAAATGTTCCACGTACATATTGACGCATCTGGAATAGCGCTAGGAGCAATCTTAGCACAACTAGGGGAGAAAAGGATGGACCATCCAGTATACTACGCTAGTGGCAATCTCTCTACGGTGGAAAGGAACTACAAAACAAACGAACGGGAAGCATTTGAAATGACCTACTCTCTCCAGAAGTTCAGGCACTACTTACTGGGTGCATCGTTCAAATTAGTTATAGACCATTCCACGATGAAATACTTAATAAACAGGCCAGTACTAGAAGGAAGGATATGCAAGTGGCTTTTATTATTCCAGGAATTCACGTTTGAAGTGGTTGTTAAGCCTAGCAGATTGAATGTAGGACCAGATCACTTGTTGCAGCTGGATATAGGGGAGAATGAAGGAGAAATAAATGATTGGTTTCCTTATGCCGACTTATTCAGGATAGACGTGATTCCCGACCACCTAGAAGAGTTCGTTGCATTGCTAACAACAAGTCATTTCCCAGAGGGATACGCAGAAGCACAAAGACCACACTTGGTGGTCAGGGAAGAAAATTACCATCTCATTGCAGGACACCTCTACAAAATGGGCTTGGACCAAATACTAAGGCATTGTGTCCTACAACACCAAAGAAAGGATGTCCTATGGGAGTGCCATGCAGGGGTCACAGGAGGCCATGTAGGAGGCAAGGCCACTGCAAGGAAGATACTCCATGCAGGATTATGGTGTCCCACTATCCATAAGGATTCTAAAGCATTTGCCAAGGAGTGTGATGTCTGTCAAAGGGTCGGTAAGCCTTCGCTAGCATGATGAGCTACCCCTACATCCAATCCGTATAGTTCAGATCTTTCATAAGTGGGAAGTAGATTTCATTAGACCAATCTCTCCACCAGCAAGACAATCATGAGCCTGATACATAGTAACAATGACAGAATACCTCAAAAGATGGGCAGAGGCCGCACCAGTGAAAGACTCCACGGCAAGAAAAATAGCAAGGTTCATTTTTAAAAATATTATTTCAAGGTTCAGATGCCCAAGGAGCCTCACAAGTGACCAAGGAACACACCTTTTGAATGAAACCATTGAGACTCTACTAATGAATTTTATGGTCTAGCATAATAAGAGTAGTCCATATCATCTGCAAGCCAACAATGGAGTAGAAGAATTTAACAAAATACTAGAGTAAGGGCTAACAAAAGTCGTATCTGCCAACAGGGATGACTGGGATGAGAGAGTTCCAATGACTTTACGGGCATATAGGACAATAGTAAAAAGACTGCATAAGCAAACTCCATTTCAACTTATGTATGGAAGAGAAGCGGTGGTACCAACAGAATTTATATTGCCCAGCATGCTTATCTCAGAAACTACAGGAATGATGGATAACATTGCCTTGCGAGATAGGCTAAGATAACTAATGGAACTTGACGAAACCCAGTTCCTAGCAGAGTTCCATCAATAAATTGAGCAACGAAGACAAAAGGCTTGGCACGATAGGCACATTAGGAAGAAGTCGTTTGAAGTTGGAGACCAGGTGCTCCTTTATGATAGCAAGTTCTAGAAGTTCCCAGGGAAACTGCAGATGCACTGGTTAGGCCCATTCATAGTCACAAAAATAAGAGAATCGGGCGTGGTAAGGCTCGTGCAACTGGATGGAGTCCTATTGTAGGGATGGGTGAATGGCGCGTGCCTGAAGCCCTTCCGCAACTTAAAAAAAAAATCGAGATAATAAGGTTGTGACAAAACTTAGTATGTCGCAACCCTTTTGTGCTTGAGGGGGGGGGGGGTAGTGTCCGTGGTCATGCTGGTAGGCCTAGTCAGTAGAGATAGTGGCCACAAATGTCATCCTAATCAATAGAATACATGTAGGTCCGAACCTTTTCCAGAACTGATGACTGCACAAGTACCCATCCCATCCACCGTACCAGTAGTTATTTCCCGATTAAGTAATTAATAAGGCAACTGTCAAGATAGGGTCGCAAAATTTTTCCTGTTAAGCATAGAATTAGTTAATAAATAGACCCATCACGACAAAATAAAGACACCATGGAACCCACTCTGTACTTTCCATTCCACGTCATAGTTGTCATGTCCAAGTCGGTCGGCGATGACAGGGTATAGTTAGAATGCATGGGAAGGTTGCCAGAGTAATTAGTTGTTAAAACCTCGTCAATCAGGGGATGTCGTGTCAAAGTCAGCTACTTAAATCATAGGAGGATGTAGGGGACTCTATAATTTCAATTGCAGATCACAAAAGAATTGTAGGTTCGCTATGAAGAACAGGGGTAGAGGAAGAGAGGCAAGAAACCTCCAGTGCAAATAGTTTACCGCAGAAGAGAATAATATCAGTCCCACATAACACTTTGGATGCATAAATTGAAGCAGTGGATGATCTATATGGCAAGTATGACCGGTCAAATCTAGTCATCAATGACTTCACAGACTATTTCCAGTTTCCGGCCATGAAAAGGGAGGTGTATGCAGAAGAATTTCAAAAGGAGGATGGCACCAGGACCTCCAGGATCAGAGAAGAGTTCAGGGGGATATATAGGTCCATGCTATTTCACTTAAGAAATCTTCCCATATTCGGCACCCAATTTGCTGCCATGCAGTGCACAAAATTGTTGACAAGCAGGATGCATGGAGGGTCACTATGGTTGGATAAGGAGTATCCCATCCATGTGGAGGATATGAGTCAACTCACATGGCTGGCCAAAGTTGGAAATGTAGTCAACACAATGTTCCAAGTTCGGGCCAAGTGGGGAAAGAAGAAGATGGAGGAAAACATTTATGCCAAATACGGGATGGAGCGAGTTGGGAGGGGCACAAAACTAGACAAGATTAGCAAGGATAATATCGGGTTTGCTTGCTACCTCATTACAGGTAAAATAATGCAGAACTTCATAAGGAATGAATGCACCTTGGACACCATCTCAGTTGCGGAATTCTATTGCCAAGGAGAGGTACTCAACTGGTCAGCCTTCATGCTCAATGAACTGTTCGAGGCTTGTGAAGATGTGTATAGGAGGAGCACTAGGTTTGTGTTTGAGTACTTGTTAATTGCATTGGAAATGTGGAAATGGAGGCCACCACAAGTGAGGGAACTGGAAACCATTGCTGAAGGCCAACCAATTTCACTCCAGTATGAATCGTGGAAGGCATCAGGGGATCCCAACACAAAGGAAATCAATGAGAGAGCTTTCAAGGGTTGGTATGAGTAGATGTTGGACACCATTCAGTCCACCGAGAGGATACCCAAGGCTCTATTGGATGAATTCTCAGACGAGCTCTGGTTTGGCACCTCCCATGTGCACACTTACCTGATATTGCTGTGTGTCAACCCGAGCACGTTTAAGTTGAGGCCGTAGAGGTTTGGCCTGACAGAGGAAGCATTGCGCAAAGAGGCGGAGTGCTGGCCGGGAGTGGCCTGTGAGATAAGAGAAGGGAAACCTAAGTACCTTTTCAGAGCCTTGATGCCACGGGGGCGAGAGGGATATGGGGTAGAGAGTAGTCAAAAGTAGGCCGCCAATGAATTACTCTAGCCGATGCTGCTCTAGGTGGAGGAATAGATGGTCGAACTCAGACGAACAGTCGCTAGCTTCGACCCAGGTGAGAGCAATTATCTTGAGCAATTTCAAGGTTCCACCATGTTTCCCCCATCATAATACCACTGCTAGCTATGGATCTTCCCTCGGGAGTAGCTTAGGCTCCCTCCCAGACAACAGTCCCTAAAACTAAGAAAAAGCTAGTCATCCAAACCCTGATTGTCAAAAAGTCGGCTGCTAAAAAGCAAGAATTATCCCATCAGCCCGAATCGTCGACCTCACTATCGAGGTCGAGTAGTCAATCCCCGCAACCACCATAGTTGAAGATATCTATGCTACTGCATCCACTACATTACATCAGTCATAGGAGTCGTCCCCACAAACTGCTTCCACCTCTGCGACCCTATCTGAGATCCTCCCGTTCAACCAACGAAGGATTATTGCGGAAGCAGAAGTTCAGTCAGCTGGCCGGACAGAGGGTACCACCCCTACCATGGGAACACCACCAACGAAGAGTGTATCACAAATGCTTGGGTTGGACCCACCAGAAGGGAGACGCCTGGATACCATTCTATAGGGGGAAATGATTGAACCGTACTTGCGAACTCTCCCTATAAAGCTCACAATGCCGCCAAACCCTAACATTATTCCACCCACCCCACAGTTCACTCCGCCATCACAGAAATTCCACTCACCCGCCTCCCATTTTGACAAATCCATCGCCAGCGGCCTACCCCTACAGCAACAGTTCCCATAACCAAGCATAATGCAGGCTGAGATGCTTCATCACTGGTCATCGGCCCAATTGTTTTCATCTATTCAGCAAGCAGCACACAAGGCCAAGAGCCTCCATGAGGACCTAGCTAAAGAACATGAACAACAAATGAAGTAGTTTCACATGGAGACAAAAGAGTGAGATCACCTACAACAAGCAAAAACAGAATTACAAGCCCAGGTTGATCAAATTACAAAATGGTTTAGATCAATATGGATGATCGTCATCGAGGCCAATACTGAGCACTAACGGACGTGGCTGCCTGCACACTAGTGGGTTGCTGTGATCACATATAGATGGCGTGCATGTGCCTGGAAGCCACCAACACTGAGATGAGACAAAAGCTAGAGACAGTAAGATCTGCACTACCAAATCCAGTGGAAATTTACCCTTGGACTGTCGAGGGAAAGGTCAGGGAACTGGAAGTGAAGAAGCAAGCCTTGGACGAGGCCCTCGCTGATGGATACGCCCTAATGGACAAGGTCCATGACTGTTCAGGTAGTATGGCACTAAAGAACCACTTGGTTTACTCGCTTAGAGAACAAATTCAGTCACTGTTTGCCAGCATGAGGGATTGTACGTACCATACCTAGCTGCAATAGATTAATGATCAAATTGACAACCTCTATGCCCAGGTTGGCAGCATTGAGGAGGATTCAACGAAGATGAAAAACATAATCAGGGATCTGTGGCCCCCGGTTCGAATGCAATTTCTACTCTCAAAGGAGGTATGCGACTCTAGCAGGGAACAATGGAACGACCTGCAGAGCCAGTGACCGACAACCCTAACGTCGCAATCGACCGAAGGGTTCACTCAAGGAACTGATGCAATTATCAGCAACTGGGACTTGACCCTTCAAAGATATACTAAGTTTAGGTAGCAAACAACAACCTTGGTCCCAGAGTTGGAGCCTTCGTTTGAAACGAGGGAACCACAAGGGCAATAAGGGGTCATAGGAACAGATGCCCTACCGCAAGCCAGGCACCCTCTCCACAAGCAACGACCAAAGCAGTAGAAGTGCCGGTACATCAAAAAACGAAGCCAACACCAGTAGTAATGCAACCACCACTTGCAGAGCACATGGAAGTAACGGCAGGATCGACAGAGGTCGAAATGACTTGACTTAGGGATGAGTCAAGGAATTATGGTCGGGGCCTATTGGGGCCTTCGTTTAATTTTGAAAGGTTTTGACCAGTTTTGAATGATCGAAGGGCGGGAAAGAAACATATGGTAGCAACGGTTGGGTGGTGGAACAGACAGTTGCAGAGGAGTTGCGACAAGGTGGCAGCAGAAGGCAAAGGAATCTGAGGAGGCGAGAAGGTGCAGAAGCAGCCAAGGGGGAGAACGACCGAGAAAGAACTGGCAGTCCAGGCAATAGAGAAGGATATAAAAGGCGAAGACCCGAAAGGAAGAAGGTTGTTGTTGGACTAGCTAGTTGAGTCGAGAGCAGGCGAAGAGATACCTAGTTATGGTGGTTGAACGTTAGAGTGCTGGGGTCCGAGGGACTTAGTCATGGAACCAATCTGAACCCACAGGACTTAGCCAGGGGTTTTCTTTAATGTTTATGGTGAATGCCGGATAATGTTGTAATATTTCATGATAAGTTTAATATAAGACATAGCCGATGCTAGTTGTGACTTTTGATGTATTTGGACCTCGTTCTTAAGGTGAATATTAAAATTTTGAATGGATTGTCAATTGCATGTAGACGTTAATTCATAGATTGTCTCAAGGGTGCTGCTATCTCTGTTTTATGTATAATGGTTATATATATGTGATCAAATGCACCCGATCGATACTTCCTCAACTCCATGCTGAACCCTTCTCCCTTTTGGTCGCGGCATGCCTTGGGTGAGATCCTTGCCCCTTGGGGGTAAGATGAAAATTCCGATGTTGTCCTAGACTATAGCAAACTATTGTTGTCCCCTTGCACCCGAACCTAGGGTCTTCCCCCTGATGACACTTTCGAGCCAACAGGAAGCCTAGCACTGGGTCAACATCATCTAAGACAACTAAGGCACTTGTAACGATCCAATAGAAAGGAAAAGCCCTGCTACAAGATCCCCAAACAGTGGAAATGCTAACGGAAAGGCAAAAAGAGCCACAGGAAGAGTAGTAGGGGTAGAAAGAAGGCAAGGAATCAACACCATAGGTACAAGAGGGGGAAATTCTCCAAAGACATTTGAGGGAGATTTTCAAGAGTTGTAGGAGCCTAGCCCACAACCAAATATGAGCTCCTACTACAATTTTATTGATGGAGTCAGAGTACTACCACAAAAAATTGTAATCCCTCTCTTCTTTGAGCTTGAAAAAGAAAGAGGAAGGACACATCGATGGATGCAAATTGCTAAGTCAAAGAAAGTAGAAGATGTTGACCATATGGAAGAAAAACTCCTACATATGGGTAGGGAGTTGAGTGAAATGAGAGATAGAGAGAACACCATGAGAACATAGTTGCAGGAAGAAAGCAAATGTTTGAGGATGAAGTTGCAAGAAAAGGAAAGCCAATTAGCCACATGGCAAGCGTCTCCCTGGAGGCACTTCAATGTAGGTTTTCATTCAAATATTATGCACTATATCTCAAAGATCAATGGATGCAAATTCAAATTAAGACATTGGCACAACAAGGGACCATGCCATTCCAAGATTATAGGCAATTCATCGAGCTATGTGACAAGAGAACCCTTGAAGAAAAAGCCAAATTATCTGAATTCTACCTGCACTACCTTTCCTTGACAAAATTGAATGTGTGGGACTCCAATGTGAAGTTTGGGGACTTGCAGTTGATGGCCCTTGCATCATGAATGAGTCACGAGGAGGCTAGGGATGAGGAGGTGAAGATAATAGTAGAAAAAGAAGAAAGATGACCCCTCTACATCAGAGCAGAACAAATAAATTCCATGGATGTTATTAGTAACCACGACATCATTTCCAATGATGCTTAGCTTTCACCAAGATACCTGTCTATCTAAGAACATGCCATCTCCCATTTTGAGAACACTTTAATATTGTTAGGGATTGAGAGCCAAAATGCATGCCAAAGGATATGGAATAAACTGCCACATAGTCTCTGGATCAGGGAGTACAACTCTCCTAAGAGATTGAGAAATGCATTGGAAAGGACACCCCTATATAAGAAGGCCATAAAAAGACTGAAGATCAAATGAGTTAGACTAAAGATCAGTTCATGTTTGTTGTGGGGTTTCATAGAAGGTAATAAGGAAGAAGGTGAAAGAAAGCAGTGGGAATAGATAGAGAAAAATGCAAGGTTCTATCCTCAGGAAGAGACACAATCCATAGAAGCCTGGGATGTTAGAGAGGCTAATAGGGCTATGAAAGATATGGATATAGATGACTAGGTTGCTCAGAGGATGATCAACAATTTCAGTAGCGGGTACGATGAGGCTTATCAATAGGTAAACTATATAGGTCACAATGCCACTCTCCAGCTTATTAAATTGACTTTTCTCACATTTATTTACACATTTTGTTATATTTTGCTTAGTGAGAAGAGTAAAGGTGAATTACTATGTCATGTGGCCTAATGTGTGTTAAGTGCAAGATATGGAGCAGTTTTGGGTTGAATTAAGTGCAGGAATTCAGAGTAGGCAAGCAAGAGTTATTTCAGGATTTGGTCTCCCCCTTAACTCAAATCATTCGAATATTCCTCCACTCTATCTCATCATCTCGTTGTCACTAGTAGCCAAGAAAATTGAGTTCACAGGCAGCCAAGCTAGTGATAGTAAAGGAAGATTTATTCTCAAGTTAGGGAGCCAAGTATCCCTATTTTCTAGGGATCTGTTGGTAGCTCCAGTTTTGCATAAATAAGAGATCCAAGGGACTCATTAGCATTCAATTTTTTGCTGTAGCCAAGAGGTAATTTTGAGCTAAAACATTTTGACTGTTATTATTATGATGTACTTGACATTTTCATGATAATGAGAAATTTTGTTTTGATCTAGCACTGAGTTGACTCAAAGAGCTGAAGAACCCCAAGTTTGTATGAAACCCCAGGTCGATAAAGTAAAGTTGGTAGCCCTAGGAGTTGCAACATTCTTGCTGCAATAGTGAGGCTCATCACTTTTTAGAGCTGTTCCTGGGGAGTTGTCTAGGTAGATGTAATTTGTGCTTGTCTTTCTAATTTGCATTCAGTAGGTAGATGTTATTTTGCTTTCCTTTCTATTTTACAATTAATTTTTAAAAACACATAAAAATAAAAAAAATATTTCATGCCTCGTAGGAGTAGATACAATTTAGGGAAATTCTTTCCAAATACCCACACACCATCAAACAATCAACCTTCCCGCTTCTTTGGTGACTGTCATTGTAACACCCTCCTCCCACATATACCCAAGCAAATTGACAATCAGGGTAAACATGCAACGAGAAGCCACTATAATATGATTCGACCTCCTAAGTCACATTAAGGAAGTGGAACCGATGGAAACACACCATACAAACATCCAACATCATAAACAAAACCATCAAAATACAAGTCAGCCACTCAGACAACCTGTACTTGGGTACCACTATTGTTTTAGGTATCTTGGGCCATAGTCAAGCTCATGCTATGGGCAAGGGAGTGACGAGCAACCTAAAGTCACTCTCACAGGTTTGCCTGTTAGCGACTCTGGACTAGAATTGTCAATGTTGTGCCAGGGACTCCGGGATTTGAGTCACTTTTTTAGGCCAAGAGCCCAGGTCACTACCTAGAACTAAATCATCTATTCAGATAAGTAATTTAACATGGAAATGACAACATTAAAGAAAATACTTGTTCAAGACCTTGATTGGACCCCTAGTAGCCATGATAGTAATTTCGTCAAACATATCATCGACATGTAATCTACAGGTGTAAATAATAGTGTTAAGTGTAGGGATCTCATACTTATCTTATAATCACTATGAACCATTGTTCCCTCATGCCATTTTTTGCATTATCATCTATTAGGTCATAGGCACATTATCCATTCACATACAAGTAAAAACATGTTGAGATCATACATAGTTGCTGTCATAAAAAGTGCATATAACCATCATAATAGGAACAGAAATACAATAAAAATATCAGTCATCAAATCCATAAATACATTAGTACCTTTAACACATGAAAATAAATGGAATGGATTTCTCATTAATGAATGCAATGAACCAACTAGAGATGGGACTATCACGTTCCACTTGACTGTAGAATGGCTAAGTCAAATCTCTCTTCAGCCATTCACCCCCGTGCCATATTCAAAGCATGAATGTGGGATCTCATAGAACACATCAATCAAAACTCATCCAGGGCTTCTAGAGGCCATCCACCTCAACCCATCAAACAATTATTCCACCTCACGGTCAGACATCACCAAAACCATCATTAAATCAGTCTCAATCCTAGCCATCCAAGGCTTTAGAGAATTTGTTCCGACCAAGGCTCCAGGAATAGTAACTCAACCCATAGTTGTCGTCAGGCTCCAGAGCATGTTTCAAACCAAGGCTTTAGGACTAGTAACTCAACCCACCAAGGGCTCTAGAGCATTTTTCCAACGAAGGATCCAGGACTAGTAACTCAACCCAAGTTATTACTGGGCTCCAGAGCATTTTTCCAACCAAGGCTCTAGGAAATAATAACTCAACCCAAGCTAAGGAAACATGAGAACCAACCAAAACAAATAATGAAAATAAACCCACAATCACCATGGCTATCCAAGAAATGGCAAGGCTAGGAAATCCACTGTCAATCCTGGCAATCCTCAATGAAAATGACAGATCATGACCAGGAATCCACATGCATATGCCATGCATGTCCAAACTAGTGAATAAATCATACATGCAACTCGATACCTACAAGGGAATTTGATGTAGTTGTTGATGTTTATGCCTTCTTGCACCTTCCTTCTCTTCCTTTTCCTTCTTGATCCAAGAATATAAGTATGCCACACCCTCCAAGAGTGCTCCAAGGAAACTCTAAGTATCCAAGAGTATGAGAGAGAGCATAATGAGAGAGAGCTCCAACACTAAAATGACAAGAGGTTATGACCAACTGATCCTTAGATTCCTTTTTATGAATTAGGCCTCTATTTTCTTCATTTTCCATTATTTTTCCTTCATTTTCGTCCTCACATGCAGTTTGTGACCTTCCACTTCCTTTTTCTCCTAATTTCAATTATTTTCATAAATAATTGTGCCAAAATGCCTTATCGATTTCCTTAGACATAAAAAACCAAATGAGCACCCCCTAGGATGTTTTGCCCAACATATAGCTTGGAATAAGTGTCCCATTCATCCGTGGTTATTGTTTTAAATTTTATTATATAGAATTTTCACAAGGGTTGTTACAGAACCCTCCCCTTTGGGGACACTGTCCTCGGTGTTCAATCACACAGATACCTCAGCAACCTACTGAAAGAAGACATACTGCTTATGGAGTTTTTTAACACGAATCGATGCAATATTTACAATGAAAGATCAACTCAAGACAAAACATCATGACAACATGACAACATACTGCATAGTGGAGCTTTATCACACAACTCACTACGGTATTTACAATGATCATCTTGCTGAGTGCCAACTCATGTGACATCATAACATCATGATAATAGAACCACAGATAGCATAATAACATAACACCCATACCACATAGTAGAGTTTTATAACACAACTTGTTACGATATTTACATCCAAACACGGGTTTACATATAGCAACATCATCAAAATTATATATACCAAACACATATGCCAACTCATATACCAAAACATATATCAAACATATACCAACATCATATATAGGCATATATCAAAACATCATATAACATATATTTTATCATCATAAAGCATATATCGATCACCATAAAGCATATACTAAACCAACATAAAGCAAATACTAAATCACCATGAAGCATATAACAAGCCATCATAAGCAAATACTAAACCACCATAAAGAAACTAGCAAACCACCATAAGAAATCACCAAACCACCATATAACGCTGCTTTGCCTCAACTTACAGACAAGGAAGGATACATAGCCCTCATCTGATCCGCCATCTCCCATGTAGTTTCATCAGACCCAAAGTGCTTCCATTGCACTTTAACTTTCTTTATTGCTTAGTTCCAGAGCATGAGCACCTTTTTCTACAATATATACTAAGGCTCTGGATGGAATTCTCCATCTGGTTCCACATGCAATACAGGGCATTCAATCACATGATCAACATATTTAACATACTTCTTAAGTAATGAGACATGGAAAACATCATGGAATTTCACTGTTAGAAGAAGTGTAAGTTGATAGTCTACTGGCCTAATCCTCTCGGTGATACCGAAGGGTCCACAAAACCGTGGTGCCACCTTGACACATGGTCCAATCTGCACGGAGCTCTTCTTCGATTTGATGTGAAAGTACACCTATTCCCCAACTTGGAACTCCTTGAACAACATATTCCTATCAGCATAGTTCTTCTACCTATCCTGTGTCGCCTTAAGATTCTTCTTGATCACCTACATCTCTTGTTCCATGTCTGCCAACATATCTGGTTCAATCAATATCCTAATAACTAGATCACTCCAAATGATGGGAGTGTTACAACTCCACCCATATAATGTCTCAAAGGACTCATCTTCAATGACTCTTGATAATTGTTGTTGTATGAAAACTTGAGCAAAGGGAGATACTCTTCCCACTTCCGTCGTTGATGCATCACATACATCCTCAACATGTCCTCTAAAATCATGTTGACCCTATCCATCTACAAATGATAAACTGTGCTGAAGGCCAAATCTATGCCCAATCCTGCAAATAACTCCTTCCAAAACTTGGAAGTGAACTTCGCATCTCTGTCTAACACAATCTTCTTTGGGACACCATGTAGTCTAACTACATCTCTGATAAATACCTGTGCCACATCACTAGCTGAGAATGTAGACTTCATCGGAATGAAGTGTGCAACCTTTGTTAACCTATCCACTATGACCATGATGGAATCATGCTGCTTCACTGTCTTTGACAAACCCTATGATGAAATCCACGGAAATGACCTCCCATTTCCATTTCAGGATAGCACTTGGCTGTAGCCATACACCTGGATGTTTTCACTATGCCTTCACTTGCTGACAATCGAAACATCTAGCCACAAACTCTACTACATCCATCTTTAAATTCAACCAATAGTAATATCTTTTCACCACTGTGAGTGTCTTCTGATAACCTGGGTGACCTGAATATGGTTTCGCATGAAACTCCCTCAAGTTAACCTTCTTGAGCTCACTACTATCCGATACATATATCTTGTCTCAAAACCTAACCAATCCATCTTTCATAAGACAATAATCCAAGTCCTGTGCACCTACACCTATACCATCACCTGTACCTGTAATATGACCTTTACCTGTATAGTTCTTCTGCTGCAACCTGTGCACAATATACATATATCTGACATCTTGCTATCCTACCCACAAGATCTTGTCCTGTAAATATGTCCCGTAAGGTCTCATAGCTGCTAAGTGATTCACCTATACCCACCTACTAAGAGCATATGCCACTCTGTTCTCCTTGCCTTTGATGTACCTAATATCAAAGTCAAACTTGATGATCATGTCCAACCATCTAGATTGCTTGGCCTTTATATTTGGTTGGTTAAACAAATACCTCAATCTAATGTGATCACTAATAAGCACAAACTGCGTGCCAAGAAGATAGTGTTTCCACATCTTCAATGCATGTATAATCACTGCCAACTCGAGATCATGTGTGGGATAGTTCTACTCATGCTCGTTTAGTTTCTGGGACTCATAACAGACAACCTATCCATCCTACATAAGGACTCCACCAAGCCCTCTCTTGTAAGCATATGTACATACTACAAACTCTATCCGGATCTACAATCTATAGTACTGGTGCATGTGTCAGCAACTTAAGCTGCTCAAAGCTAGTCTCACACTCTTCAGTCCATTCAAACTTCTTACGTTTTCTTTGCAATGATGTAATTGGATAAACAATCCGTGATAAGTTCCTAATGAACCTTCTATAGTATCTTGCCAGACCCATGAAAGATCTCACCTCATCCACACTCTTAGGTGCTACCCACTCCATGATGGCCCTTATCTTCTCTAAATCCACTACAATTCCTTCCTTGGAGACAACATGTCCCGACTAGTGTACCTCATTCTAAAAGAAACTACATTTTTGGAGCTTAGCATACAATTGATCCTCTCTCAAGAACCTAAAAACTGCTGCTAAGTGCTCGACATTCTCTTCCTCATTTTGAGAATATACCAGTATATCATCAATGAACAAAATAACAAACTTATCCAAATATGGATGCAACACACTATTAATCAAACACATGAACATAGCTAGAGAATTAGTTAAGCTAATTGGAACCACAAAAAAAACTCATAATGCCCATAACTGGTATTGAACATAGTCTTGTATATGTCATCCTCTTTGATGTGTACTTGATGGTATCCCGATCTCAAGTCAATCTTCGAGAACACTGCTTCTCCCTTCAACTGAAAGAAAAAGTCATCAATCCTCAAAAAAGGGTACTTGTTCTTGATAGTCACTTTGTTCAACTGCCTATAATCAATGCATAACCTAAGGGTATCATCTTCCTTCCTAAAAAACAAGACCAGTGCGCCCCAATGTGATACACTTGGCCTAATGTATCCCTTGTCCAACATCTCCTTCAGCTACATTTTTAACTCAACCAACTTAGATGTGCTCATCCTGTAAGGTGCTTTCAATGTTGGAGCTTCCCATGGAAGTAACTCAATAGAAAAGTCTACCTCCCTATGAGGTGGCAACCTTGTAATGTCATCAGGAAATACATCCGTGGACTGCTGTAAAACAGGGTACTTGTTCAACACATTTGCATCCTCAACCTCCTTACCCTTATCACTAGAAATGTGTACTGCAAATAACTTGCGCCCTTTCCTGTGGCTACACTTTTCTTTCATAGCTGTCACCATGCTAGCTGATGTGGCTTTTGTCTTACCTTGCAAGACTCTTGGTTCTCCATTGTCATCAACACACTCAATAGCTTTGTCATAGCATTCAAACTTGGTTCTATGTAAATACAACCAATTCATACCCAATAACATATTGTATGAACCCAATGGTAATATATTCAAATGTATTGTGGTAGGCCTACCATTAAAATCAAATGCACAATCTCTTACCTAATGATGAACTCACTTCTTTGTACCTGTAGCCAATTGCACCAAACAAGATTCTGCATGCAACTCCTTATTCAAACCACACTTATCCACCAAGTCAGGACTAACATAGCTACAATTAGATCCAGGGTCAATCAAAATATAAATAACTTGATCACAGGCTTATCGTCCATCTCAATGATAAATGCCTAATGCTCGGCCTGCTTGATTTCCATGGTTACATAGATACAAGGAATACTCTAGCCTACATATCCAACAATCTACACCTCCTATTCACTATATATCTGATGTCCACCACTCTGATGCTTCAGACAATCTCTCCTACGGTGGTCATTCCCATAAGTCCAACAATGCATGGCCTCTTTACTTTGCTCCCATCTGATACATTGAATTTCTTAGGAAGTGCAACATTCTCCTTGTTATATTTACTCTGTGGCCTTGCTCACTTTTTATCCCATTTTCCTTTTTTCTTTACATCACTTCTCTAGTCTGAATTAGTCTCAGTTCTACACTTCGATTGTTCATAGAAATATCTTAAGTTTCGAATGGCCTCCTCCAATGATCCAGGCTCATCGAATTCAATTCTTTCCTTGAATGCAACCAACGATCCACTAATTAACCTTTGAATCTTGGCCTTTTCCTCAATAAGATAAGGTACATACCTCAACAACTCCAAGAATCTTCTAGTGTACTCATCATCTGTCATGGAACCCATCTTTAGTTCATAAAATTCTTTTTCCCTATCATCGAATTACCTTTATAAAAAGTACTTCTTATTAAATAGCCACTTAAACTCACCCCAAGACAAATATTCATCCTAAATACACCTGACATTCTTCACATATTCCCACCAGATGTTTGCTTTACCTTTGAGACTAAAGGTAGCTACTCTAGCTTTCATGTTCTCTGAATAATTATGCAACCTGAAGAACTTCCTCATGCCAAGAAACCATGCCTCTGCATCTTGTGGTTTCTTCATTTCCCCATCAAAAGTAGGTGGCTTCACTTCCTTGAATTCATCTCGAAAATAACCCTATCACTCCTCCTGTAAGGATGATACCGATGACGATCATAGTGCCTATCTGAATCAGAAATAGAATCATACCTATGTCTATCCTTTCTCCTCTCCTGAGTTTCCAACAATCTACAACCTCGGAAGGTGTCAGATCTATCCAACCTATGTCTACTATGAGACCTACTACCATATGCCCCATTAGTTTTTTTCTCTTTCTCATGACTGATCCAAAGTGGTCATTGTCATTGAAAATCTGACAAGATCTAAAGTATGACTACATTTACTTTTGCTAACCTTTCCTGTGACTAGATGATTCTATCATTATCCACCTTACAACTCTTGATCTCTTCCTTTAAACTTCTCAATGTCACTCCCATGTCGAAAGAGTTCCCAACACCATAGTGCTCTTCGGATTTGTAGGAGAGTCTTTGTAGTCAACCATCTTGCTAGCCATTTGATATTTCTTCCTGCAAGCATAGTATGTCAGATAAACCAATCATAATAAATCACATATCTTAGCATAAATTGGGGAGGATAATTTGTCTTCAAGATTACCAGATCAACGTGATACATGTATATGTTGGGTGTGGAGCTTGATTATCTTATGTGTTCAGAGGTATTGTCGCATTGGACCCCATTCTGTAATGTGGTGGCAATGCTGCCCATTTATGTGCACCGCCAACGCGTCTGGGGGGGCGATGACAATTATTTGGAGCCCCCCTCTAGCGGGGGATCGGGGGCAGCACCCCCGAAGCTAAAAATAGATGTAAAATGTTTTAATTTCATAGTCAATCTAGGTCATTCATTAGGCAGAAATATGACGGTAGAAGTTCTGTTTAATTTAGGGTCTTTTTCCCTAGAAGGAAACCGCTCGCTATATATGAGGGAATTTTATTGCGACTATGTAGATGTGTATTCTGAGTGAGAAAGAGATAAGAGATTACGTGAGAGAGAAGAGAGAATTACAATGGATCTTCTGTAGGTTGTATCTCTTCATTTTGTTGGATAATATAAAAGGAAGGACTGGCTGTTTCTTCGTGGACATAGCCCAAATTGGGTGAACCACGTATATTTGTGTCTATCTTGTTTTATGCATTTTCTGTGTTTATATTTATGCAACATTTTTATGTGTTCCATTGCTCTGTAATATATAATTTTCTAACAGTATAACATAATCATAACATCATATAGACATATGCAAGTAAATGTATCAACTCATAAACATTACTCTAACTAGGGTCCAATCATCAATGCAAGGCCATATCAACAATGCATGCTATGAATTCATGCATGAAAAAAACCATTATTCCATTGTATACATTGCCACATGCAACCAATAATATTCATAAGCAATTCCAAACCAACTACAAATATGCATAATTACATGTAGTCAAACATACTCGATCAGTTCTTTTAATCAACCTACAAGACTGATGCATGTAATCAAAATATTCAAAATGTAACCTAACTTACAAGAATGTAAGTGGGTACCATGAAATCGACATGTAATCCATACACAGCCAACCACATACTCATTTCAAATACAATTCATGAAATCAATAACAAATTCTCCATGATAACCATACTACAACCCTAATCAATCATCAAGCGAATGTAACAAGTATATGTGTAAGAGAAACACATGAAACTAACATTCATGCATGAAAAACACATATCTCATCCAGTCGGAGGGGTGAACCATACTCTGATACCACTCTGAAACACCCTCCTCCACATCTACCCAATCAACTGGCCAGCCGGGGTAAACATGCGATGAGAGGCCACTATAATATGATTCGACCTCCTAAGTCACATTAAGGAAGTGGAACCGACAGAAACAAACCATACAGACTGTTGGACACCTAATCCTCAATGGGTTAGCGTGGAAGCTGAATAGACAAAATGAGTCCAAGAGACCTTGGGATGTGAAACCCAACAGTCACAATATGTACTATAAATGTATATCACTTGTTTATAAAAAAATGTATTCTCATGTTTTATCCTTCAGATTCTCTTGCTGCCCATGTGAATTTAAAATGGTATCAGAGTGGGCGATTGCTGGTCCTACTCCAATTTGAGCCACTTGTTTTTGTGGTCTCTATATACATGTCAGTTCTGCCTTTCTCCTAATCAGAATTGATCAAAATTGCCACCTGACAGAGCGTCAGATTTTTCCCATCCAACAACATTCTTGACAGCATTAATTAATGCCCTATCTGCTTGTCAGAATTGAGCGTTTTATTCCTCATTCTGCGCCATATTCTTTCCTGCACTCTCTGTGGGCTCTCTGCCATAACCGTTGTCTACCATTAGCTGCCACCTCTGTCTATCAGGTCTGCTACTTACCTGCACCAAGCCATTTCATCTAATTATGTCTCTGCGATTCTGAATCTGCTCTCTGTCTGCCATAATTGATTCTGCGCCTTTCTACGCTCTGTCTACCATAATTATTTCTGCGCCATTTCTGCCATGCCTGAGCTCTGAAAACATTCTGAATCGCCATTGAAAGCCTTGAGGGCGTGCTGCTGCATTGAATGCCTTGAGGGAGTGCTGCTGCGAGAGTTTACTGAGTTCACTGTGTGAATGGTGCGTAAAACGCCGCTGGTGCGTGAATCAAAGCCTCTATCTGCATGAGAGAGTGTTGACGGATTCCAGTTGATTCTCTGATGGTTCAGATCCTAGAGGTATTAACCAAAGCTCTCTGTGTCATGTTAATGTTAGCTTATAGAACATTTCCATGAACGTTGAAGCTATCGTGGTCTCCACATCCCACACTATTAATATATCTACAATTTGTGACCATAAAAATCCTATGGTATCAGATTCTGTGGGCACCAGTACCAATGTTACATCATGTTGACGAGGTGAGGTGATTCATGGTTGGCAATTGGGTTATATAAAATGTTTTATTTAAATGGATTTGGAAAAATTATTTTGATGAGATTCAGGTGAGGTAATATTAGAAACCATGCTATCGAATGCCTATGTTAAAAACCTCGTAAGGTTTCAATAATCTTGAATGGCAACTCGTCTTTATTGTTAATTCAAGGCTCCGAGTTTGAACCATGTGAAAATTGGTTTGTGGTAGCTGTCTTATGATGTGTATGAGCCATGCGTTGAATGTACATGGTATCTTGAACTGTTTTGAACGCTGCCCCTATTCGTTTACGCTGCCATATATATTTACACTGCTCCTGTACAGTCTTGGGTATTGATCGAACAACTAAAACGGGAAGCGCAGTCCTCGGTAACTTCTGGGTTGTTAAAATTTCCATTGCATGAGAGCTGTTGAGTTGGATTTTTGGTCTAGCCATTATGGTCTAGCTCTCGCCCAGTTTCGAGTTCAGGAACTGAGCGTGCCCCAAGTGCATTTCAACCTCCGTTAGTTTAGGGTTCAAAAACGTTAGATGTCTCAGTTGGAGG
Organism: Pinus tabuliformis; assembly: GCA_031772625.1. Lineage (NCBI taxonomy): Eukaryota > Viridiplantae > Streptophyta > Pinopsida > Pinales > Pinaceae > Pinus > Pinus tabuliformis. The sequence continues at coordinate 834,079,661 of CM062807.1, read as the reverse complement.
GCATAACATTGTTGTGCCTACGGAAGGAAACTCGATAAGCAGTGCACCATCTCCAGAATTAGGAAGCCGAGAAAAGCGAATACAAGCAGAAGCAAACTTATATCATAGTGATTTCTACACTGGGTGGGATTGCTGTGCTCTTGGAAATAACATCTTGGATCATCTACTTTCGCCGACGTGACTCATAAGGCTCAAGGACCTCAAACAACACAGCTTCTAATGGGGGAAGGAAGAGGTCTGGGGTTTAGAACTAATTTGGAATGATCAGGCATCCATACTGCTACACAGGATTAGCAACTGTAGAAGTTGGGACAAATACATGGAAGTCTGGGATGGTTATTTTCTCCCATGTCTCAGTTTAGGGCTGGTATTACTATCAGTCCTGTTATAGATAAAATATTATTGGATAACAGTTGTGTTATATTCTTTCTGAAAATATTGCTAATGGATTTTTGTTAAATTATTCCATGAGTATGAGATATGTAGGTCTGAAATTTGTATTTTCTATATATAGTGGAAACCATTTCCTTTTGGTGGTGCTTATTTCTGGGATAGTTTGGCTAAAGTTTAGTATGTTCAGTGGCAAAGAGAACATGACGCTTTTGTTAGAGGGGTTGGTCTAGAAAGGAATTTATTGACATGGGTTTTGGTTGGTTTTCATCAATGTCTCTCACATGTAATCTCTGTATTCTTTGGACTTGATTGATGGAATTGCATTGGAGAAAGGGAAGTATGACTTCTTTTGAAGTTGGTATAGAGATTCTTATGATTTACAGATTCAAGTCTCCTTTTTCTTTTCTAAGAGATTAAAACAATCTCTTGATTTTCTTTTATTAGATTCATATTTTTGAAGGTCATGGTAAAATGCTATGGTATATATGACCAACACTGTATAGTTTGCTAAGTATTTGGACATGTAAGGAGGTCTATCACTGTTGTTTCAGCGTGCTAGAGACTCATTCCAATGCCTATGACCTGAGCAAGTGTTGGAGAAACATTCTGGGTCTGAACGTCCTTGCTGGAATTTACTCTCATTGCTTATCTTCATTGCCAGAAAGTGGCAAGATCAGAGAATGTTGATTCGTACCCCAATCAAAGCATATGAGCATTCAAGTCCTGCCCATGACATGGTGTTATAATTATTGAAGTTTTGATAGCCATCATTTCTGATTTGAAAGTGAAGGAGTATTTGAAGGATCCAAGCAAGTTTGCAGTTGCTGCTGCCCTAGTGTGGCATGGTATTTAAAACTCATTATAGTGCATTGATTCCTTGCTTCGACTGCTGCATAAAGAGTTTGGTGCGTTGATTGTAATCTTTTATGGAGAAAAGTTTTGTTGGTTGTATTATCAAAACATAATGCTGGTCATGAGTAAACTCTTATTTTTTATGTAATGTATGGTAATTGGTGCTTGTTGGTTGCACACTGATCATTTGCTGACATTTATAAAGGATATTGCTGTGTAATGTGAGGGGGTATTGCTTTTCTGCATTGAGTAGTAGTTGTGATCAGTTTTTAACGTGTAATTCTGACATTGAAGAAAAAATGGCTAGAATCAATGAAGTATTAGAGTTCCTCAAAACTCTGATATTGTCTACTAATCATGATACATTAAAATTCAACAAAGTTTCTCTCACAGACATTCAGGTCTATCTACAAAATGCACAGGAGAAAATTGATTTTTTGCAACTTGAATCACAACTACAGCAAGAAGAGCTACATCAAAATAGACATCATTCTGAACTTGTCTTTGTTCATAACATTAATACAACAACCCATCAACAACAAGTCAATAATGTTACAGTTCATTCAGATTTAGTACCCAATAAAGCAGCAAGGTTACATGCAGATGCAGAAGTTTAGCTTGCACTTCCCAAGCCCATCATCAGACCTTGGCAACAACTTGTCCACAACAAGCACATAACTGGTCTTGGATATGACAAAGACTTGTCCTTTCATATTCCAGACTACGCCAAGCCCATTAAGTTTGAGAGTGCTGGGTTCATTCATGATAGTTCACTTGCCCCTCATGACAGTTCACCTCCAGCTGTTCCATACTCTGCCCCTCTTCCACAGCAACAACAACAGATTGTGAAATGCCAACACTGTGACCGAGTTGGCCATTTGGAAGATCACTATTTTGATCTTCATCCATGTAAGCACTGTCATAAAACCACCCATTCTTCACACAGATGCTTTAGAAATAAACGTTCTACAAGAACAAAGATTCATCTTGGATGGATAGCTTCTTGGCAATGGGCATCAACAACCAAGAAGATATTCCAATCACATTTCAAAACTTGTTCCAGAGTATTGAACAATCTTGCAGTTGAGTTTCTCGATCATCTCACCTTGTATCTGACAGGGGGGAAATGATGGTCATCTACAAGCTTCAAAGTCACATCAAGTGAGCCTGAGCCACAACCTACCACACCAGTTTCAGAGTTGTAGCCAGAGACAAATATGCCCCTGAGCATGCCTTCAGTTGGTTATCTAGGACACTTCCTCTAGCAGAAGACTTCAGCTTCTTGCCAGTTTCGGAAGAATTCCAGGAACAAAATTGGGGACACTTCCTCTAGTAGAAGACTTTGACTTCTTGCCAGTTTTGGAAGAGTTCCAGGAATTGCATTAAGCATTCCATAGTTGTTGGTCATCCTTAAACCATCACAGGTTGAGACTTCCCTTTTTAGGTTGAAGTTCTCCCTTTTATGCGGGGTGAGACATCCCTTTCATGGTTGAAGTTTTCCCTCTTAAAAACAATAGGAGCACTTCCTCTAGCAGAAGACTTCAGTATCTTGCCAGTTTTGGAAGAGTTCCGGGAACTGCACTAAGCATTCCAGTGTTGGTGGTCATCCTTAAACCACTACCCTTTATACCAACATTTCAGAAGAGCACATTCAGCCTAGCGCTGCCATGCATTTTTGCACATTTTGTATTACAACTCTTTTCTTGGACTCATACATAACCCTTCGGATTAAGGGGGGGGAATACTGGACACCTAATCCTCAATGGGTTAGCATGGAAGCCAAATAGACAAAAGGAGTCCAAGGGACCTTGGGATGTGAAACCCAACGGTCACAATATGTACTATAAATGTATATCACTTGTTAATAAAATTGGTATTCTCATGTTTTAGCCTTCAGATTCTCTTGCTGCCCATGTGTGTTTAACACAAACACCCAACATCATCAACAAAACCCTCAGAAGATAAGATAGCCACTCAGACAGCCTGTCCCTAGGTCCCACTATTTTCTTAGGTCTCTTGGGCCATAGTCACTTTCATGCTATGGGCAAGGGAGTGACCAACAACCTAAAGTCGCTCTCAAAAGCTTTCCTACCATTGACTGTGGACCATACTTGTCAGTGTTGTGCCAACAACTTCGGGATTTGAGCTAGTTTTTCAGGCCCAGAGCCTGAGTCACTGCCCAAAATTGAATCATCTCTTCAGATTAGTAATTTAACATGGAAATGATAGCATTGAAGAAAAGACTTGTTCAATACCTTGAATGGACCCATACTATCCATGACATGCATTTCGTCAAACATGTCATCAACATGTAATCTAAAGGTGTAAATAACAGAGTTAAGTGTAGGGATCTTATACTTATCTTAGAATCACTATGAACCATTGTTCCCTCATGCCATTTGCTGCATTATCATCTATTAGTTCATAGGCACATTATCCATTCACATAAAGTAAAAACATGCTAAGAGCCATACATAAATGTTGTCATAAAAAGTGCATATAGACAACATAATAGGAACATAAATACTATAAACATATCATCCATCAAATCCATAAATACATCAATACCTTTAACACATGAAAATCAAGGGAATGGATTTCTCATTAATGAATGCAATGAACCAACCAGAGACGAGACTACCACATTCCACCCGACCGTAGAATGGTTGAGTCAAATATCTCTTCATCCATTCACCCCTGTGCCATATTCCAAGCATGAATGTTGGATCTTATAGAACACATCAATTAAAAATCATCCAGGGCTTCCAAAGGCCATCCACCTCAACCCATCAAATAACGATTCCACCTCACAGCCAGACATCACCAAAACCATCACTAGATTGGTCTCCATCCTAGCCATCTAGGGCTCCAGAGTGTTTTTTCCAACCAAGGCTCCATGACTATTAACTCAACCCACAACTTCCACCAGGATCCAGAGCGTTGTCAAAAACAAGGCTCCAAGACTAGTAACTCAACCCACCAAGGGCTCTAGAGCATTTTTCCAACCAAGGCTCCAGAACTAGTAACTCAACCCAAGCTGTTACAGGGCTCTAGAGCATTTGTCCAACCAAGGCTCTAGGAACTAATAACTCAACCCAAGTTAAGAAAACATGAGAAGAAACCAAAAAAAATAATGAAAATAAACCCACAATCACCATGGCTACCCAGGAAATGGAAAGGCTAGGCAATCCACTGTCAATCCGGGTAATCCTCCATGCCAATGACAGATCATGACCAAGAATCCACATGCATATGCCATGCATGTCCAAACTAGTGAAGAAATTATACATGCAACTCGGTACCTACAATGAAATCAGATGTATCTACTGATGTTGATGCCTTCTTGTACCTTCTTGCTCTTCCTTTTCCTTCTTTCTCTAATAATCCAAGTATGCCACACCCTGCAAGAGTGCTCTAAGAAAACTCTTAGTATCCAAGAGTATGAGAGAGAGAGCTCCAACACTGAAATGAAAAAAGGTTACCAATTGATCCTTAGAAGCCTTTTTATGAATGAGGCCTCTATTTTCTTCATTTTCCATTATTTTCCTTCATTTTCCTCCTCACATGCAACCTATGACCTTTCACCTCCTTTTTCTCCTAATTTCCATTATTTTCATAAATAGTTGTGCTAAAATGCCTTTTAGTGCATTAACCATTTCCTTTTCCAATTTCCTTAGCCACAAAAAACCAAATGAACGCCCCCTAAGATTCCTTGCCCATCATTCAACTTGGAATAAGTGTCCCATTTAGTGGAAATTTACGCGTGGACTGTCGAGGGAAAGGTTAGGGAACTGGAAGTGAAGAAGCAAGCCTTGGATGAGGCCCTCGCTGATGGATACACCCTAATGGACAAGGTCCATGACTGTTCAGGTAGTCTGGCACTAAAGAACCACCTGGTTTACTCGCTTAGAGAACAAATTCAGTCACTGTTTGCCAGCACGAGGATTGTACGTACCATACCTATCTACATCAGATCAATGATCAAATCGACATCCTATATGCCCAGGTTGACAACATTGAGGAGGAGTCAACAAAGACGAAAAACATAATCAGGGATCTGTGGCCCCCTGTTTGAATGCAATTTCTACTCTCGAAGGAGGTATGCGACTCTAGCGGGGAACAATGGAACGACCTGTAGAGCCAACAGCCAACGACCAACAACCCTAACGTCATAATCGACTGAGGCATTCACTCAAGGCACTGATGCAATTATCAGCAACTGGGACCTAGCCCTTCAAAAATATACTAAGTTTAGGCAGTGGACAACAACCTCGGTCCCAGAGTTGGAGCCTTCGTTTGGAACGAGGGAACCACAAGGGCAATAAGGGGCCACAGGAATAGATGCCATGCCGCAAGCCAGGCACCCACTCTGCAAGCAACGATCAAAGTAGTAGAAGTGCCGGTACATCAAACAACAAAGCTAGCACTGGTAGTAATGCAACCACCACTTGCAGAGCATATGGAAGTAAAGGCAGGATCGACAGAGGTCGAAATGACTTGACTCATGGATGAGACAAGGAATTATGGTCGGGGCCTATTGGGGCCTTCGTTTAATTTTGAAAGGTTTTGACCAGTTTTGACTAATCGAAGGGCGGGAAAGAAACATATGGTAGCAACGGTTGGGTGGTGGAATAGACAGTTGCAGAGGAGTTGCGACAAGGTGGCAGCGGAAGGCAAAGGAAGCCGAGGAGGCAAGAAGGTGCAGAAGCAGCCAAGGGTTAGAACAGCCGAGAAAGAACTGGCAGTCTAGGCAATAGAGAAGGATATAAAAGGGGAAGACCCGAAAGGAAGAAGGTTGTTGTTGGACTAGCTAGTGGAAGAAGGAGTTAGTTGAGTCGAGAGCAGGCGAAGAGATACCTAGTTATGGTGGTTGAACGTTAGAGTGCTAGGGTCCAAAGGACTTAGTCATGGAATCAATCTGAACCCACAGGACTGAGCCATGTTTTTTCTTTAATGTTTATGGCGAATGCCGGATCATGTTGTAATCTTTCATGTTAAGTTTAATATAAGACATAGCCGATGCTAGTTGTGACTTTTGATGTATTTGGACCTCGTTCTTAATGTGTCTATTAAAATTTTGAATGGATTGTCAATTGCATGTAGACATTAATTCATAGATTGTCTCAAGGGTGTTTCTATCTCTGTTTTATGTATAATGGTTATATATATATGTGATCAAATGCACCCGATTGATACTTCCTTGACTCCATGCTGAACCCTTCTCCCTTTTGGTCGCGACATGCCTCGAGTGAGACTCCTTGCCCCTTGGGGGTAAGATGAAAATTCCGATGTTGTCCTAGACTATAGCGATCTATTGTTGTCCCCTTGCGCCTGGACCTAGGGTCTTTCCCCTGATGACTCTTTCGAGCCAACAGGAAGCCTAGCACTGGGTCAACATCATGTAAGAAAACTAAGGCACCTGTAACCATCCAATAGAAAGGAAAATCCCTGCTACAATATCCCCAAACAGTGATATAGGAAATAATGGAATGCTACCGGAAAGGCAGAAAGAGCCACAGGAAGAGCAGTAGGGGTAGAAAGAAGGCAAGGAATCAACACCATAGGTACAAGAGGGGGAAATTATCCAAATAAATTTGAGGGAGATTTTCAAGAGTTGTAGGAGCCTAGCCCACAACCAAATATGAGCTCCTAGCACACATCAATGGATGCAAATTACTAAGTCAAAGAAAGTAGAAGATGTTGACCATATGGAAGAAAAAATCCTACATATGGGTAGGGAGTTGAGTGAAATGAGAGATAGGGAGAACACCATGAGAACACAGTTGCAGGAAGAAAACAAATGTTTGAGGATGAAGTTGCAAGAAAAGGAAAGCCAATTAGCCACCATGGCAAGCCTCTCCCTGGAGGCACTTCAATGTAGGTTTCCATTCAAATCTTAAGCACTATATCTCAAATATCAATGGATGCAAATTCAAATTAAGACATTAGCACAACAAGGGACCATGCCATTCCAAGATTATAGGCAATTAATCAAGCTACGTGACAAGAGAACCCTTGAAGAAAAGGCCAAATTATCTGAATTCTACCTGCACTACCTTTCCTTGACAAACTTGAATGTGTGGGAATCTAATGCGAAGTTGGGGGATTTGCAGTTGATGGCCCTTGCATCATGAATGAGTCATGAGGAGGCTAGGGATGAGGAGGTGAAGATAATAGTAGAAAAAGAAGAAAGAAACCCCTCTACATCAGAGCAGAACAAATAAATTCCATGGATGTTATTAGTAACCACAACATCATTTCCAATGATGTTTAGCTTTCACCAAATACATGTCTATCTAAGAACATGCTATCTCCCATTTTGAGAACACTTTAATATTGTTAGGGATTGAGAGCCAACATGCATGCCAAAGGATATAGAATAAACTGCGACATAGTCTCCGGATCAGGGAGTACAACTCTCTTGAGAGATTGAGAAATGCATTGGAAAGGACACCCCTATATAAGAAGGCCATAAAAAGATTGAAGATCAAATGGATTGGACTAAAGCTCAGTTCACGTTTGTTGTTGGGTTTCATAGAAGGTAAGAAGGAAGAAGATGAAAGAAAGCAGTGGGAAGAGATAGAGAAAAATGCAAGGTTCTATCCTCAAGAAGAGACATAATCCATAGAAGTCTGGGATGTTAGAGAGGCTAATAGGGCTATGAAAGATATGGATATAGATGACTAGGTTGCTCAGAGGATGATCAACAATTTCAGTAGCGGGTATGATGAGGCTCATCAATAGGTAAACTATATAGGTCACAATGCCACTCTCCAGCTTATTAAATTGACTTTTCTCACATTTATTTACACATTTTGTTATATTTTGCTTAGTGAGAAGAGTAAAGGTGAATTACTATGTCATGTGGCCTAATGTGTGTTAAATGCAAGATATGGAGCAGTTTTGGGTTGAATTGAGTGCAGGAATTCAGAGTAGGCAAGCAAGAGTTATTTCAGGATTTGGTCTTCCCCTTAACTCAAATAATTCGAATATTACTCCACTCTATCTCATCATCTCGCTGTCACTAGTAGCCAAGAAAATTGAGTTTACTGGCAGCCAAGCTAGTGATAGTAAAGGAAGAGTTATTCTCAAGTTAGGGTGCCAAGTATCCCTATTTTCTAGGGATTTGTTGGTAGCTCCAGTTTTGCATAAATAAGAGATCCAAGGGACTCATTAGCATTCAATTTTTTGTTGTAGCCAAGAGGCCATTTTGAGCTAAAACATTTTGACTGTTATTATTATGATGTACTTGACATTTTCATGATAATGAGAAATTTTGTTTTGATCTAGCACTTAGTTGACTCAAAGAGTTAAAGAACCCCAAGTTTGTATGAAACCCCAGGTCGATAAAGTAAAGTTGGTAGCCCTAGGAGTTGTAACATTCTTGCTGCAATAGTGAGGCTCGTCACTTTTTAGAGCTGTTCCTGGGGAGTTGTCTAGGTAGATGTAATTTTTGCTTGTCTTTCTAATTTGCATTCAGTAGGTAGATGTTATTTTGCTTTCCTTTCTATTTTACAATTAATTTTTAAAAACACATAAAAATAAAAAAATTATTTCATGCCTCGTAGGAGTAGATACAATTTAGGGAAATTCTTGCCAAATACCCACACACCATCAAACAATCAACCTTCCCGCTTCTTTGGTGACTGTCATTATAACACCCTCCTCCCACATATACCCAAGCAACTGGCCAATCAGGGTAAACATGCAACGAGAAGCCACTATAATATGATTCGACCTCCTACGTCACATTAAGGAAGTGGAACCGATGCAAACACACCATACAAACATCCAACATCATAAAAAAAACCATCAAAATACAAGTCAGCCACTCAGACAGCCTGTCCTTGGGTCCCACTGTTGTTTTAGGTATCTTGGCCATAGTCAAGCTCTTGCTATGGGAAAGGGAGCGACAAGCAACCTAAAGTCACTCTCACAGGTTTTCCTGCTAGCGACTCTGGACTAGAATTGTCAGTGTTGTGCCAGGGACTCCGGGATTTGAGTCACTTTTTTAGGCCAAGAGCCCAGGTCACTACCTAGAACTAAATCATCTATTCAGATAAGTAATTTAACATGGAAATGACAACATTAAAGAAAATACTTGTTCAAGACCTTGATTGGACCCCTAGTAGCCATGATAGTAATTTCGTCAAACATATCATCGACATGTAATCTACAGGTGTAAATAATAGTGTTAAGTGTAGGGATCTCATACTTATCTTATAATCACTATGAACCATTGTTCCCTCATGCCATTTTTTGCATTATCATCTATTAGGTCATAGGCACATTATCCATTCACATACTAGTAAAAACATGTTGAGATCATACATAGTTGCTGTCATAAAAAGTGCATATAACCATCATAATAGGAACATAAATACAATAAAAATATCAGTCATTAAATCCATAAATACATTAGTACCTTTAACACATGAAAATAAATGGAATGGATTTCTCATTAATGAATGCAATGAACCAACTAGAGATGGGACTATCACGTTCCACTTGACCGTAGAATGGCTAAGTCAAATCTCTCTTCAGCCATTCACCCCCGTGCCATATTCAAAGCATGAATGTGGGATCTCATAGAACACATCAATCAAAACTCATCCAGGGCTTCCAGAGGCCATCCACCTCAACCCATCAAACAATTATTCCACCTCACGGTCAAACATCACCAAAACCATCATTAAATCAGTCTCAATCCTAGCCATCCAAGGCTTTAGAGAATTTGTTCCGACCAAGGCTCCAGGAATAGTAACTCAACCCATAGTTGTCGTCAGGCTCCAGAGCATGTTTCAAACCAAGGCTTTAGGACTAGTAACTCAACCCACCAAGGGCTCTAGAGCATTTTTCCAACGAAGGATCCAGGACTAGTAACTCAACCCAAGTTATTACTGGGCTCCAGAGCATTTTTCCAACCAAGGATCTAGGAAATAATAACTCAACCCAAGCTAAGGAAACATGAGAACCAACCAAAACAAATAATGAAAATAAACCCACAATCACCATGGCTATCCAAGAAATGGCAAGGCTAGGAAATCCACTATCAATCCTGGCAATCCTCAATGAAAATGACAGATCATGACCAGGAATCCACATGCATATGCCATGCATGTCCAAACTAGTGAATAAATCATACATGCAACTCGATACCTACAAGGGAATTTGATGTAGTTGTTGATGTTTATGCCTTCTTGCACCTTCCTTCTCTTCCTTTTCCTTCTTGCTCCAAGAATATAAGTATGCCACACCCTCCAAGAGTGCTCCAAGGAAACTCTAAGTATCCAAGAGTATGAGAGAGAGCATAATGAGAGAGAGCTCCAACACTAAAATGACAAGAGGTTATGACCAACGATCCTTAGATTCCTTTTTATGAATTAGGCCTCTATTTTCTTCATTTTCCATTATTTTTCCTTCATTTTCGTCCTCACATGAAGTTTGTGACCTTCCACTTCCTTTTTCTCCTAATTTCAATTATTTTCATAAATAATTGTGCCAAAATGCCTTATCGATTTCCTTTGGCAATTTCCTTAGACATAAAAAACCAAATGAGCACCCCCTAGGATGTTTTGCCCAACATATAGCTTGGAATAAGTGTCCCATTCATCCGTGGTTATTGTTTTAAATTTTATTATATAGAATTTTCACAAGGGTTGTTACAGAACCCTCCCCTTTGGGGACACTGTCCTCGGTGTTCAATCACACAGATACCTCAACAACCTACTGAAAGAAGACATACTGCTTATGGAGCTTTTTAACACGAATCGATGCAATATTTACAATGAAAGATCAGCTCAAGACAAAACATCATGACAACATGACAACATACTGCATAGTGGAGCTTTATCACACAACTCACTACGGTATTTACAATGATCATCTTGCTGAGTGCCAACTCATGTGACATCATAACATCATGATAATAGAACCACAGATAGCATAATAACATAACACCCATACCACATAGTGGAGTTTTATAACACAACTTGTTACGATATTTACATCCAAACACGGGTTTACATATAGCAACATCATCAAAATTATATATACCAAACACATATGCCAACTCATATACCAAAACATATATCAAACATATACCAACATCATATATAGGCATATATCAAAACATCATATAACATATATTTTATCATCATAAAGCATATATCGATCACCATAAAGCATATACTAAACCAACATAAAGCAAATACTAAATCACCATGAAGCATATAACAAGCCATCATAAGCAAATACTAAACCACCATAAAGAAACTAACAAACCACCATAAGAAATCACCAAACCACCATATAATGCTGCTTTGCCTCAACTTACAGACAAGGAAGGATACATAGCCCTCATCTGATCCGCCATCTCCCATGTAGTTTCATCAGACCCAAAGTGCTTCCATTGCACTTTAACTTTCTCTATTGCTTAGTTCCAGAGCATGAGCACCTTTTTCTACAATATATACTAAGGCTCTGGATGGAATTCTCCATCTGGTTCCACATGCAATATAGGGCATTCAATCACATGATCAACATCTTTAACATACTTCTTAAGAAATGAGACATGGAAAACATCGTGGACTTTCACTGTCAGAGGAAGTGTAAGTTGATAGTCTACTGGCCTAATCCTCTCGGTGATATTGAAGGGTCCACAAAACCGTGGTGCCACCTTGACACATGGTCCAATCCACAAGGAGCTCTTCTTCGATTTGATGTGCAAGTACACCTATTCCCCAACTTGGAACTCCTTGAACAACCTATTCCTATCAGCATAGCTCTTCTACCTATCCTGTGTCGCCTTAAGATTCTTCTTGATCACCTACATCTCTTGTTCCATGTCTGCCAACATATCTTGTTCAATCAATATCCTACTAACCAGATCACTCCAATTGATGGGAATGTTACAACTCCACCCATACAATGTCTCAAAGGAATCATCTTCAATGACTCTTGATAATTGTTGTTGTATGAAAACTTGAGCAAAGGGAGATACTCTTCCCACTTCCGTCGTTGATGCATCACATACATCCTAAACATGTCCTCTAAAATCATGTTGACCCTATCCATCTGTGGATGATAAACTGTGCTTAAGGCCAAATCTATGCCCAATCCTGCAAATAACTCCTTCCAAAACTTGGAAGTGAACTTCGCATCCCTGTCTAATACAATCTTCTTTGGTACACCATGTAGTCTAACTGCATCTCTGATAAATACCTGTGCCACATCACTAGCTGAGAATGTAGAATTGATCGGAATGAAGTGTGCAACCTTTGTTAACCTGTCCATTATGACCATGATGGAATCATGCTGCTTTATTGTCTTTGACAACCCTGTGATGAAATCCATGGAAATAACCTCCCATTTCCATTTCAGGATAGTAATTTTCTATAGCCGTACACCTGGATGTTTGCACTATGCCTTCACTTGCTGACAATCGAAACATCTAGCCACAAACTCTACTACATCCCTCTTCAAATTCGGCCAATAGTAATATCTTTTCACCATTGTGAGTGTGTTTTGATAACCTGGGTGACCTAAATATGGTTTCACATGAAACTCCCTCAAGTTAACCTTCTTGAGCTCACTACTATCTGATACATATATCTTGTCTCAAAACCTAACCAATCCATCTTTCATAAGACAATAATCCAAGTCATGTGCACCTACACCTATACCATCACCTGTACCTGTAATATGACCTTTACCTGTATATGTATTCTGCTGCAACCTGTGCAAAATATACATATATCTGACATCTTGCTATCCTAACCGGAAGATCTTGTCTTGTAAATATGTCTCGTAAGGGCTCATAGCTGCTAAATGATTCACCTATACCCACCTACTAAGAGCATATGCCACTTTGTTCTCCTTGCCTTTGATGTACCTAATCTCAAAGTCAAACTTGATGATCATGTCCAACCATCTAGCTTGCTTGGCCTTTATATTTGGTTGGTTAAACAAATACCTCAATCTGATGTGATCACTAATAAGCACAAACCGCGTGCCAAGAAGATAGTGTCTCCACATCTTCAATGCATGTATAATCACTGCCAACTCGAGATCATGTGTGGGATAGTTCTACTCTTGCTCGTTTAGTTTCTGGGACTCATAACAGACAACCTGTCCATCCTACATAAAGACTCCACCAAGCCCTCTCTTGCAAGCATATGTACATACTACAAACTCTATCCGGATCTGTAATTTGTAGTACTAGTGCATGTGTCAGCAACTTCTTAAGCTGCTCAAAGCTAGTATCGCACTCTTCAGTCCATTCAAACTTCTTACCTTTTCTTTGCAATGATGTAATGGGATAAACAATCTGCGATAAGCTCCTAATGAACCTCCTATAGTATCTTGCCAGACCCATGAAAGATCTCTCCTCATCCACACTCTTAGGAGCTACCCACTCCATGATGGCCCTTATGTTCTCTAAATCCACTACAATTCCTTCCTTGGAGACAACATGTCCCAACTAGTGTACCTCATTCTGAAAGAAACTACATTTTCGAAGCTTAGCATACAACTGATGCTCTCTCAAGAACCTAAAAACTGCTGCTAAGTGCTCGACATTCATTTCCTAATTTTTAGAATATACCAGTATATCATCAATGAACAAAATAACAAACTTATCCAAATATGGATGCAACACACTATTCATCAAACACATGAACGTAGCTAGAGCATTAGTTAAGCTAATTGGAACCACAAAAAAAACTCATAATGCCCATAACTGGTATTGAACACAGTCTTGTATATGTCATCCTCTTTGATGTGTACCTGATGGTATCCCAATCTCAAGTCAATCTTCGAGAACACTGCTTCTCCCTTCTACTGATAGAAAAAGTCATCAATCCTCAAAAAAGGGTGCTTGTTCTTGATAGTCACTTTGTTCAACTGCCTTGTTCAACTGCCTATAATCAATGCATAACTTGAGGGTATCATCTTCCTTCCTCACAAACAAGACCAGTGCACCCCAAGTGTCAGGCGGAAAGAGTCGATTGTGCGGACACAACCAACCTCCCTAGGAGCCTAAGACTCTCTAGTGACAAACAAGACAAACTAGAACTATCCTTCTCTAAACATGCATTATAATATGAGAAATCAAGTGTTTTGTTCTTACCTTTGTCCAAACGCTGTTGTAGAAGTCCAAGCTTTGTTGATCTGGATGAGCTCCTCCTTTTCTCCAAAACCTGCAATCACCAACAGTCAAACAATTAAATAGCACCTGATTATAACATAAAACAAAGCATATTCAACATGTAGACCAAGGAGTACATGAAATAACCCATAAACGACAAGCTATTGAGAAGAATGGACTAATTTGCATTAAAGGTAACAAAAAAGGAACCATTACAACCTGAGCCTTGGTGTTGTGCAAGCTCCTTCCAGGGTCCACAAGAGTCTTCCTTTACTTTGACAAAGCTCACCCACTTCCAAATAGAACAAGCAAAGATGGCAATCTCTCCTCACAAGCTTCTAAATGGGAGTCCTAATTCCTGCAGCATTTACCCTTAGAAATGTATAGCTTTCAACCTCTCCTCCTTCTGGCCCAATGCCTGTATTTATAGTGCTCAAGAGGAAGTTAATCAGGTCCACCATCAATGGGATAATCCCCTCTTTGGATGGGATAGCTCCCTTATTGATGGGATAAGCTCCTCTTTGATAGGAGTGCATGAACCATCTGGAGGCACCCAATACACGTCGAACAACCTTCTAGAATGCTCTAGAAATGACCACAAGTAACTTTTTAAAGATGAAACTTGCGCATTCTAACCTTTACAGGGGGACGCACCTGCACCTTTACATACAGAGCGTCCAAAGACGCAGTTTTTGTGAACATTGGGTGCGTCCCCGCAGGTAAGGTTGAGAGAACCTGCGTCCCCAGAGATAAATACATTTAGAAAGAATTTCTCTCTTTTTTGGAGTTTGACATGGAAAGCAGAGGCATAAGACTTGCCTAAGAGGGTAGCATGACTGTTGATAGAGTCATCCTAACTGTAAATGGTCATGGTGACATTTTTTAGTGTAACAGATTGCCCCCTAAAGTGCGAAGCCTGAAATAGATTAGGGTTTGTAATATCTAGGAAGGGTGAAGTGCTTTATCATTTCAAGGATTATCCCGTGGAGAGCCTGGTCAGAACCTGCAATTTTCAACACAAAATACATGTATAAGATTATATCATCACTGAGGTAGGCATTCCCATACTCAGATCAAAATTTTAACTAACAGACTAACTACTCTGATACAGGAATGATCTTGCAGTACATCACAATCATAGACTTTTGTAGACACAGTATGGACGCAGCCATCTGTTTATGATTAGTCTACTTAGATAATGAATACAAAACTCCTCGCAGCCTGGATGGTGGAAACTAGATCCAGGGTCTTCATTTCTACTTCCCGAATTGGTACGATTCTAGCCATGCGAATAAATGAGTTGATGTCGAACATGGTAGAAACCACTTGATTACCAGTCGATGATGTAAACTGTTAACAAGCGTGAGAGAGACCACCAGTAATGTTAATGGTTCTCAAAGTACCCAGTACAATCCATGAGATGTGAATGAATGAGTTGATGTCGAACATTTCACGGAATCCTTCGATCGAAAGTCATTGATGTAAACTGACGTCAAAGGCGAGAAACCTGCCATTGATGCATGTAGACTTCAAGGTACTGACGATTTCTAAGTCATCTCTCTAGATAATGTGCTGATGTCGATAGAAAGCGACCCGTTGCAGGCAAGCCCGCAACACGAAATCATTGTTCAAGTTGAAGAAATGTTGCTGTAAGGACTGACTCAGGGATGGTCAAATGGATGACAAGTATTTTGCAGATGAAAGTTTTGCTTGCAGACCTCTTGAACACATAACGACACGACAGATGGCTTGGTGACGAATAACTCAAAGTTAATCCCCGGAACCCGGTTAAAGACTTTCAAAGTGGTTTGATCAACTGTGAGGTAAAAGATTTCCCAACCCAGGTGAATGAAAAGTGTCGTGTTCAAGAGTGGTAATAAAGTTTCTTTTGAGACAAAAGGTAACAAACAGGTTCATTCTTCTCTCTTTTCCCCCACCATTTCTGGCAAGTACCTCTTTATTTTTTACAAGCTTGAGGAGGATAACATATGCTTGATTATAAGCTCATCCTTCGGATGAGTCCAACCTAGTTTTGATTCGAACCCTAGGAAGGAGTGGTTCGTTCCTGTTTGTAATTGAACAGGTCCTTTACTGTGAAATGTTTAACGAGCCCAGTATAGGAGAAACTCGGCGTTTTTCAATTTTAGAGAGTCTGAAAAACTTAAGAAGACTCCAGGTTGAACTTTTTCGTAAATTTGTGTCCCCCAAGCCCGAAAAAGTATAAAATAATACCTGGGAGAACCGCTTGATCTTGCGACCAAGGAGTACTTTCATAATTAGTGCCACTGACCTGAAAAGTAAAAAGCGATCAAGGACACGTCGTTTTATTTCCATATCGAGTTTGAAATGACAAAAACCCGGCAATCTTTTCCTGATTTTACGGTCAGAAAAGAGCTATAAGGGGACCGTCTTTTAATTCCGTTTTAACGAGTGTAAAAGAAACGCTCGGCAATCTTTTCATTTTTTAGGAGTCAGAAAAGGGCTTAAAAGATGACTCTGATGTTTCACTTTTTCGTAAGTTTTAATGAGTTCGAAAAAGGGATAAAAATGTACTCATATGGCCGACTTTCAATTTAATTTACGAGCAGGAAAAGACGGAAATAACTCGGCATTTTCATTTGTTTTACGAGAATGAAAGATAGCAAAATAATCTCGGCATTTTCATGAGTTTAACGAGTCTTGAAAATAACTGAAATTTACTCGAAATAGGTTTCATTTTTACAAAAGCTTGAAACAGAGAAAAACTATGCTTCAAAGTAGTTTCATTTTTAAACAAGCTTGAAACAGAGAAAAAACTGTGCTTGATGCCCCCTAAGCATAATTGCTAGAGCGCATGCCCCCCCAGCTTCATTTCATTCAACCAGTTGGATGAAATGAAGGTTGAGTTACGAGATCATTTGTAAGACTCGACCTAAAACTATAAGAAAATTATGCAAAAACTGAAATAACTAACCTAAACATTTAACATCTATGAGATCTAGTCAAACTCTCGACTCAAGAAGAGGAGGATTTGTTTCATTTTTTAACGAGCTTGACACAGGAAAAGAACTATGCTCGGATTCGGTTTCATGTTTACGCAAGCTTGAAACGAAAAACTATGCTTGTTATAAGTTCACATGCCCCCAGCATAATGACGCAAAACGAGGTACATGCCCCCCAAGCTTCATTGCATTCAATGAGGTGGATGGAATGAAGCTTTACTTTCAAGATCTTGGAAAGACTTGTGGGAGCTGTTTCATTTTTTAGTGAGGTTGACACAGGAAAAGAACTATCCTCAAAACCCTTGTTTCATTTTTTAAACGAGCTTGACACAAGATAAGGAACTATGCTCATAACTACTCTCTACAATCTACCTACTTAACCTACCCTTGTTTCATTTTTTAATGAGCTTGACACAAGACAAGGAACTATGCTCAAGACTCCTTGTTTCATTTTTTAACGAGCTTGACACAAGATAATGAATTATGCTCAAAAAGTTCGCATGCCCCCAGGATAATGATGCAAAGCGAGGTACATGCCCCCCAGGCTTCATTGCATTCAACCGGCTGGATGAAATGAAGGTTTACTTTCAATATTTAACTTGAAAAGGGAGTTGTTTCATTTTTTAAAGAGCTTGACACAAGACAAGGAACTATGCTCAAACCTGATTCATTTTTTAACGAGGTCGACTCAGTAACAGGAACTATCCTCAAACCTGATTCATTTTTTAACGAGGTCGACTCAATAAAAGAACTATCCTCATACCAGCCTGTTTCATTTTTTAACGAGGTTGATACAGGCAAAAACTATCCTCGTACTAGCCTGCTTCATTTTTTAACGAGGTTGATACAGGAAAAAACTATCCTCGTACAACCTATTTCATTTTTTAACGAGGTTGATACAGGAAAAAACTATCCTCGCACACACTGATTCATTTTTTAATGAGGTTGACACAGTAAAAGGAACTTTCCTCACACTAGCCTACTTTCTACAACCTATCTACATATCTTAAAATCTAGCTGATTCATTTTTTAATGAGGTTGACTCAGTAAAAGAACTATCCTCATAACCACTGATTCATGTTTTAACGAGGTTGACACAGTAAAAGGAACTATCCTCATACTCACTGATTCATTTTTTAACGAGGTTGACACAGTAAAAGGAACTTTCCTCACCGCAACCTGTTTCATTTTTTAACGAGGTTGGTACAGGAAAAAACTATCCTCACTACTCACTGATTCATTTTTTAACGAGGTCAACACAGTAAAAGGAACTTTCCTCGTACCATCCAGTTTCATTTTTTAACGAGGTTGAGAGAGGAACAAACTATCCTCGTACTCACTGATTCATTTTTTAACGAGGTCGACACAGTAAAAGGAACTTTCCTCGAACACCCTGTTTCATTTTTTAACGAGGTTGAGACAGGAACGAAACTATCCTCGCAACTCCTTGTTTCATTTTTTAATGAGCTTGACACAAGACAAGGAACTATGCTCATGACTTCCAGTTTCATTTTTTAACGAGGTTGAGACTAGAAGAAACTATCCTCACGCTAGCCTATTTCATTTTTTAACGAGGTTGATACAGGAAAAAACTATCCTCGTACTCACTGATCATGGCTTCCAACTGGAAGAAAGACATGTCAATGGACACACCTTGATCATGGCTTCCAAAAGGTCTTCATCAGAAGGAAGAATAGTTCTTTGGAAGGAACACATGTCAAGGGACTCAAAAGGGATAAGAACATCGTGTTCAAGTAATCCCATAGAGTTTTCCATGTCAATTACCGGATCTAAATCAACAGTGAGAGGCTCACTTACATCGGTAACTGAAAACATGGGACCAGTTGCCACATAATTAACCCGTGGCAGGGTAGATACCACTTTAGAATCAGGAACATTTAGGGGGGTCATATTATTGGTAGTTGAGACAAGACTAGGGAACGAAAGCTGGTCTACAGTCACAATACTGCCATTGTGAGGGAAAGACATCACGCGAAAGAGTGTCGATACGACAGCTTTCATTGCATAAACATAGTCTCGCCCAAGGAGTAAATTGAAATCCAAGGGACCTCGAACTACCATAAGATCAATACAGACAGTTTTACCTTCCAAGGTAATAGAAAACTTAGGAAGGATCCCTAAAGGTTCACTAATGGTTCGGTTAAAAGCTTTCAGATTCTGCGTAATAGGCATAAGCTGAGGGGAACCCAAAGCTTTCCAAACAGTTGAGGATAAAATACTAACAGAAGCACCTTCATCTACCTGAGTACGATGTATGTCCCTCCCACCAGCCTTGACAATGATTTGGAAAGGGATGGAGGAAGGAAGACGAGGTTCTGTCAGTCTATTCCAATCAAAGGAAAAGACCTCAGTACTTGGAGGGGGTTCTGTAGAAACAGGTGAAATGCCCCCCGCATAGAAGAATCTGATGTAACAAGAAGAACATCAGCGGTATGAAATTTACTCTCGAAAGGGAGAGTGTGATCGACCGAATGTGAAATTGAATCGACCACTTGATCAACTAAAGGATCATCAACCTGAGTGACATGAGTTTCACTCTCCAATGGAAGAGTGTGATTGACCATACTTGAAATTTGATTAATCACTCCGTCAGTTGACAGTAGGTTGGGAGAAAGTTTACGGTAACCAGTTGGAAATTCTTGCTGTGGAACAGTAAGGTTTTCCAACAATGTTGAGGCTTCATCCATGTGAGGGCAAATGTGAGTTTGATGACTCCCTTTGCACAACTTACAAGGAAACCTAACTTTACCCTTTTTCCCAGGAACCTGACTATCACTGGTTGATGGATCAGTGGAAAGTTGATGAGATTTTTCTGACCATACTTCCAAGACCTTTGGAATACCAGGACAATTGACAAGGAAGTGGTCACCCTTACAAAGCCTGCAAGGGTATTTGGGTTTACGATGCATGTCGGAGTTTTCCTCAACACAACTAACACTTACAGCCATGGTTGGTTGGTTGACTTCTTTCTTATCTTGCTTCTTCTTCTTCTTCTTCTTCTTCTTAGCCTCCTGGTTACTAGCATCAAGGCTTTTACCAGGCGAAGAGGAAGAAATGGAGGAAGAAAAATTAGGCGAAGAGGGTAAAGGGTCAACAGAAGGTTGGTGATGTTGAGATGGTGAACTCTGTTGAGGTGAAGCATTCGGTTGAGGTGGAACAATTGGAGTATTTTGGGCCAACGAAGTTGAAAATAACCATATCGGTAAACCTATTGTAAATCCAGGTAATGACAAAGTAGCCATATAAGGAGGACCAACATTTCCAAAGTAAGGAAAAGTACTAGGATTCTCATTAGGAGGGGTTCCTAGGTTGGTAAATTCCGGAACATTTGCCATTATATTCAACTTCAGTGAATTTTATTAACAGTTTAAAACTAAAATTAACAATTCACAATTTACACCTAACAATTAAAATTCACAATTCACACCTATGGTCTCTAAAAGTAAAAACAAACAAATTAACACGCGCTATCAAATCTAGGAGTCAAACCATACACAAACAGTAGCCTTCCGGACCGAAAACACTAGTTGGTGATGAAATCCAACATCGCCGAATTCAGTACAGAAGTGGTGGATGGAACAGTTACCCCGGCAACCTGCTTAATGAATAGACTGGACCAAGTTCCTCCACTTTAACCGTCTCGAGTGAAGTGAACCCCCCAGAAAATCCAAGTGAGTCTAGCCGACGTCTGCTCCAGGTACAGTGGGATCTTCCCTCCACCGTCACCTTGGTAGAATCCTAAAGATAATGGTCACTAAGGTTACCAACAGCAACAAATATACCTGGGGGAACAGTCTACACTCCGACAGCACGCAAGGGCAGAGTATCAAGCTCAATCCCCTTGCCGGCTCCTTGACAATAATCCAAGGTTTACCGACAAGTGACCCCTGGCTCCTCGACAATGGTTAATCCGAGGTTTACCGTTTGTAATACGTGCGTGTCTGGCGTCGTTCCCAACGAGGGAGGATTGATCCCCTCACTGGTTCGGACACGAGCTCGTGCTTCTCCTTTAAGAGGAGCTTTCCCAGAGTATAAGTGAAACAGTTGGATTTATCCTACCACAAGATGAGCTACTTGTTTGGTTTTGCTGTCTTGGAGAGTTAATTACTCTCCTACTCCAAGACACTAGCCTAAGCTATGTTGGTGTTTCAGAGCCCTAGAAATGTAAAAAGTACTAGATGAATTTTAATTAAGCGCTGTGTTATTAAGGCTGTTATTACTCAAATGGGTAAATGGACATGAAACCAATGGTGTTATGACCCGACTCAACTGAATGCAATCGAATATGATAATGTAATCTTTTCAATTCGATGAATCCTATCTAAAGTAAGGAGAGAGTTTCCATTTACTTCCAACAATGCAAAAAATTGATCACTAAGAGAAAATATAACAAATTCTCTAATGCACTAATTTTATGAAGAAAAACTAATGCAAATCAATTCCAAACCATTTTTTTTATTTTCGTGTAAATTCAAACCAAAGAAAACTGATCTAAATCTACGATTGATTTTTTCAGAATGTAAACTATGCAATTGTAATCTATGCACAATTCACTTGAAAAGCATGCAAATGTAATCTATGCACATTTTTCATTAATATTCTGAAAATGAGAATTCTAATTATGCAAATGTGATCTATGCAAGAGAATTCTCAAACACAAGATGATTCTAATGTGATCTAAGAACCAATCAAGTGCAAGTTGAGAAAATTGGGTGAGAGTTCCAAAGATCAAAAAATAAAAACACTCAGAGGCGATTAACACTCATACACAATTTAGCCCCCCCCGGCGATTGAGGGGGAAATTTTTTTGCAAAAACAGAAGCAAAAAGATGCAAAATTGTGAAAAGACTGAGAGAAACCTCCAAGTAATGACCAAAGGAAATCAAATCAAGAATTTCTCAAAAAGAGACTCAAAACACCCAATTGATGAAAGCTTAAAGCAGGAATGCCAATGAAACAAGCTTAGGTGAAGATCTTTGACAAGAGACTAATGGATCTGGGCAGTAAAAACTAAGAAAAAGCAAAATCTAAGAGCAAAAATGCAAAAAATGGAATTTTCTCAAATTTTAGCATGGGACGCAGGCGACCCATTAGCACAGGTGCGGGCCCGCTCTGTGCACACAGCGACAGTGCGCCCAGGGACGCACTGTGCAACACTCAGAGATTGCGTCCTACTGAAAAATTCAAGAAAAACCAAAAAGAATCTAATCCTAAGCTAACCCACCCAGAAACAAAGTCACAGAGCCAAAAACCAGAAAATAAATGACTGTTCTTAGAGCAAAGTTACATACAAAGGAAAAAACTTTCACATCAATGGATCCCCAGTGGAGTCGCCATTTTGTCAGGCGGAAAGAGTCGATTGTGCGGACACAACCAACCTCCCTAGGAGCCTAAGACTCTCTAGTGACAAACAAGACAAACTAGAACTATCCTTCTCTAAACATGCATTATAATATGAGAAATCAAGTGTTTTGTTCTTACCTTTGTCCAAACGCTGTTGTAGAAGTCCAAGCTTTGTTGATCTGGATGAGCTCCTCCTTTTCTCCAAAACCTGCAATCACCAACAGTCAAACAATTAAATAGCACCTGATTATAACATAAAACAAAGCATATTCAACATGTAGACCAAGGAGTACATGAAATAACCCATAAACGACAAGCTATTGAGAAGAATGGACTAATTTGCATTAAAGGTAACAAAAAAGGAACCATTACAACCTGAGCCTTGGTGTTGTGCAAGCTCCTTCCAGGGTCCACAAGAGTCTTCCTTTACTTTGACAAAGCTCACCCACTTCCAAATAGAACAAGCAAAGATGGCAATCTCTCCTCACAAGCTTCTAAATGGGAGTCCTAATTCCTGCAGCATTTACCCTTAGAAATGTATAGCTTTCAACCTCTCCTCCTTCTGGCCCAATGCCTGTATTTATAATGCTCAAGAGGAAGTTAATCAGGTCCACCATCAATGGGATAATCCCCTCTTTGGATGGGATAGCTCCCTTATTGATGGGATAAGCTCCTCTTTGATAGGAGTGCATGAACCATCTGGAGGCGCCCAATACACGTCAAACAACCTTCTAGAATGCTCTAGAAATGACCACAAGTAACTTTTTAAAGATGAAACTTGCGCATTCTAACCTTTACAGGGGGACACACCTGCACCTTTACATACAGAGCATCCAAAGACGCAGTTTTTGTGAACATTGGGTGCGTCCCCGCAGGTAAGGTTGAGAGAACCTGCGTCCCCAGAGATAAATACATTTAGAAAGACTTTCTCTCTTTTTTGGAGTTTGACATGGAAAGCAGAGGCATAAGACTTGCCTAAGAGGGTAGCATGACTGTTGATAGAGTCATCCTAACTGTAAATGGTCATGGTGACATTTTTTAGTGTAACACCAAGGTGATACACTTGGCCGAATGTATCCCTTGTCCAACATCTCCTTCAGCTGCAATTTTAACTCAACCAACTTAGATGTGCTCATCATGTAAGGTGCTTTCAATGTTGGAGCTTCCCATGGAACTAACTCAATAGAAAAGTCTACCTCCCTATGAGGTGGCAACCTTGTAATGTCATCAGGAAATACATCCATGGATTGTTGTAAAACAGGGTACTTGTTCAACACATCTGCATCCTCAACCTCCTTACCCTTCTCACTAGAAATGTGTACTGCAAATAACTTGCGCCCTTTCCTGTGGCTACACTTTGCTTTCATAGTTGTCACAATCCTAACTAATGTGGCTTTTGTCTTACCTTGCAAGACTCTTGGTTCTCCATTGTCATCAACACACTCAATAGCTTTGTCATAGCATTCAACCTTGGTTCTATGTAAATACAACCAATTTGTACCCAATAACATATTGTATGAATCCAATGGTAATATATTCAAATGTATTGCAGTAGGCCTACCATTAAAATCAAATGCACAATCTCTTACCCAATGATGAACTCGCTTCTTTATACCTGTAGCCAATTGCACCAACCAAGATTCTGCATGCAACTCCTTATTCAACCCACACTTATCCACCAAGTCAGGACTAACATAGCTACAATTAGATCCAGGGTCAATCAAATATAAATAACTTGATCACAGAGCTTACCGTCTATCTCAATGATAAATGCCTAATGCTCGGCCTGCTTGTTTTCCATGGTTACATAGATACAAGGAATACTCTAGCCTACATATCCAACAATCTGCACCTCCTATTCACTATATATCTGAGGTCTACCACTCTAATGCTACAAACAATCTCTCCTAAGGTTGTCTTTCCCATATGTCCAACAATGCACGGCCTCTTTACTCTGCTCCCATCTGATGCATTGACTTTCTTAGGAAGTGCAACATTCTCCTTGTTATATGTACTCTGTGGCCTTGCTCACTTTTTATCCCATTTTCCTTTTTTCTTTACATCACCTATCTAGTCTGAATTAGTCTTAGTTCTACACTTCGATTGTTCACAGAAATATCTTAAGTTTTGAATGGCCTCCTCCAATGATCTAGGCTCATCGAATTCAATTCTTTCTTTGAATGCAACCAAAAATCCACTAATTAACCTTTGAATCTTGGCCTTTTCCTCAATAAGATAAGGTACATACCTCAAAAGCTCCAAGAATCTTCTAGTGTACTCATCATATGTCATGGAAGCCATCTTTAGTTCATAAAATTCTTTTTCCCTATCATTGAATTACCTTTATAAAAAGTACTTCTTCTTATATAGCCACTTAAACTCACCCCAAGACAAATATTCCTCATGAATACACCTGACATTCTTCACATATTCCCACTAGATGTTTGCTTTACCTTTGAGATTGAAGGTAGCTACTCTAGCTTTCATGTTCTCTGAATAATCATGCAACCTGAAGAACTTCCTCATGCTAAGAAACCATGCCTCTGCATCTTGTGGTTTCTTCATTTCCCCATCAAAAGTAGGTGGCTTTGCTTTCTTAAATTCATTTGGAAAATACCCCCTATCACTCCTCCTATAAGGATGATACCGATGACGATCATAGTGCCTATCTGAATCAGAACTAGAATCATACCTATGTCTATCCTTTCTCCTCTCCAGAGTTTCCAACAATCTACCATCTCGGATGGTGTCAGATCTATCCAACCTATATCTACTATGATACCTACTACCATATGCCCCATTAGTTTTTTTCTCTTTCTCATGACTGATCCAAAGTGGTCCTTGTCATTGAAAATCTGACAAGATCTAAAGTATGACTACATTTACCTCTGCTAACCTTTCATGTGACTAGATGATTCTATCATTATCCACCTTACAACTCTTGATCTCTTCCTTTAAACTTCTCAATGTCACTGTCAAGTTGAAAGAGTTCCCAACACCATAGTGCTCTTCGGATTTGTAGGGAGAGTCTTTGTAGTCAACCATCTTGCTAGCCATCTGATATTTCTTCCTGCAAGCATAGTATGTCAGATATACCAATCATAATAAATCACATATCTTAGCATAAATTGGGGAGGATACTTTGTCTTCAAGTTTACCAAATCAACGTGATACATGTATATGTTGGGTGTGGAGC
This sequence comes from Pinus tabuliformis, assembly GCA_031772625.1. Classification (NCBI taxonomy): domain Eukaryota; kingdom Viridiplantae; phylum Streptophyta; class Pinopsida; order Pinales; family Pinaceae; genus Pinus; species Pinus tabuliformis. Next base: position 834,053,728 of record CM062807.1, on the reverse strand, counting down.
TTGATTATCTTCTGTGTTCAGAGGTATTGCAGCATTGGACCCCATTCTATAATGTGGCGGCAATGCCACCCATTTATGTGCATTGCCAGGGCGATCTGGAGGGGCGATGACAATTATTTGGAGCCCCCTTTAGCGGGGGATTGGGGGCAGCACCCCCGAAGCTAAAAATAGATGTAAAATGTTTTAATTTCATAGTCAATCTGGGTCATTCATTAGGCAAAAATATGACGGTAGAAGTTCTGTTTAATTTAGGGTCTTTTGCCCTAGAAGGGAACCCCTCGCTATATATGAGGGAATTTTATTGCGACTATGTAGATGTGTATTCTGAGTGAGAAAGAGATAGGAGATTGTGTGAGAGAGAAGAGGGAATTACAATGGATCTGCTGTAGGTTGTATCTCTTCATTATGTTGGATAATATAAAAGGAAGGACTGGCTATTTCTTCGTGGACGTAGCCCAAATTGGGTGAACCATGTATATTTGTGTCTATCTTTTATTATGCTTTTTCTGTTTTCATATTTATGCAGTATTTTTATGTGTTCCATTGCTATGTAATATATAATTTTCTAACAGTATAACATAATCATAACATCATATAGACATATGCAAGTAAATGTATCAACTCATAAACATTACTCTAACTAGGGTCCAGTCATCAATGCAAGGCCATATCAAAAATGCATGCTATGAATTCATGCATGAAAAAAACCATTATTCCATTGTACACATTGCCACATGCAACCAATAATATTCATAAGCAATTCCAAACCAACTACAAATATGCATAATTACATGTAGTCAAACATACTCGATCAGTTCTTTTAATCAACCTACAAGACTGATGCATGTAGTCAAAATATTCAAAATGTAACCTAACTTACAAGAATGTAAGTGGGTACCATGAAATCGACATGTAATCCATACACAGCTAGTCACATACTCATTTCAAATACAATTCATGAAATCAATAACAAATTCTCCATGATAACCATACTACAACCCTAATCAATCATCAAGCGAATGTAACGAGTATATGTGTAAGAGAAGCACATGAAACTAACATTCATGCATGAAAAACACATATCTCATCCAGTCGGAGGGGTGAACCATACTCTGATACCACTCTAAAACACCCTCCTCCCACATCTACCCAATCAACTGGCCAGTTGGGGTAAACATGCGACGAGAGGCCACTATAATATGATTCGACCTCCTAAGTCACATTAAGGAAGTGGAACCGACAGAAACACACCATACAGACTATTGGACACCTAATCCTCAATGGGTTAGCATGGAAGCCGAATAGACAAAAGGAGTCCAGGAGACCTTGGGATGTGAAACCCAACGGTCACAATATGTACTATAAATGTATATCACTTGTTAATAAAAATTGGTATTCTCATGTTTTATCCTTCAGATTCTCTTGTTGCCCATGTGTATTTAACATGGTATCAGAGCGGGAAATTGATGGCCCCACTCCGATTTGAGCCACTTTTTTTGTGGTCTCTATATACATGTCAGTTCTACCTTTCTCCTAATCAGAATTGATCAAAATTGCCACCTTATAGAGCGTCAAATTTTGCCCGTCCAACAACATTCTTGACAACATTAATTAATGCCCTATCTGCTTGTCAGAATTGAGCGTTTTATTCCTCATTCTGCGCCATATTTTTTCCTGCGCTCTCTGTGGGTTCTCTGCCATAACTGTTGTTTGCCATTAGCTACCACCTCTGTCTATCAGGTTTTCTACTTACCTACACCAAGCCGTTTCATCTAATTATGTCTCTGCGATTCTGAATCTGCTCTCTGTAGAGCTATAAAAAGGGTCTCTTTCACCTCTAGTTACCTCACATTAGAATGTCAATCCGGGAACGTCTTGCTATTTCAAAAGAGTGTCTCAGTCTGAGGCTTAGCACTTGTCAGAGTAGTGCTCGTAGTACAGCTACTTAAAGGCTACAAAAGTAAATGGCTGCATGTCTACAACTTAACTACTTCAAAAGGCTAAATCACACCAAGCATTGCATCAGTCGAAGGTTCGGTAGCAATAAACCATCCTTTTCATAACTGATGAGAACAAATCCGAGGTCTGGGAGCTAGGTAGCAGATGCTGGGGCTCACTACAGCCTGAGATCGTCCTTGATGAATATAAATGAAACGACAAGTAAAGGAAATAGCGATGAAATAGAACAGCACATCAGCTAAGGGTTTAGTAGCAATAACCCATCCCTTTCATAGCTGATGGGAGCAGATTAGAGGTCTGGGAGCCAAATAGCAGATGTTGATACTCACTACAGCCTGAGTCTGTCCTTAAGAAATGGCAAGTAAATGAAACAACAAATCAGCAATCTTGAAATAGACCAGTAATTGAAATGGAACAACAATTCAGAAATGGAACAACAACTAAATGGAACAGCAATTCAGAAATGGAACAACAACTAAATGGAACAACAACTGGAATAAGCAATAACCAAGTTCATCAAGCTGCGATTCTATCTAACCACTCCAATCAAAACATCAATCCTACAGTCTCAAAATATATACACATACTATAGAACAATACTACCAATTCCAACCCTAGAAATGCAACGTGCTCATTCTGCTTCTGTTATTGATCTGAATAAACGCATGCAATTACATCTCAAGATATAAACAGTAACATTTAATAATCATCTGAAATCAGACTTCTCAAGATAACTTGTCATAATGCTAAAACACAATCACAATGAACTCTGTACTGGAGTGATAATATCCTGTAGAGATTAATCAACACTTTAGTGAATTGGTAACATAATACAATGTCAATATAAGACTTCAATTTGCAGGAACATTAAACAAGTCAAACATAACAGAGCATGTAATATAACGTTCATAAAACACAACAGATTACCAGATTACGCCTATGAACAAACCACACAGACACCACGCGTAATGGTACAAGAGAAAGTGTCCTCCAGGGCCGGGCCCTTAGCCTCCAGGGGTACACCGCTTAAAATTGATCCAGGATCAAAGATAAAAGAGTAACCAAGTCTGTATTAATGCATGAAATAAACTTACAGCAAAGCGAGTCTTAACAGGACATAAAGATCATAGTCTTGATCTGTTAAAAAGGAATTACAACAGAACCTCCCCTATAGCCAACAATGCTATCTCTTATATAAGGATGATGACAGAGATATCTAGATACAGAAAATAGATAAAATAGCGATCCCTCTGGATCTAAGATCTTGAGGGATTCGCAGAATCATTAACCCTGAGTCACTTCTTTCCTTTTCTGCTCCGAGCTGGTATCTCCGCTTCCTTTTCTGGGTTGGTCCATTTTGATCTGGTCTGTTTGCGGTTTCCTGTCAAAGGGACAACAATTAGCTCCTCTTCGTCTTTCCCTTTGAGATGGATAATTTCTGCTTTTCCTCCTTCCTGCATGTAAGAACGACAATTATCAGTTTTTCCTATTAACCTCACGTGTTTCGTTATTATCTAAGTTTAAAATGCAGAAAGGCTTATATATCCTAATGAAAAAGAGATTGAAATAACCATCAAAACATACCTTCTTTGAGACTCTACACACCCCCGAGCTTACCCTTTTTCATGGCCTCATGAAAACATTGTAGTTGATATGCAATGCAGTGAGTGAGTAAGTTGGAGATGGAATCTCATGTGAGGGTCTACAGCCGTGATGCGAAACTAAATAATCAAAGAAGTGGCCTATCTGACCCTCAGGCATCTCGTATAGGGCTTGGTATCCGGGTGCTGGATGCCAAATGATTGGACTTCGGAACCTATATCCTAACCAGGATGGCCCTGCTCTCAAAACAATTTCACCATAGAGGGGAAAACGGCTAGCAGCAAGTCTAAAGTTTTCGTATTTAAATGGTTCTCTGAACTGAATATTTGGATTAGATACTTGATATCGAAATTTATCTGCATCAATGGTAGGGTCCTTAATAGAGGAAAAGTATTCAAGTCCATGTCGAATGATTGCCTCATGCATGGGTCCTAGCGCTTCAATCACTCCTGGAGCCCTCATAAGGTTTCTATGACTCCTCCATAACTGCGCTGGATCCCTAGGCTCGGCTCTTACCCAAAGATCTAATCCGTTCTCTTGTTTTTGAAAAGCATTATAGGCTTTGAGCCATTTAATTTGATTAACTGCAAATGAGATAAATGCTTGCAATTGAATGTCCCCAACAAAAGGGCCTGGGTTCAATTCAGTCTCTTGTTCTAGTATAAGGTTATGCAAGTAAAATTCACATAATAATCTCTACACTTTCACCCCGTAATGTTTATAGTAGTTTATGAAATCATCCATAGTGTTAATCTGTATAGGAGCGCCTGCTTTGACAGCCTTTATTTTCAATTGTAAATACCTCACCATTAAAAATAGGGCATAATTTTTGGTAGGGGCTCTACATGCTAGAACGTCATTATATAAAGAACACAAGGTATCCATTTGTTTGATAACTACATCTAATCTACAGGTTACCTTGGCAACTTTCTCTTGTTCCCTTCGCCATCCTTCGAAAGCTTGGCTTTCAGATAAGTTGACGTTCCTTAGCTGCTGCTGTAATTCTTCATATTTTTCTCGGGGGACCATTTGCTCCCTGAGCTTTTCTGCTTCTTGCTGGGCCTGCTTCAAATGTTTGTGGAGGGTTCTTGTTTTCGGGTCCTTCTTCCATGCATCCGTGGAGGCCGGGAGCTTTACTTGAACTTTCTTATTACGCTGCTTCGAGTTCAGAGCCCTTATTACTCCCAATGGTGGTGCCTCCGTCTGAACCATCTTATCATCCTTTTCAATTTTAACATGAACTCCAGCCCATTGCTGTTCCTTTTCAAATGGAACAACAGTTTGTTTTTCAGCTTCATTTGGAACAACAGTTTGGCTTCTGTCAGGGTTTTGAGCAGTGGGACGGCTTCTGGTCCTCCGCCTCCTGCCCTTAAGGGGCCTTACTAGTGTGGTCAGACCTTTTCTTCCTGAAGTCCCCTTCACCCTTTGCCTTGCTTTTAGAATCCTAATCTGCTGGTGAAGCTGGGCTATTATGTTCAACAATGTCCGCTTTTCCCTTCGTAATTCCCTTATTTCCATCATCTCTTCTGAAGGAACAACAGGCTGTTCGCTGCGGTTTGGATTGTGGCTAGCTTCCTGATTTTCTTCCTGAGGTAACTGTTCCGGGGTAAGAACCTTACTTGGCTCCGTTATTTCTTGGGCTGATTCCTCTTCTACCCTTATTTCCTCCGGACTTTCCTCTGGTGGCTTCTGACTAGGAACGGGCTATTCTTGCTCAGCATTTTCTAATATCTTTTCATTATGAACGGGCAAGTTTTCTATTTCTGCCTCTTCTTCATGCAATTCCTCGGGTGCATCTTTCTCCTGGGTTTTCTCTTCGGCATGGAGGTTTGATGGACTAAGGGGTTGGTCATATTCACCCATATTGGCCAAAATGTCGGCCAATTCATCTTCCCTTAACGGGTCTTGTAATGGGCTCCCTTCCTGCTGTTCCATTCCTTCCTCCTGCTTGAACTGCTCAACTTCTTTCTTTTCGTCTCCTTTTTCTTCAGTCTGCTCATCTTGTTCTTCTTTTCTCCCTGCATATTGCTCTGGCTCCTCCTTTCCTTCTTCTGTTTCTGCCTCTGTAGACTGCTCTTCTCCCTCGACGTCTTCTTCTTTCGTTTCTGTCTCTGCAGACTGTTCTTCTTCCTCAACGTCTTCTCCTTCTGTTTCTGTCTCTGCAGACTGATTTGCTTCCTCGCTGCCTTCTTCCTCTGTTTCTGTTTCTACAGACTACTCTGTTTCCTTACTGCTTTCTTCGTTGCTTCTGTTTCTGCAGACTGCTCTATTTCCTTACTGCTTTCTTCTTCTGCTTCTGTTTCTGTAGACTGCTCATCTTCGATTTCTATTGCTTGGCTTGTGCTTGCCTGGGGCTTCTCCAGCCCTCCTTGTAGCCCTGCGAGCCTTGTTAACTTTCTATGCTTTTCTGGTTGTTCGGGTGTACTAGCGTCATGTTTCCGCTTTTCGGGTCGTTTTTCAGATTGTTTTTCAGGTTGCACTTCTGTGCAAGTTTCCTGTTTTTGTTTCTCTGAACATTGGGGTGTGTTATCAACTCGTTTTCGTTTTTTCAGACGTCCAGATGTGGCTGTCCCTTTATTGATAATAGCAATTAGTTCTTCCCAGCTGCATTGCTGCTGGGTGAGACTGTAATTTACTATCAAGCGAATTAATCCGTGGTGGCTAATAACTGATTCTACGTGCTGTGCCTTCTTCATACTTCGTGCGACATCATGCAATAGAGAATTCAACAATGCAGGCAAATTCACAGAACATTTTTGTTTTAAGACAGCTAGGAGTTTAAGATGTCGTGGTCTTACCACGTCTTTTCTGCCTTCGCAAGTGATGTAGCTTTGGATGATTTTTGCCAATTCCGCCCATGGCTCTCCTAGCGTTGCTGGTAGCACCCCCTTTCCTCGGATTGTCAACTTCTGGCCCTCGTCCTGAAAGATTTCCAAAATCTTCTGCAGCCTTTCCTTCTTTATTGTCCATACTGGTCCCGTGGCCGGTAGTCCCGTGACTCTTGCTATTATGTCGTTGGTGACTTCTATTCGCCTTCCTCTTACTGTGGAGTATTCTTCCTGTAAGTTCTGTAAAAATTCTCTTGCTACTGTTTCATTAGACTCCTTCAGGCGGTTGAAATAGGTCAACCATCCTGCTTTTTTCAGGATTCTTCGGGCTGCAGCCGAAACAGTTAATGTTTGTGGTTCTCGGTGGACTGACCTTCCTCCCATAGTTTCACTGCCAATTTTCAAAGGAACAACAACTGTTTGTTGAAGCGCAGAGAAGATGGTAGCGTATTCCTCGTTCAAATTTAAATGCAACAACGTATGCAATGGAAATAGCTTCGAACGTCAGCTCATGCAGAATAAAACAAAAATAGCAAAAGATCATACCGTTGAGCTATGCCATGCTTGAGTACAATTTTCTTTCAAATAACGGACTGACACATACTCTGGGGAATGATGAGGTTACCTCCCCCCCCGCAATGTGATAGGCTGTCCCAGCCGTCAAATAAAGGAGCAGTGTCTGTTCTGCCGCGAGGTCTTTATGGAACAGCTTATGGATATATGACATGTTCGCCAAAAATAGCGTAATACTGAAATCGAGGTAAAAAGTTAGATCGCTTTTAATATTATGGGGCTGCGGTGATTTGATGGAAGTTCGGGGATAAGACATTTGCCATAAATAGAAGGTCTCATGCGGTCACTGTCAGTAGCTTCGTAATGATTGGCGATGATATATAGTCATGCGCTATATGGTTGGGTAATATTATATAATTTAATTATCACGACATAAGAAGCAAAAGGATGTAATCTTCTTACCTATTGGTGTAAACATACGACTTCAATACCATTAACAGTGCTCTGCTGCCGACAGGTGTCCATAACCTTAGCAGAGTTGTTTGTTTCACCCTTGGAACCATAGTCCTTTAAGTATGCGAGGAAGCATTTGTGTAATGTCAAAATGTAGGCCACTATGCTGGCTTGGTGACCAGTTAGTCATAATGCCATTCACGAGGAAGGAGCGAATAGTGGGCAGGCCGGCTCGTGGTGAGACCTCCTGTTCCAAGGATTATTTGTTTGATATACCTTTTGGACCATTTCCCAGGTGTGGTGGCCCTAATGGGAATGCCACTTCGCTTCCATCCTGATGATCATGGTAGGCCAACTCGTAATGAGACTTCCTATCCTGCAATTTGACAGTCTTTAGAAATTCTGTTTTGCTTCTTTTTAATAGAGAGCCTTTCCTGTTTATGCACAAAGGGTGGTTCAACACTCCTTAAGAGTAGGAATGGTGGAAGAAGTCTTAATATCCCAATAGAAAGGTATAGATCTTTTGATCCTATTTCCATATGATAATTAAAGAAAAAGAACCATCATAATACAGATAACCAATCAGAACGAAGTTAGTAGAACAATGGCAGCAAAAGATGATAAATAAGCATGTCTTTCTCCGCATCCTTTCACCAAGTCAGGGCAGTTTCTTATAAAGATAGCGATTTATGATTTACTGATTTCAGTATGCTGCGTTTTTGCTTTAATCACATAAATGTATAGCCATATTCCAAAAGACTTGAAAGAACATCAACAATAAACATCCTTAATTTGGAGTAGAGGGACCAAGCTGTTTCAAAATCGTATGAGTAATGTTCCTTTCAAGGAAGGTCATAACAACAGTTCACAGATGTTGTTCGTTTGGAGAAAGGAACAATAGTTTCAAGGAAATGCCGTTCCCTTTTAAAAAAAAAAAGATCGGCAGAAATCAAAAGTGCTGTTCCTTTTGGAAACAGCAAAAACACACAAGTGCTGTTCCTTTTGAAAAAGGAACCACAAAAATCGTAAGTTGCAAGTGTTGTTCCTTTTGGAAAAGGAACAACAAAAATCAAAAGTGTTGTTCCTTTTGGAAAAGGAACAGCAGAAATCAAAAGTGCTGTTCCTTTTGGAAAAGGAACAACAGAAATCAAAAGTGCTGTTCCTTTTGGAAAAGGAACAACAAAAATCACAAGTGCTGTTCCTTTTGGAAAAGGAACAAAAGAAATCAAAAGTGTTGTTCCTTTTGGAAAAGGAACATCAAAAATCGTAAGTGTTGTTCCTTTTGGAAAAGGAACAACAAAATCAAAAGTGCTGTTCCTTTTGAAAAAGGAACAACAAAAATCACAAGTGCTGTTCCTTGGTTGAGCGGAAATGGATTTGACAGGATTAGTTTTAATAGCACTTCCTCTATCTGGAATTTCTATCTGAGGGGATTGGATCTCTTCAATAATAATTTTTACAGCACTTCCTTTGTCTGGGCTATTCAATGGCTGAGTTATCCTAGGAGGAGATCTCAACTCTCTAATCTCCCCTGTTTCCCCTTCTCCTTCACAAATATTACTGAAATTCCCTTCTTGCAATCGCTCTGGAATAGAATTTTCAATTTCTTGAAAGTCCTGTTCGTCAGTTTGACTATGCACCTCAGCAAAGGCTACAGATGGTGAACCTGTGGCCTGAAGGGAGCTAGTAGGCTGTCTGGAAATAACTTTCCTAGGTCCTACTGAAGGCTGAGATTCGGATTTCTTATAGATTTCGTCTGTGAATGTTGTTCGACCAAGGGTCACCGACCCCTTAGCTTTTTCTGGCTTCGGCAAAGGTTTGGGATTTTTCTCCCGCTTTTTCTGCTTAGTCATACACTCAATTTAACTACTAAATCTTTCTTAAGCAGATAGCAGCAAATCTACAGGAAAGCGGGCAAAGGAGCAGGGCTTTTACATGCTCCGCATGTAGGTTCTTACCTTCCATTTTCAAAACCCAATTCTTCCCTAGCAAGTTCGTACACTACCCTGAAAAGGACAAATGGCTACACTCTTTCCCCGGCAATGGCGCCAAAATGTAGAGCTATAAAAAGGGTCTCTTTCACCTCTAGTTACCTCACATTAGAATGTCAATCCGGGAACGTCTTGCTATTTCAAAAGAGTGTCTCAGTCTGAGGCTTAGCACTTGTCAGAGTAATGCTCGTAGTACAGCTACTTAAAGGCTACAAAAGTAAATGGCTGCATGTCTACAACTTAACTACTTCAAAAGGCTAAATCACACCAAGCATTGCATCAGTAGAAGGTTCGGTAGCAATAACCCATCCTTTTCATAACTGATGAGAACAAATCCGAGGTCTGGGAGCTAGGTAGCAGATGCTGGGGCTCACTACAGCCTGAGATCGTCCTTGATGAATATAAATGAAATGACAAGTAAAGGAAACAGTGATGAAATAGAACAGCACATCAACCAAGGGTTTAGTAGCAATAACCCATCCCTTTCATAGCTGATGGGAGCAGATTAGAGGTCTGGGAGCCAAATAGCAGATGCTGATACTCACTACAGCCTGAGTCTGTCCTTAAGAAATGGCAAGTAAATGAAACAACAAATCAGCAATCTTGAAATAGACCAGCAATTGAAATGGAACAACAATTTAGAAATGGAACAACAACTAAATGGAACAGCAATTCAGAAATGGAACAACAACTAAATGGAACAACAACTGGAATAAGCAATAACCAAGTTCATCAAGCTACGATTCTATCTAACCACTCCAATCAAAACATCAATCCTACAGTCTCAAAAGATATATACATACTATAGAACAATACTACCAATTCCAACCCTAGAAACGCAACGTGCTCAATCTGCTTCTGTTATTGATCTGAATAAACGCATGCGATTGCATCTCAAGATATAAACAGTAACATTCAATAATCATCTGAAATCAAACTTCTCAAGATAACTTGTCATAATGCTAAAACACAATCACAATGAACTCTGTACTGGAGTGATAATATCCTGTAGAGATTAATCAACACTTTAATGAATTGGTAACATAATACAGTGTCAATATAAGACTTCAATTTGCAGGAACATTAAACAAGTTAAACATAACAGAGCATGTAATATAACGTTCATAAAACACAACAGATTACCAGATTACGCCTATGAACAAACCACACAGACACCACGCGTAATGGTACAAGAGCAAGTGTCCTCCAGGGCCGGGCCCTTAGCCTCCAGGGGTACACCGCTTAAAATTGATCCAGGATCAAAGATAAAAGAGTAACCAAGTCTGTATTAATGCATGAAATAAACTTACAGCAAAGCGAGTCTTAACAGGACATAAAGATCATAGTCTTGATCTGTTAAAAAGGAATTACAACAGAACCTCCCCTATAGCCAACAATGCTATCTCTTATATAAGGATGATGACGGAGATATCTAGATACAGAAAATAGATAAAATAGCGATCCCTCAGGATCTAAGATCCTGAGGGATTCGCAGAATCATTAACCCTGAGTCACTTCTTTCCTTTTTTGCTCCGAGCTGGTATCTCCGCTTCCTTTTCTGGGTTGGTCCGTTTTGATCTGGTTTGTTTGCGGTTTCCCGTCAAAGGGACAGGAGATAGCTCCTCTTCGTCTTTCCCTTTGAGATGGCTAATTTTTGCTTTTCCTCCTTCCTGCACGTAAGAATGACAATTATCAGTTTTTCCTATTAACCTCACGTGTTTCGTTATTATCTAAGTTTAAAATGCAGAAAGGCTTATATATCCTAATGAAAAAGATACTGAAATAACCATCAAAACATACCTTCTTTGAGACTCTACACTCTCTGTCTACCATAATTGATTCTGCGCCATTCTGCGCTTTGTCTACCATAATTATTTCTATGCCATTTCTGCCATGCCTCAGCTCTGAAAACATTCTGAATCGCCGTTGAATGCCTTGAGGGAGTGCTGCTGCGAGAGTTTACTGATTTCACTGCGTGAATGGTGCGTGAAACACTGCTGGTGTGTGAATCAAAGCCTCTATCTCCACGAGAGAGTGTTTATGGATTCAAGTTGATTCTCTAATGGTTCAGATCCTAGTAGTATTAACCAAAGCTCTCTGTCTCACGTTAATGTTAGCTTCTAGAACATTTCCATGAACGCTGAAGCTGTCGTGGTCTCCACATCCAACACTATTAATATATCTGCAATTTGTGACCATAAAAATATCGTGGTATCAGATTCTGTGGGCACTAGTACCAATGTTACATCGCGTTGACGAGGTGAGGTGATTCATGGTTGGCAATTGGGTTATCTAAAATGTTTTATTTAAACGGATTTGGAAAAATTATTTTGATGAGATTCAGGTGAAGTAATATTAAAAACCATGCCGTCGAACGCCTGTGTTAAAAACCCCGTAAGGTTTCAATAATCTTGAATGACAACTTGTCTTTACTGTTAATTCAAGGCTCCGAATTTGAACCATGTTAAAATTGGTTTGTGGTAGCTGTCTTATGATGTGTATGAGCCATGCGTTGAATGTACATGGTATCTTGAACTGTTTTGAACGCTGCCCCTATTCGTTTACGCTACCATATATATTTACACTACTCCTGTATAGTCTTGGGTATTGATCGAACAACTAAAACGGGAAGCGCGGTCCTCGGTAACTTCTGGGTTGTTAAAATTTCCGTTGCATGAGAGCTGTTGAGTTGGATTTGTGGTCTAGCCATTGTGGTCTATCTCTCGCCCAGTTTCGAGTTCAAGAACTGAGCGTGCTCCAAGTGTGTTTAAATCTTCGTCAGTTTAGGGTTCAAAAATGTTAGATTTATCAGTTGGAGGGCATAACATTGTTGTGCCTACAGAAGGAAACTCAATAAGCGGTGCACCATCTCCAGAATTAGGAAGCCGAGAAAAGCGAATACAAGCAGAAGCGGGCTTATATCATAGTGATTTCTACACTGGGTGGAATTGCTGTGGTCTTGGAAGTAACATCCTGGATCATCTACTTTCACCGGTGTGACTCATAAGGCTCAAGGACCTCAAACAACGCAGCTTCTAATGGGGGAAGGAAGAGGCCTGGGGTCTAGAACTAATTTGGAATGATTAGGCATCCATATTGCTACACAGGATTAGCAACTATAGAAGTTTGGGACAAATACATGGAAGCCTGGGATGGTTATTTGCTCCCATGTCTCAGTTCAGGGCTGGTATTACTATTAGTCTTGTTATAGATAAAATATTATTAGATAGCAGTTGTGGTATATTATTTCTAAAAATATCGCTAATGGATTTTTGTTAAATTATTCCATGAGTATGAGATATGTAGGTGTGAAATTTGTATTTTCTATATATAGTGGAAACCATTTCCTTTTGGTGGTGCTTATTTCTGGGATAGTTTGGCTAAAGTTTAGTATGTTCAGTGGCAGAGCGAACATGATGCTTTTGTTAGAGGGGTTGGTCTAGAAAGGATTTTATTGACATGGGTTTTGGTTGGTTTTCATCAATGTCTCTCACATGTAATCTCTGTATTCCTTAGACTTGATTGATGGACTTGCATTGGAGAAAGGGAAGTATGACTTCTTTTGAAGTTGGTATAGAGATTCTTATGATTAACAGATTCAAGTCTCCTTTTTCTTTTCTAAGAGATTCAAACAATCTCTTGATGTTCTTTTATTAGATTCATATTTTTTAAGGTCATGGTAAAATGCTATGGCATATATGACCATCACTATACAGTTTGCTAAGTATTTGGACATGTAAGGAGGTCTATCACTATTGTTTCAGTGTGCTAGAGACTCCTTCCAATGCCTATGACCTGAGCAAGTGTTGGAGAAACATTCTAGGTCTGAAAGTCCTTGTTGGAATTTACTCTCATTGCTTATCTTCATTGCCAGAAAGTGGCAAGATCAGAGAATATTGATTCGTACCCGAGTCAAAGCATATGAGCATTCAAGTCCTGCCCATGACATGGTGTTATAATTATTGAAGTTTTGATAGCCATCATTTCTGATTTGAAAGTGAAGGACTATTTGAAGGATCCAAGCAAGTTTACAGTTGCTGCTGCCCCAGTGTGGCATTGTATTTAAGACTCGTTATAGTGCATTTATTCCTTGCTTCGACTGCTGCATAAAGAGTTTGGTGTGCTGATTGTAATCTTTTATGGAGAAAAGTTTTGTCGGTTGTATTGTCAGAACATAATGCTGGTCATGAGTAAACTCTTATTTTTTATGTAATGTATTGTAATTGGTGCTTGTTGGTTTCACACTGATCATTTGTTGACATTTATAAAGGATATTGCTGTGTAATGTGAGTGGGTATTTCTTTTATGCATTGAGTAGTAGTTGTGATCAGTTTTTAAGGTGTAATTCTGACATTGAAGAAAAAATGGCTAGAATCAATGAAGTATTATAGTTCCTCAAAACTTTGATATTGTCTACTAATCATGATACATTAAAAGTCAGCAAAGCTTCTCTCACAGACATTCAGGTCTGTCTACAAAATGCACAGGAAAAAATTGATTTTTTGCAGCTTGAATCACAGCTACAACAAGAAGAGCTACATCAAAATAGACATCATTCTGAACCTGTCTCTGTTCATAACATTGATACAGCAACCCATCAAAAGCAAGTCAATAATGTTACAGTTCATTCAGATTTAGTACCCAATAAAGCAACAAAGTTACATGTAGATGCAGAAGTTTAGCTTGCACTTCCCAAGCCCATCATCAGACCTGGGGAACAACTTATCCACAACAAGCACAGAACTGGTCTTGGATATGACAAGGACTTGTCCTTTCATATTCCAGACTATGCCAAGCCCATTCAGTTTCAGAGTGCTAGATTCATTCATGACAGTTCACCTCCAGCTGTTCCAGACTCTACCCGTCTTCCACAATAGCAACAACAACAATAACAACAACAGATTGTGAAATGCCAACACTGTGACCGAGTTGGCCATTTGGAAGATCACTGTTTTGATCTTCATCCATGTAAGCACTGTCATAAAACCACCCATTCTTCACACAGATGCTTTAGAAATAAACGTCCTGCAAGAACAAAGATTCCTCTTGGATGGATCGCTTCTTGGAAATGGGCATCAACAGCCAAGAAGATATTCCAATCACATGTCAGAACTTTTTCTAGAGTATTGAACAATCTTGCAGTTGAGTTTTCTCCATCATCTCACCTTGTATCTGACAGGGGGGGAAATGATGGTCATCTACAAGCTTCAAAGTCACATCAAGCGAGCCTGAGCCACAACCTGCCACACCAGTTTCAGAGTTGTAGCCAGAGACAAAGATGCCCTTGAGCATGCCTTCAGTTGGTTATCTAGGACACTTCCTCTAGCAGAAGACTTCAGCTTCTTGCCAGTTTCGGAAGACTTCCAGGAACAAAATTGGGGACACTTCCTCTAGCAGAAGACTTCGACTTCTTGCCAGTTTTGGAAGAGTTCCAAGAATTGCATTAAGCATTCCAGAGTTGTTGGTCATCCTTAAACCATCACAGGTTGAGACTTCCCTTTTTAGGTTGAAGTTCTCCCTTTTATGTGTGGTGAGACCTCCCTTTCATGGTTGAAGTTTTCCCTCTTCAAAACAATAGGAGCACTTCCTCTAGTAGAAGACTTCAGCATCTTGCCCTTTTTGGAAGAGTTCCGGGAACTGCACTAAGCGTTCCAGTGTTGGTGGTCATCCTTAAACCACCACCCTTTATACCAACATTTCAGAAGAGCACATTCAACCTAGTGCTACCATGCATTTTTGCACATTTTGTATTACAATGCTCTTCTTGGACTCATACATAACCCTTCGGATTAAGGGGGGGAATGTTGGACACCTAATCCTCAATGGGTTAGCGTAGAAGCCGAATAGACAAAAGGAGTCTAAGAGACCTTGGGATGTGAAACCCAACGGTCACAATATGTACTATAAATGTATATCAATTGTTAATAAAATTGGTATTCTCATGTTTTATCCTTCAGATTCTCTTACTGCCCATGTGTGTTTAACACAGACACCCAACATCAACAACAAAACCCTTAGAAGATAAGTTAGCCACTCAGATAGCCTGTCCCTGGGTCCCACTATTTTCTTAGGTCTCTTGGCCATAGTCACTTTCATTCTATGGGCAAGGGAGTAACCAATAACCTAAAGTCGCTCTCAAAAGCTTGCCTGCTAGCGACTGTGGACCATAATTGTCAGTGTTGTGCCAACAACTTCGGGATTTGAGCTAGTTTTTCAGGCCCAGAGCCCGGGTCACTGCCCAAAATTGAATCATCTCTTCAGATTAGTAATTTAACATGGAATGACAGCATTAAAGAAAATACTTGTTCAATACCTTGAATGGACCCATACTATCCATGACATGCATTTCGTCAAACATATCATCGACATGTAATCTAAAGGTGTAAATAATAGAGTTAAGTGTAGGGATCTTATACTTATCTTAGAATCACTATGAACCATTGTTCCCTCATGCCATTTTCTGCATTATCATCTATTAGGTCATAGGCACATTATCCATTCACATAAGAGTAAAAACATGCTAAGAGCCATACGTAAATGTTGTCATAAAAAGTGCATATAGCCAACATAATAGGAACATAAATACTATAAACATATCATCCATCAAATCCATAAATACATCAGTACCTTTAACACATGAAAATCAAGGGAATGGATTTCTCATTAATGAATGCAATGAACCAACCAGAGACGAGACTACCATGTTCCACCCGACCGTAGAATGGTTGAGTCAAATATCTCTTCATGCATTCACCCCTGTGCCATATTCTGAGCATGAATGTTGGATCTTATAGAACATATCAATAAAATATCATCCAGGGCTTCCAGAGCCCATCCACCTCAACCCATCAAATAATGATTCCACCTCACAACCAGACATCACCAAAACCATCACTAGATCGGTCTCCATCCTAGCCATCTAGTGCTCCAGAGCATTTTTCCAACCAAGGCTCCATGACTAGTAACTCAACCCAAAACTGCCACCAGGATCCAGAGTGTTGTCAAAAACAAGGCTCCAAGATTAGTAACTCAACCCATCAAGGGATCTAGAGCGCTTTTCCAACCAAGGCTCCAGAACTAGTAACTCAACCCAAGCTGTTACAGGGCTCTAGAGCATTTGTCCAACCAAGGCTCTAGGAACTAATAACTCAACCCAAGTTAAGAAGACATGAGAAGAAACCAAAACAAATAATGAAAATAAACCCACAATCACCATGGATACCCAAGAAATGGAAATGCTAGGCAATCCATTGTCAATCCGGGTAATCCTCCATGCCAATGACAGATCATGACCAAGAATCCACATGCATTTGCCATGCATGTCCAAACTAGTGAAGAAATTATACATGCAACTCGGTACCTACAATCAAATCAGATGTAGCTACTGATGTTGATGCCTTCTTGTACCTTCTTGCACTTCCTTTTCCTTCTTTCTCTAATAATCCAAGTATGCCACACCCTCCAAGAGTGCTCCAAGAAAACTCTTAGTATCCAAGAGTATGGGAGAGTGAGCTCCAACACTGAAATGAAAAAAGGTTACCAACTGATCCTTAGAAGCCTTTTTATGAATGAGGCCTCTATTTTCTTCATTTTCCATTATTTTCCTTCATTTTCCTCCTCACATGTAACCTATGACCTTTCACCTCCTTTTTCTCCTAATTTCCATTATTTTCATAAATAATTGTGCCAAAATGCCTTTTAATGCATTAAACATTTCCTTTTCCAATTTCCTTAGCCATAAAAAACCAAATGAACACCCCCTAAGATGCCTTGCCCATCATTCAACTTGGAATAAATGTCCCATTCATCTATGGTTATTGTTTTTAACTTTATTACATGGAATTTTCACCCGTGTTGTTATGATCATCTTCCCTCTATGATTGCAAGGGAATTAGAGGAACCATTAGGTGAACAACCAAAGATCTTTGAAGAGCATATTGGGGAAGAAGAAGAAGAAACCATTCCACACACTTACACTATGTCTAAAAACATAAATGAGACTGAAAATAGAAATGAGGGTGCTTTTACCATTTGAGAGACTAATGGAGATGCTAGGATGAAAAACATAAGCAAGCCCCTCTTCCCTTCCTCACTTTCATGGCTTAACCCTAGAGGATCCTGATACCTTTTTGTTTGAGTTTGTTATCATTTGTAGAAATCATGATTATACCTCTGATGACTAGAAGTTGAAGTTGTTCCCATCCACCCTTAAGGATGAAACCTTGCGCTGGTTCATGGGTTTACCTGGGGACAACATCACTACCTGGGCTCAAATGCAACAAGCCTTCTGTTGGGGTCAAGGTGATTGCTTGTCATTTAAGTTTTCAACCCGAGGATTTTGTAAACTTGTGAAGCATGTGTGCATTGTATGTGCTAGAAATTGTCTTTCAGTTTAGATCAATCTAATTACAAAATAATGAAAACCAATTCATCTAATATATGAAATCAAATAATGAAAATGAAATTTAATTAACCTGTGAAATCAAAGATAACTAATGTATACTTAGTTACTCCAACATTCAATTATGAAGTGTTACCTTCTTGAGATGATGTGTAAGCAACTAATTATACTTTAACTTCTAATGTCCTAGAAAAACAAGTAAAGTGTGCAGAAAATAACTCAGTAATTACATGTATTAAATATTCAACCATTCGATCTTGAAATATGATTAAATCAATTTTTTAAAATGATCTTTAGGAATATCAGTTAATGCAATTAAATGAGGATCTTAAAAGCAAATATAAAAGAATGAAAAACTAAAGCTCAATGATTGCATAGGTTGAACATTCAATCCCCCAATTTGAAGTCACTTTCTTGGCTTGACCCTTTATTCAATTATACAATGAATTGATGGTGTGATCTAAGAAAGTAAATAACATAACACGAAAGGAAACTAAATAACTATGAGCCCTTGCCTCAAACTTAATCCAATTAGAAAATACATAAATCTTCCCTATTGAAATGTTTGTAGAAAAACAAAGATTACAACCATTCTAAAACTAATACTAAGAAAGCAAATGGAATTTAATCTATAAAAGAAATTAAATATCACAATCATTAGATGGCCATTCCAATGGTGTATGAGGATGACAAGTGAAGAAGCTCCATATTCAAGAAAAACTAAATCTTGAAATCTCCAAGTATAAGCTCCAAATTCTCTATTAAAAACATGAGCATTTATCCAACTTTACACATGCCTTTCAAAGGAGAAGGTTCTCCTATTTATACAAAACATAAGAAGCTACCCTATTTTATGAGCATCCACTAAAACCTCATATAGTTACAACCAAATAGCTCATAATGAGACACATATCCCCTAGGTGTCTCATAAAGTTCTAATCCAAATAAGAAATGATGAGACACCTCATAGAGTTACAATCCAAATAGGACACATATCCTTCTTTGACCTTTATCCAAATCTCCTTTGAAGGGAATTCGAATTTTAGCATTGGAGGCCACATAAGGGTGCCTTGGAAGCTTCCAAATTACCTACAAATGTCACGAAAATCAAGCCACATATATAGATACATGAAACCATGTTAATTTCTTAGTTTTTAATCATAAATTCACTTTAAACACATAAAATAAATAACTTTGGTAAATAAGGATCCTAACCCATATATTTATGAAAATGGTGGCTAATGAAAGGTTATATGGTTATGGAGTTGTGACATGTGAGTGAAATGGTGGCGATAAAGGTGAAAGTGGATGTCATTTTGAAGACATTTTGGAGGCTCAACACCTTCAACAACAAGTACAGGGAATATCGTAGGTCCAAAGACACCAAAGAGGAAATCTTTAGAATGATCTTGGGACATGATGAATCCTTGGAAGATTATGAGGAAAGGTTCCAACTCAGTTACAAAAGGGCCAAATGCACACTTGATCCTGAATCACTCAAGTTAGTCCTTCTTATAGGAATCATGGAGGACATTTTGGAAACCCTAAACCTAATTTCCGTAGGGGACATTTATTAGCTATCTTATGATGATATCACGACAATTTTCAAAAACCATTCTAGGGTTGTCAAAAATAAGTGTAGGGCTAGTCAAGCTTTGGCTATTTCCTCTTCCTCCAACAAATTTATCAAGAGTGAAATTATAAATATGTTGGAAGCCTTTAAACGTGAAATGTTGCACACCTTTTCTTTGCAAAAGGGACACCATGTAGATCAAGAGGAAGCAGGAGGAAGTATAGAGGGCCTTAGCTATATTTTTCCCTAGAGGCATTAGAAGGCACCCCATAAATGAATTTCCATTGAATGTTATAGAGGTTTGCTTGGTATGTGAGGAAATCCATTCCACAGATAAGTGCCCTTCTCTACTTGGATTGAAGGTTGTATACCAAGGGGTTGAAAGTGGTGCTGAACAACTCTGCTATATCAATCAAAGGATGCCTGAAGGACCTCAACCATACTAGTAGAGCATGCAAGGGGAATCCTATTCGTATTACAATCCCAATCAGAATGAATCCCTTCCCCCTTAGTGTTCTCCTTCTCATCATTCATGGTCCACACTTTCTCCTTGGTCTTATGCACCTCAATACACTTCCCATCCTGCCAATCAGTCATTTCAACCATATGCTCCCCCACATCCTTAGTGGAATACCCCATCAAAAGGTTGGAGGCCTCCATTCAACCAACCTCCAGTATTACTACCTCAACCTCAGTCTCAACTGCAACTCCATCCTGCTCCACCTAAGCAACCTCATATGCCTACTCAACCAAATCTGAACCCGAACAACAAACATAAACAACAGGTCTATAGTGGAGAGACATCCTACCCAACCTATGCTGTGGAAATTCAAGAAATCAACCTCAGGTCTGGAAGAGTGCTTCCAGATAACCAACCTCCATCTCCAGCTAAGGAACTTGAAGAGGAAAAGGAAGAGAGTGTTCCTAAAGCCAATCCACCTCCTTTTCCTGAAAGATTGATCCATCCTAGTCAGTACATCTCAAAAGAGATTGAACTTCTGGGAGAATTGAAAAAGTTGTGTGTTAATATCCCACTCCTCTAAGCCATCAAGGATGTCCCCATCTACAACAAGCTAATCAAGGAAAAATTCTTCAAACACCCTGGTAGGAGAAAGAAAGATGCGCCTACCATTAATGTCATTGGAAAGTTTTCTGACTTAATGTTGGGGAGAGTGATTTTCCCAAAGTATCTAGACCCTGGAAGTCCTATGGAAGATGTACACATTGATGACATTATTGTCTCCCACACCTTGATTGATTTTGGGGCTACCATCAATGTGATGACCAAGGAGACCATGCTCAAAATTAATCTCCAAGGATCCTTAATAAATACCACAACGGTATTGCAACTTGCAGATAGATCCATAGTAGCTCCCGAGGGAGTTGTTGAGGATGTGATGGTCTATATTGATACCTGAGAGTAACCTGCTGACTTATTAGTTTAAATTTTCTAAATAGAAATCCTACTACAATGATTAATATTATTTCTTCTACTTATTACCTCATAAATAAGTTATCTACTATATTCTTACGACAAATATCGAAATATATTCTAATGCAACCTTCACAATTAAAACATTACAGAAAGTAAATGTAAGTAAAATGCTAGCAAAAATACAATCGCAATGACAACTATTTTTGGACAATTATCCCCGGAAAAACCCAATGTGGGAAAAATGGTGCAACAGATTAGGGTTTTATTATTCTTCAACAAAAATTTCATGTACAAATTACACCTAGTATAGAACAAGACTTTCTGAGAAAAAATTTCAGACATTCCTGAACAAGTATCTGAACAGAGAGAGAAGTTACTCCACCCTCTGCATCTCTCTTTCTTACCGAACATCACTTTCTCTGGCCCTTGGACTGGCCTGCGCAATGCCTGCATCACCCAAGCCAGTGCTGCTTCTCCCAACATCAATACGCCTAGCACTATCTTCTTACTTCTCTGCATCTTCGTCCCTATCTCTTTGACTGATGTTGGAACCTCTCTACCTCTCCTCTATCTACAACTCTCCCTCTGAATCAATTTTCTCTTGCCGAACTTTGACCAGTGAGAAAATCTATTTTACTTAGGAAACTGAGTATCCACTTGGAGTGTTTTCCAAATGACCCTCAAGCCCCTTCTTATGTCTTCCCGTTGGATAACCAACGAACTAGATTAACTCTTAATCAAAGGCTCACATTTTTTTGACTTGATATCCATATTTATATAGAAGATTCACCCACAATTAGATTAATACCCATTAATATTTTAATTTTCCTAAGTTTAGACTTAGGAATCCCATTAAAAATATTAATTATTTTAATATAATTGTTTCTGGGTGGAATTTCCAAAAACGGTTCCTGGCTTTTTTGGAATGCATGTGTGCAAGCCTCGCAAAATTTTAGGCTTAGGGCACATCCAATGCTAACCCAAATCAACACTCCCTCTTAGCAAGGAATGTGTTATAGTAATATATTGCTACTGCATACTACTCTGACTCTGAAGCATCGTCCTCTGCACTGCTGATGTATGACATGCTATCCACCAACTATTACACTACTGCTACAATTGCACTGTTGCCTTTAACACTACCACTTCCAATGCTACATATGTACTACAACTCCCTCTGGATTTCTACATCTATGCGGCTATTGGTATTTCCACTACCAACTATCTCTGCACTGCAAACTGCTGCAGCTACTGAAACATATTTTCAACCATACCCAACTACTCTCTGAACTAAGTGATTTAGCTCTTTCGAGAGCCTTTGTGAGTATATCTTCCACCTGCTCTCTTGTGGGAACATACTGTAGATGTACTACCCCATGCTGAACACAGTCTTTGATAAAGTGACAATGAATATCTATATGTTTTGACTGATAATGAAATACTGGATTATCGGAGAGTTTGATGCAACTCTAATTATCGCAGTAAACCTTGGTCGCTTCCATCCCTTTTCTAGAAAAGGCTCACAAGAAATTTGTTGAGCCATATGGCTTCGCACGTAGACATGCTAACTACCATATATTCTACTTCTATTGAACTCAGTGCTACTGATTTCTACTTCCTGTTGCACCAAGATATCATCCCTTATCCAACACTGAAGTAGTACCCTGAGGTACTTTTTTGGTCTATTAAATTATCTGCCCAATCTGCATCGGTGAACCCATTCAAACTAATGTCCTCTCCTCTAGAGTACTTCAACCCATATTTGATTGTTCCACGTACATATCTGAGTATGTGTCTTGTTGCTGCCCAATGCACTCTTTTTTGTTCTAATATGAATTGACTAAGAGTGTTGAAATCAAAACAAATGTTTGGCCTAGTGTTGACCAGATACATAAGAGACCCAATGAGCTACCTCTACAAGGCGGGATCTACTTCTTTGTCCTCATATGTATATATTGTCTTCCAGTTGGTGATCATGGGAGTAGCCATGGGTCAACAATCTTGCGTTCTAATATCTTCAGAATTTCTATAGCATACCTTCCTTGTCCAAGGAAGATCTCTCCATTCTTTTTCCAAACTTCCAACCCCATAAAATAATGCATCAATCCCAATTCCTTCATGTCGAATGCGGCTTCAAGATTCTTCTTGCAGTCCTGGATGAGCCTATGTGACCCAGTTAGGAACGGGCCATCTACATGTAGTACTAGAATAAGTGGCTCATTATCTACCAGTAAATATTATAGATAGGGATCAACATAACTCTTGACAAATCCAAACTGCTGCAAGTAACTATCAATCCGACCATAGCATGCTCTGGGTGCCTGCTTAGCCCGTACAGGGCTTTCTTTAACCTACAAACATGAGATTTCTTCTCACGAGTTTCAAAGCCTTCAGGTTGTTCTATATAAACCTCCTCTTCTATCACTCCATTCAAGAATATTGTATTGAAATCCATCTGGTGATTCTCCCATTCCATTTGAGCTGCTAGGGATATAACATACTGATAGAGGTGTATCGAGCAACTGAGGCAAAGGTCTCTTCATAGTCTATTCCTTCTTTCTAAGCATACCCATTTGCTACGAACCTTGCATTGAACTTCTCTATGCTTTCGTTTGCAACATACTTGATCTTGTAGATCCATTGTGAGCCTACATCTAATCTATTTCTAGTCTAGGTACTACTTCCTAGACATCATTCCTCATGATGGAGTTGTACTCTTCCACCATGGCATCCACCCATACTTGGTGTTGAACAACTTCCTAAAAGCTAGAGGGTTCTTCCACCTGAGCTACCAATGCCTGGTATCTATCTAGTTTTCTACGCTACCTCTTCTCAACTCTAGGAGCTCCAACAAACTCTTCTGCGTCCCTCAGTGTCTGCCGCACTTTTCTGTTCATTCTACCACTAGTTGTGGGAGGCTCAACCAACTCTTCCTCCTGATCTCGTCATTCTGTCTATTGAGAAGCATCTGCATTTCCTCCCTCTAAGAAGATATTGGTGCTAGTCACTATACTCGACCCAAGTGTATGCTCTCCTACTTGTCCTTCTTGCTACCCCTACTGCTCTTGGACTAACAGAACATCTCCTGACTGATCTTCTGCAAGCATTTCACGAGATTTCCTGAAAGCTCTATCTTCCATGAAATTTTCATCCCGTCTTAATACAATCTTCCCACTACCAGCAATGTAGATTCTATATGCCTTTGAGGTCTCGCTATATCCTATGAGATACCCCTTCTCGACAATCTGATCCAATTTGTTGTGCTTCTCATCTGGAATGTGGAAATAAGCCATGCTTCGGAATATCTTGAGATGACTGACTTCTAGATTCTTCCCTGTGAACACTCCTTCGGGCGTTCTCTTCCCCAATTCTATATGAGGAGTTCTAATATGGATATATACTATCATGTTGCAAGATTCTACCCATAGATACTTAGGTAGATCCTGATCATAACAATAGTTTTGTTCTTCCATTCTACCACTCGATTTTGCTATGGACTATATGGAGTTGTCCACTCTCTTTTGATGCCCTCCTTTGTGCAGAAATCTGTGAAATATTTTTCTGTATATTCTCCACCATTATTTGAACACAATACCTTTATCTTTTTCCCTGTCAAATTTTCAACAAGAGCCTTAAACTCTTGGAAACGATCAAATACCGCATCCTTGGTCTTTAAGAAATAGATTCAGGATTTTCTGGAGTGGTCATCGATAAAAGTGATGAAGTCTTCACCACCACTAAGAGCCCTTGTGGACATAGGACCACATATATTTGAGTGTATTAATCCTAATACACACTCTGCTTTATTGTTACTTCTGCAAAAAGTTGTTTTAGCGTACATTCCTAGCACACATCCTTTCCATAAGTCATCATGTTCACTAATAAGGAATGGTACCCCTGTAATAGTCTCTTTGAGCATCCTTAGTGCTCCATGGTGTAAGTGCTCCATTCACCTATGTCATAATTCATTTCGCTCCTTCTCACCATTATAGTTGCTTCCTATCAGTGCCATTAGCGATTCGAGTTGCAACCTATACAACTTGCTGCTTTGAACCCCAATTTTCTTTTTCTTCTTCCAGATTGGATGCTTAACGTATGATTTCTACTCGATGAAGTATACATCATATCCCTTGTCCTGTAATTAGGACACTGAAATTAAATTCATTCCTAATCCTGACACATGCAGAATATTGGTGGCTCTTATGTTGGTCCCTGCTTCCATTTGAAAATCTATGGTGCCTATCCCTATTGGATAACATTTTGTTCTATTTCCCATAGTTATTTGGAAGTCCATTTGTTCTTCTTAATAGCTCGAGAAATGTTCTCATACTCCAGCCATATGAGCTAAAGCCCCGCTATCAATGTACCAAACATCCACTGATGCTGAATTAGCTAGGCATGAAAATTATTCATCTAATATGGTAGATAAATATGAGACATTTTGAGTATCCATATTGTGCCAATTTCTGACGCTAACCTATACCAACAACTGCTGTAGGAAAAATTTCATCCCACCTGAGATAATCCTCCTTGCTAAATCTTCTGCTGCACTGTCCCTTCTACCACTAATAAATTTCAATTGGAAAAGAATTACCTCTCTATCTGCTCACTTAGAGAGAGTTTTCCCATGAAATCTAGTCTCCTTGGCGTGAACTACTCAATCCTTTGGGAGATTCAAATTTTTTGCCCCTACAGGAATTTCGAACTCCCTTCTCTTCTCAGCACTCGATCCTCCATCTTCTCTCTTCTACTTCACTGTAGCTCTGATACCATGTAAAATTTCTAAATAGATATCCTACTAAAGTGATTAATATTATTTTTTCTACTTATTACCTCAAAAATAAGTTATTTATTGTATTCTTACGACAAAAATCGAAATATATTATACTACAACCTTCACAATTAAAACATTACAGAAATTAAATGTAAGTAAAATGCTGACACAAATACAATCTAAATGACACAATTATTTTTGGACAATTGTCCCCGGAAAAACCCAATGTGGGAAAACTAGTGCAACAGATGAGGGTTTTATTATTCTTCAGAAAAAATATTCATGTACAAATTACACTCTGAGAAAAAATGATAGACGTTCCTAAAAAAATATCTAACATGAGAGATAAGTTCCTCCACCCTCCGTGTCTATCTTTCTTGCCCAATGTCACTTTCTCTGGCCCCTGGACTAGCCTACACAATCTATGTGTCACCCAAGCCAGCGTTGCCTCTCCCAGCGTCAATTTGCCCAAGACTAGCCTCTTACTTCTATGCGTCTTCGTCCATGTCTCTCTAAATGATGTTAGACCTTCTCTATCTCTTCTCCACCTACATCTCTCCCTATGAATTGATTTTCTCTTGTCGAACTATGGCTAGTGAGAAAATTGATTTTACTCAGTCAACTGAGTATCTGCCTAGTGTGTTTTCTAAATGACCCTCAAGCCCCTTCTTATATCTCCCTGTTGGATAACCAATGACGTAAATTAACTCCTAATCAAAGTCTCAGATTGTTTTGACTTGATCTCCATATTTATCTAGAAGATTCACCCACAATTAAATTAAAACCCATTCATATTTTAATTTTCCTAAGTTTAGACTTAGAAACCCCATTAAAAATATTAATTGTTTTAATATAGTCGTCTTTGGGTGGAATTTCCCAAAGCAGTTTCTGGGTTTTTTGGAATGCATATTCCCAAGCTTCCCTGCAAAATTTGAGGCTTAGAGCACATCTGGTGCTACCCCAAATCAACACTTAGTTCTCTAGCCCAAGACCAAATTCAATGGTTATCCTCTTATCCTTGGAAGGCCATGGCTAGCCATTGTTGATTCTTACATACATTGCAGAGCTGGGAACATTACCATTAAGAATGGGAATTGGTCCAAATAGTTGGTCTTGTACCCTCCTACTAAACCATCCCTAGAGCATGACTTACCCTTATGGTTGGAAGAGGAAGATGAATATTAAGTATACCATACCACATCCTACCCAATCTGTACCCTAGATGTTATTATAGGAGGGGGGAAACCCAATGAACATGGCCTCATTGGTCAAATCCTCTAGAACCAGCCCCCCAACATCATGCCTCTTGATGAGCCGGTGAAGAAATCTGAAGATAATCCTTGTATTGATTTGGGCCTGGTTGAATCAAGTGTTACTCATATCAAAATGGTAGAATTTAGTCCATCTAAAACATTGAAAATCTACCCCTCTCTCATAGCCCATCAGGAAGAGAAGTTGTGCAACATGCTGAGAGAGAAATTGGGTGCTTGTGCAACATGCTAAGAGAGAAGAGGAAATGAAGGGAGTGCATCCTTCAGTGTGTACTCACCACATCTACATTAAGGAAGGATGAAAACCATTGCACCAACATCAGAGGAGAATGAACCCACCCCTCAAAGACATAGTCAAAGAAGAATTGCAAACGTTGTTGGATGTAGGGTTCATTTACCCCATCTTAGATAGTGAGTGGGTTTCCCCTTTAGTTTTGGTCCCAAATAAGAATGGAAAGTGGGTGGAGGATATGTGTGGATTACAAAGAGATAAACAAAGCCAATAAGAAAGACCATTTTCCTCTACCTTTCATTGATCAAGTCTTAGATGGTCTTGAAGGGAAGAAGTTCTTCTATTTTTTGGATGGATTTAGTGGTTATAATCAAATCCAAATCAACCCAAAGGACCAAGATAAAACCACCTTCACTTTTCCTTGGGGTACCTTTGCTTATAGGGTCCTTCCTTTTGGATTATGTAATGCCCCTACCACTTTTCAAAGGGCAGTTATGAGCATCTTTGTTGAGCTAGTCCATGACTCTATAGAAATATATATGGACGATTTCACTCCCTAGGGTGTGATTTCCTAGAGACTCTCTCTAACTTGGGGAAATTATTAAATAAGTGCATTTAAATGAACCTATCACTTAACCCTAAGAAGTGTGAATTATTGATGAATGAAGGGACTATTTTGGGTCACTCAATATCTGAGGAAGGATTACAAGTGGACCCATATAAAATTGCCATCATAAAAAGGGTCTCCACTCCTAAAAAGTAGAGGGATGTGAGGAGTTTCTTGGGCCTCGCTGGATATTATAGGAAATTTATCAAATACTTCAACAAAGTATCCTCACCATGTTTGCACTTCTGGCCAAGGACTCTAATTTTTGCTGGTTAGAAAGTTGCCAAGAGGCCCTAGAAATATTGAAGGACAAGTTGACTACTACACCCTTACTCAGAGGCCCAAATTGGGCTCTTCCTTTCCACATCCATGCTGATGCATCTGAAACAACTATAGGAGCATCTCTAGGCCATATAGATGACAAGTTGCCTTATGCCATTTACTTCATTAGAAAAAATATGTCCAAGGCTGAATTGAAATACAATATGACTAAAAAATAACTCCTAGCTGCTATCCACTCCTTGAACAAGTTCAGACACTACATCACTGGTTATCAAACCTTTTTGCATACTAACCACGATGGTATCAAACACTTAATGAACAAGCCTGATGTGAATGCTAGAATTATTAGATGGTTTCTTTTATTACAAAAATTTGATTTAACTATCACTGATAAGCCAGGTAGAGAAAATGTAGTTGTAAATTTTGTCTAGACTTGCTTTTCCTACAGGTGAGGAAGGAATGGTTGATCATCAAATTCCAGATGATAATTTATTTTCTATTTAAGTTCACTCTCCATGGTTTGTTGTCATAGCCAAATACATAGTTGCTGCAAAGTTCCCTCCAAATATGTCATCCAGGGAGAAGAGAATAATTTCAAGGAAGAGCGCTCCATTCACTTGGATTGGGGGAAATATCTTCAAGCTGGGCCTAGATAAAATTTTGAGGAGGTGTGTTAGGGAGGAGGAATTCTTTGACATCCTCCTGGCCTGTCATGATGGGCCTTGTGGAGGTCACTTTGCAGTTAAGAGGACACCTTTCAAGGTACTTCAAGCTGGCTACTATTGGCCCACTCTCCACCAAGATGCAAGAAGATACACTAGTCGATGTGATCAGTGCTAGAGGATGGGAAAACCTACTCCCGAGGATGAAATGACCTTGCAACCTCACATGACTCTAGATCCATTTGACAAGTGTGACATGGATTTCATTGGGCCCATTGATCCACCATTAGGGTAGAGAAAGTACATAATTGTATGCACTGATTATTTGACAAAGTGGACTGAGACCAAAACTTTCAAGGTATAAACAAAGGAGAAAGTGGTTGAGTTCTTAAGGGAGAATATATTCTACAAGTTTGGGTGCCATAGAAAACAAGTCACTAATCAAGGAGCTCAATTCACATCACATCTAATCGAAAAGTTGTTGATGCAACATGGGATAAAACACAGGAAGTAAACTGCCTATCATCCTCAGGCCAATGGACAAGTAGAGGTCACCAACAAAGCATTGGAATGCATCCTCACCAATCTTGTGAGTAGCAACAGAAAAGATTGTGCTGATAGACTAGTGGAGGCCACTTGGGCCTATAATACAACCTGGAAGACAACCACTAGTTTCACGCCTTATGACTTGGTCTATGGAAAGAAGGCTCTGCTCTCCATTGAGTTTGAGTACAACACCTTGAGAATGACAATACAGTTAGATTTGGATGTTACAAAGGAACAACAGGAGAGGTTTCTCTAGCTGAATGGTTTGGATGAATTCAGGATGCAGGCCCTCCTACACACTAAAGTTATTGAAGTACAGAGGAAGGTTTGGAATGACAAGAACATCAAGAACAAGGTTTTTCAAGAAGGAGATTCATTAGCACCATTAGTAAGGAGGTAAATATGATTGGAATTGTCCTAGCTTACAAGTCACACAATTCTTGAAAATTGATTTTATTTGTGAAAAAGGAGAAAAAACAATAAGAGGCTTGGATGAAAACCTCTACAAGGCATATTAGGCCAACTCTTGGGTTGAAAACCTCCTTGAGGTATCCCATGAGTGAAACAAAAAAGGGAAAAAAAATATCCCTAGGTGAAAACGTCCCTTGAAGTGCCCTGGGCAGGTAGATAGGTTGAAAACCTCTCTTGAGGTATCCTGTGTGTGTTTCGAAAAAGAAAGAGAAAAGAAAAAGAAAAAATAAAAAAATACCATGGCAGGGAACTCAAACTTGTCCACTAATAAATTATGTGATTTTGCAGGTTTTGAAGGCAGTAAAATATGAAGAGCTACACAGATTGCATGCCAAGTTTCATTCCATTTCTCCCTCCATCAACTCCATTTCATCCATGAAAACCATGTCCTTGCCACTCATATCCATTTTTAGGCATCAAAAATCATTTTTTTGCAATTTATGGCTTGCTACAAGATGTCATGTAGCTGCTATAGGAAGATCCTGTAGCACTACAGGATGTCATGAAATGCTATAGGAAAGGGGACCTAATTAGAAAATCATCATATATTCCTATTATAGTTTGATTAGGGACCTCACACTTCATCAAACCACTCACCCATCATCCATGCATCCATGGTCCAAATCACCATACCCATACCTAGCTCTTTCTCATTCAAAAAAAAAACACAAGAAATGTCCAAAATATAATGAAAAAACTAGAGGACATGTCCTCCCTTGACTCAGCCATTCACTACTCCATCATAGCTCTTCCATCATCCTCCAACCCCTACACCACTACCCAACATCCATCTGAGAAAAAAATCATTGTAAACGAAAGAAAAGAGGCAGCTACAGGATCTCCTATAGTAGCCTGTTCCATTACTGCCACCAACCTGAGACTTTGTTTTTTTCTTCCCACCTAGAGCAAGGAGGAGTACCATCATCTTTGAACACTTTGTTTATCCTAGCCAGGCTCGATAGCAACAACAAAAACAAAGGGATTCCAAGCTCATGCACACATGAATAGACAAGTAGTCAACTATACAAGAAGGAAGAAATACATAGGAAGAGAGCGAAGGAGAACTTCCCTAAGCAACAACACATAAGGAAAATATTCCAACATGTTGTGATAAAAAAGGTAGGCATAGGTATGGAAACATACCCAGCTCTTCCCTAAGTATGATATAATGGAAAATGTATAAATGTCGAAGAAATGTCTTTTTATAAGTTGGAGGTGGCCAGTTAACTTGGCCACCCTCATCTTGTGATAAAAGAGTGAACTCCTAGTCAGCATGCCATGTCAGAGTGTCACATCAATGGGAATCAGTTAAAAAGGTGGTCAAATTAATTAAGGGGGAGTGGGTGATGATTACGAGGAGCAAGTGAATGATCACCAATGGTGGGCCAATGGTCCTAATAGCATAAACCCCAAACTTTCATGTATTTTTTTTCTCATTTCGAGATTAAAGAGATAGGGATAGGCTCAGGAAGCCATCGAAAATTTTAACCCTGCTATGGCCATCCTATAGGAGACAACTACATGAAACAATCATAGGAAACTCAGAAGCCTACAAGAAGCTATAGGAAGCATTGGAATTCCACAAGAAGTCTACAATAGGGTGCCTAGGGTCAACTTGATCATCACTTGTCATAATCCCAAGAATTACAGTGAGAAGTAAGTAGCCCATCTCTCCCTTTCCAAGCTTTGATAATTGATAACTATGTACCCTTTTATTAATTACAGTCAGCTTGGGAATTGGATAGAGTTTGGGGCTATATAAAGAAAATTCTGTGCTTATAAGGAATTGTATAATTACAGTCTTTAACTAATAAATTTAATCTCCTAGCCACCCTACAATCCATACTGAAGCTATCCTACCAAACTTCCTGCACTTAG
This sequence comes from Pinus tabuliformis, assembly GCA_031772625.1. Lineage (NCBI taxonomy): Eukaryota > Viridiplantae > Streptophyta > Pinopsida > Pinales > Pinaceae > Pinus > Pinus tabuliformis. The sequence continues at coordinate 834,022,250 of CM062807.1, read as the reverse complement.
CTAAAACAGAGAAGAAAATGGGAGGGGGATTCAATAGAAGAGAAGCCACACATACATCAAGAATTCACCTTCATCCTAGATATATTCATTAGGCATCATTGGTTAGGCTTCTTTGAGTTTCTTAAGGGATACGATGATGATATAACCTATGAGTTTTCCATGGCACTAGATCCTCAAGCAAGAACAAGTGCTACCGCTATGGTGAGAGGGATGTCCATTACCATCAACCCTAATGTGATTTGTAGAGTGACAACACTTCCTATAGGGGTTCAATGGAGAAAGGAGGACAAGGCCAACAACACCTTTTCTAAGAAAAATTTCTTCCTAAATGATGAAAAGCCAATTGAAGACAAAAATGGGGTCAGAAGGGAGAGCCTTCCCTATCCATGGGATGAGGTGAGATACCACATCCTTAAGTATATTTCTTGTGAAGCGAGACTAAGTGTAGTCTATGGCTACCAATTCAGACGACTCCATGAATTTAGTTTTAGAGCCAAAATACCAATAAACCAAAGGCTCAGTGTGCCTTATTTCCTTTTATAGTCCATTATAAACATGAGTGAGAAGGTGAAAGAAGGTAAACACCAACAATTAGCACACCATGGTCTCATCAAGATAATAATGGAATATTCCTTAAGCCAATTGAGAATTCTTATTCTCTGGTCCACATTTAGGGACATGGATAGAGAAGCCTTCCTTGAATCCCGAGCCTTGAACATGATGTAACCCCAACCTCTAGTGCTGAAGAGGAAGAGGAAGGATAAGAAGAGGAAGGAGAAGAGGAGGAAGAAGGAGAAGAAGAAGTAGAGGTAGACAACATAGAGGAAGAAGAAAAGAAAGAAGGAGAGGAGGAGAAAAAGGTAGAGACTAGCCTTGAGAAAAATACTACACTTGAAGAAGAAGATATATCCCCACGATTGTCTCTTGAACCCACTGAAAAGGAGGCAGTTGTTGTCTTGGCTGCCTTGAGCACACCCATCAAGTCCAAGAGGAAAAGTTAGAGGCATACTCCCATATATTTCAAAAAAAGAAGAAGTGCTAGGATTAAGCAGGGAAAGGAATAAACACCAACAAAAACCCCCATCATAATTGAAGAATCACCAAGCAAGCAGGAGGAGCTAGAGTCCATGGGTATGAAGGTTGAGAAAGTCACATCACTAGAAGCAACCCCAAAGGCTACCATCACCTATGTCAGGAAGCTTGTCACCAGTTCAACATCATCTAAGAAAACCAAGGCACTTGTAGCCCTCCAATAGAAAGGAAAAGGCTTGATAAATGATCCCCAGACAGTGCTACAAGAAACACTAGTAGTGCTACAAGAAAGACAGAAAGAGCCACATGAAGAGTAGTAGGGGTAGAAAGAAGGAGAGGAAGCAACAAGAAAGGTACAAGAGGGGGAAACTTCTCCAAATAAATTTGAGGGAGATTTTCTAGAGTTACAAGAGCCTATCCCACAACCAAATATGAGCTCCTACTGCAAGTTTATTGAGGGAGGCAGAATGATACCATAGAAATTTGCAATCCCTCTCTTATTTGAACTTGAAAAAGAAAGAGGAAGGACACATCGATGGATGCAAATTGCTAAGTCAAAGAAAGTAGAAGATGTGGGCCATATGGAAGAAAAACTCCTAGAGATGGGTAGGGAGTTGAGTGAATTGAGAGATAAAGAGAACACCATGAGAACACAGTTGCAGGCAGAAAACACATGGCTGAGGAGGAAGTTACAAGAAAAGGAGAGCCAATTAGCCACCATGGAAAGCCTCTCCCTAGAGGCACTTCAATGCAAGCTGCCATCCAAATCATATGCACTATACCTCAAAGATCAATGGATGCAGTTTCAAATTAAGACATTGGCACAACAGGGGACCATGCCATTCCAAGATTATAGGCAATTCATCGAGCTATGTGACAAGAGCACCCTTGAAGACAAGGCCAAATTATCTGAATTCTACCTGCACAACCTTTCCTTGACATAATTGAATGTGTGGGACCCCAATGCAAAGTTTGAGGACTTACAGCTGATAACCCTTGCATCATGGATGAGTCATGAGGAGGCTAGGGCTGAGGAGTGAAGAGAATAATAGAATAAGAGGAAAGACAACCCCTCTACATCATAGCAGAACAAATAAATTCCATGGTTGTTATTATTAACCACAACATAATTTCCAATGGTGCTCGACTTGCACCAACATACCTGCCTACCCAAGAACATGCCATCTCCCATTTTGAGAACACTTTAATATTGTTGGGAACTGAGGGCCAACATGCATACCAAAGGAGATGGCATAACCTACCACACAATCTCAAGATCAGGGAGTACCACTCTCCTGAGAGATTGAGAAATGCATTGGAAAGGACATCCCTATATAAGAAGGCCATGAAAAGACTAAAGATCAATTGGATTTGACTAAAGCTCAGTCCACCTTTGTTGTCAGGTTTCATGGAAGGTAGGAAGGAAGAAGAGGAAAGAAAGAAGCGGGAAGAGATAGAGAAAAATGCAAGGTTCTAGCCTCAAGAAGGGACACTATCCACAAAAGCTTGGGATGTCAGAGAGGCCACCAGGGCTATGAAAGATACGGATATAGATGACTAGGTTTCTCAGAGGATTAGAAGCAATTTTAGTAGGGGGGTGATGATGAGGCTCATCAAAAGGTAAACTATATGGGTCACAATTCCACTCTCCAGATTATTAAATTGACCTTTCTCACATTTATTTACATATTTTGTTATATTTTTCTTAGTGAGAAGAGTAAAGGTGAGTTACTATTTCATGTGGCCTTATGTGCATTAAATGCAAGAATTGGAGTAGTTTTGGGTTGACTTAAGTGCAGGAATTCAGAGTAGGCAAGCAAGAGAGATTTCAGGAGTTGGTCTACCTCCTTAAATCCTCAAATCATTCGAATATTCCTCTGCTCTATCTCATCAGCTCGCTGTCACTAGCAGCCAAGAAAACCAAGTTCATTGGAAGCCAAGCCAGTGACAGTCAAGGAAGATTTATTCTTGAGTTAAGGAGCCAAGTATCCATATTTTCTAGGGAGCTGTTGATAGCTCTAGTTTTGTATAAATAAGAGAGCCAAGGGACTCATTAGGATTTGATTTTTTGTTGTAGCCAAGAGGCCATTTTGAGTTAAAACATTTTGACTATTATTGTTACGATGTACTTCACATTTTTATGATAATGAAAAATTCTATTTTGATCCAACAATGAGGTGACTCAGAGGGTTGAAGCTCTTGGGTTAGGGCCCAATCATAGCAGAAGAAGTTCCTATTTTGTAGTTGTATTCTTAGCCTGGAATGATAGTTAGCTGCTGAAGTTTTTTAATTTTTTTTTTAATTTTTAATTTATTTTATTATTATTATTATTTTATCTATTTAGCTTAGAAGGTTACTTGAATATTTTCTTAACCTTGTTTTGTTAGTTTAAAGAGGTATATTAGGTTTGCAGTTTAGTGGAGGAAATTATACCAGAAAATCTTGTGACAGTGGCCCCTATCTAATCTCCCTCATGGGATCATGATTAGAGGACCCCTCTCTCACAACCACAAAAATAGAGTTTGTCTTTTGTTTATTGCATAGATTGAGTTTCAGTGTTAGCTAGATAATTGTTTATGATTTATTGGAAGCATCTATAGTTGTTATCTTGTTTTCTTATGGTTTCCATATCTTAAAAGGAAATCCATTTCATAGATCTAGTCCTTAATAGTAGATATATTAGCTCTCTCAAATTCAACTCATCTTTTCCATGTGGAAATGTAGTGATTTATAAATGAAAAGAGAAATAGGTTTTATTGTAGGAATTGTTGATCTATAGAAAGGGACTCCTCCAACCAGCTTCACCTAGGTATTCTCCAGCTTCCGTCGAGGCATACTAGCCCACAATCTGAACCTATGTTTTCCATCCACCATGAGCAAGCTACCTTAGGCAAACCAGACCTCCTTGGGGTGTTGGGCTTGGACTTCGGTGATGTTTACATTCCCTACACCTTCTACAACTGTCATGCAACCCTCCAACACCTCATCTCACTCTTCTTACCCTTGAAAACCTCTTAGCTTATTTCCTGTAGCAGTTCAGGACATCTTATAGCAGACTAGGACATCCTTTAGCAGTTTCTTGTAGCAAACCTGTAGCAGCCTGTTTTGACCTGAAATGATATGCTAGCCTAGTATAGGATTAGGTTAGCCCCTTATCTTGGACTCCATGACCAAAATTAAAACTAGACCAGGCTTCCCATTCCTTTCCCTCCTGCAAGATCAGATAGCATTAGCTTCTATATTTATGAAGTTAGTAATTAAGACTTTCTCTACAAATGTGAATGAGATAGTTAATAAATGCATGTTTGAATTTTGATATGATAGAGTAACATTCTATTTTCAAGTAGTCTTAATAGCTATATGATCAATTGCAAGATTAGCATAGTTCCTTTCTGCAAGTAATTTATTTCATTTCATAGCTAGATGATTTATGACATTTCATAGCATTTACCATTTGGCAACTATTATTTCCTAATTGGACAAGCATTTACTTTCCCTACACTAGAACTAGCTTTACATTCATTGGAAGTAGTCAGACTCCCTTTAGTTCAGTAGAGGATTAGTTTGGAACCCTAATGGTTAAGTGCCCCAGTTGAGAAGTGACATGAGTAGAATGATGCATACACTGTGTATATAGCACTGTCACCTCCAAGTTTGTATGAAACCTCGGGTTGATAAAGTAAAGTTGGTATCCCTAGGAGTTGCAGTATTCTTGTTGTAATACTAAGGCTCATCAGAAAATAAACCCACAATCACCATGGCTATCCAAGAAATGGCAAGGATAGGAAATACACTATCGATCCAGGCAATCCTCCATGCCAATGACAAATCACAACCAAGAAACCACAAGCATATGCCATGCATGCAAAAGATAGTGAAGAAATCATACATGCAACTTGGTACCTGCAAGTAAATCTGATGTAGTTGTTGATGTCGATGCCTTCTTGCGCTTTCCTGCTCTTCCTTTTCCTTCTTTCTCCAAGAATCCAAGTATGCCACACCCTCCAAGAGTTCTTCGAGAAAATTTTAAGTATCCAAGAGTATGAGAGAGAGAGCTCCAACATTGAACTGACAAAAGGTTACAATGACCAAGCTTGCCCACTAATCCTCATAAGCCTTTTTATAAATGAGGCCTCTATTTTCTTCATTTTCCATTATTTTCCTTCAATTTTCTCCTCACATGCAACATGTGACCTTTCACCTTCCTTTTCTCCTAATTTCCATTATTTTCATAAATAAATGTGCCAGCATACATTTTTTCCTCTTTAATGCCTTAGCCATTGGCTTTACTAATTTCCTTAGCCATAAACAACCAAATGAACACCCACTACGATATCCTGCCCACCATTCAACTTGGAATACATGTCCCATCATCTGTGGTATTTATATATTTTTACATGGAATTTTCACTAGGGTTGTTATAGGTCCTTTGGGTCTCCCATGACCAAGTGCCACCACATCAGACTTCGTTGTATTGAGACTTTCTTCATAATTCGATTTTGGAGGAGTTCCAAAATTTTGATCTCCTAAATACTCATAACACTCAGGTACTAAGTCCTTTTTCTATGCCCTTGGTTCTACGGGTCCCAGAATCCACGTGCCAACACCATCAAAGCCCCTTCCATCGTAACTTTTCCAAAAAAAATTATAACGGAGGTACGATGTATCATTCCTCCAAAATGTCGACCTCTGAGATGATGTCATGCTGTCCTCATCATCTACACATGGCACCTCCATAGTGGTGACACATGTCACCTAGATTTGCCCCATTAGGCCACCCAATATTGCCAAATCTAGCTGCCACATGCCCTTCATACAACCATGTCATGATGATTTCATCTTCCATGTCAAATCCCTAGGGCCAATCAATTGCTGCCATATGTCCAATTGGAGGAGATACAAAGTGTCTAACGGTCCTTAGTTTTTCAATGATTTCCTTTGTTCATTCCTTTCCCTCGTAAACCTCAGCACTTTCAAAGAATTACAATTTATAAGGACTTATGAGTTTCCGAGGTTTCGATGGCCTCGACCTTCTAAAGTTCGAGTCTGCTCCAACCTCTGATGTCCTAACAATTTCCTGCTTCAAAGTTACGATATTGGGTCCCGTTGTTCTCCTGCTCAGGTATCATATCAAAACATTTCTTCAACCAAATTATAAAGGAGTTATGAAGTTCCAAACCTCTTATACTTTGATGGTCTTGACCTTCTGAGGATTCTATAGGACCCGTTCAATCCTTCTGATATCGGTCCTTGATTTCGCCTGTTGTCCTGGTTCCGAGGTCCTAAAATTTAGGGTCTGAAATTCGGCCTCCTCCTAAGGACTTTCAAGGTCCTTACTTCGAGAATCAATAGCTTTTGATTCTCGGACACATTTGATGAGGTTCATCAAGAGGTAAATTACATAGGCCTTAAAGCCACTCTCGAGATTATCAAAATACTTTTCTCACATTTCTTTACATATTTTATTATATTTTGCTTAGTGAGAAGGGTAAAGGTGAGATGTTATGTCATGTGGCCTAATGTGCATTAATTGCAAGATTTGGAGCAGTTTTGGGCTAATTAAAGTGTAGGAACTCGAAGTAGACAATCAAGAGGGATTTTAGGAGATTGGGTCTTCCTCCTTAACTCCTTAATCACTTGAAGGTTCCTCCACAAAATTTCATCAGCTCGGAGTTACAAGCAACCAAGCCCACCGAATTCCTTAGCAGCCAAGTTAGTGATAGTTGAAGACAAGTTAATCTTGCGTTTGGGAGCCAAGCTTCTCTAATTTTAAGGAAGTTGTTGGTAGCTTTAGTTGTATAAATAAGAAGGCCTAGGGCCTCATTAGGATTCAACTTTTTATTATAAATAAGAGGCAATTTCGAGCTAAGATATTGTGACTGTAATTATCATGTTATTTTTGACATTTTGGTGATAAACATAGTTACCAATTAAACAAGAAATTGAACTAGTACCCGTTATTTTGAGGTAGCAAAAAATCACTCGATTTGAAAAGTGGTGATGCAGAATACACTTTTTTTTAAGCATATTTTTTGCACTTCAAATTTTCTTATGTATCAAGTATGAACATTTTTTTAGAAATGCTAGTGATTTTCATCTTGATTTTGAAAAGAGTTGATGCAACATCAACACATTTTTTTAAAGAGTTTATTTTTGACACTTTAATATTTTTTTTATGTATCATGTATGGGCACTTTTTTTAAATGTTAGTGATTTTCATCTTGATTTTTAAAAGTGTTGATGCAGCATCAACCCTTTTTGTTTAGAGGGCTTATTTTTTACACTTTAATTTTTCTAATGTATTAAGTGTGGATATTTTTTTAAATGTTTGTGATTTCCATGTTGATAATAAAATATATATTTTTTTAAAACATGACAAAAAAAACTCAAATAATAAAAAATATATATATAAAAACGCCCAAAATGTAAAAAATAAATAAAAATTTTGTAAACATAAAAAAATAAACAAAAAATAAAAAATAAATAAAAATATTAAAAAATAAATTAAAAAAATGAAAATATTTAAAAAATTTGAAAATTAAACCAAAAAAATACACATCTATAAAGATTTTTTAAGCTAAAAAAGTTAAAATATAACCACATAATAATGATAATAAAAAAAACTAAAAAATAAAAAAAAAAAAAAAAATAAATTAAATATTTAAATTAAAAAACTAAAAAAAATCATAAAAATTATAAAATTAAAATTAAAAAAAATGAAAAAAAAATTGGAAACAAAAATACAAAAAAAAAAAATTCTTTGAATTTAAAAAAAAATCAAATAAAAACCAAAACATTCGAAAAGAAAGAAAAAAAAGTTAAAAAAATAAATTAAAAAATAAAATTGAAAAAAAAAATGAAAAAAAAAAAAAAAAAAAAATTAATTCCCGCCATGGATACCGGGGGGAGGCGGTTGCATGCAGCCTGCCTCCCCGCCCGCACCCATGGTCGAAATTTATATTTATATTTTATTTTTAACCTTTTTAATTTAATTTAATTTAATTGTTTTTTGTCTTTGTTTTTTTTTTTTTTTGTAATTTAATTTTTGATTGTTTTGTTTCAATTTTTCTTTTTTAAATTTTGTTTTTTTAGTTATGTATTATTTTTATTTAAAAAAATGTTTTTTATTTCAAATTTGTTAATTTTTTTCTTAGTTTAATTTTTTTTTTTTTTTTTTTTATAATTATTATTATAGGTTAATTTTATTTTATTTTTTACATTATTTTATTTTATTTTATTTTTATTTTTTTTATATAGTTGATTTTTTTGTCATGTTTTTTTTTTTGAATTTTTATTCTTCTTTCATATTGTTTTTTGTGTTTTTTTCAATAGTTGATTTTTTTTTTCTAATTTTTTTTGTTGTTGTGTTTTTTTATTGTTTTTTCTACAATATTTAAATTTGTTTTCTTTTTATTATTTTTGTGTTTTTTTAATCAATATTAATATTTTTGTTCTCTTTTGTATTATTTTTTTGTGTTTTTTTATTGTTTTTTTTTTCAATATTTGAATTTTTGTTTTCTTTTATATTTGTCATTTGCATTTCTTTATAATTATTTCTTTATTTTTTTTTATCTACAGGGTCCGTGTTGATGCTCGTCTAGCAACCCGATCCCATTATGAACAATTTGATAGTTGATTTCAAAATTTTCATTATAATGAATTGAGTCTACCCTCACAATGTATCAATTTCATGGTTGGTCTTTAAGCTTTCATTACAATGGGTCGAGTTCACCTACACCGCGTGTCAATTTGATGGTTGATTTTTAAATTTTTGTTGCAATGTATCGAGTTGCCTTAGGTTAAGATTTTAAAATTGCTATATATTAAGCATTTAAAGAATAAATTACTCTTGGGTGTTAATTTTTTAAGTTTTTTGTCATAAAAGTTTTCCATGATATCATGCTTGAAATACTTTGAAAACTTGAGATTTTTTTGTAGTCATAATCTTTGGTTTTAATTGCATGGTTGAAAAATTGTCAAGATTTTAATGTTTTTCTAGGTCATGATATTTTATCTTTAATTTTATGGTTGAAAACAATTACAATTTCATGGTTTTTTAGAGTCAAGATATTTGATCTTTAACAACATGGATGGAAATTGTTGGAATTATCAAGATTTGAGATATGATATTTTATCTTTAACATCACGTCTGAGAATTGTTGGAATTTTATAGTTTTTCAAAGTCTGGATATTTTATCTTTAAATCCATTGCTAAAAAATGTCAAAATTGTAACCTGATTTTTTTTTGTTATTCCAGAATCAACACTTATTTTTTTAAGGGTGTTTTTTTCATCCATTTTGCAAAAAAAATAGTTTTTACTTCCATTTAAAAAAAAAATATTGAAAATTTACCCTAAAAAAAAACACCATTCTCAAATATGAAATTTTCATTTTTGGGTTGTTTTTTCATATTTTTTGGAGGTTTTTAGGCTAGAGTACCTGTTTTGAGGTAATCGTTCCCGTTTGATCGGTAACTATGTTGATAATGAAAAGGGTTTCTTTGATCCAGTACTGAGTTGACTCAGAGGGCTAAAGCTCTTGGGTTAGGGCCTAACCCTAGTAATCGAGGTTCCTCTTTTTGTACATGCATCCTTAGATTAGAATGATAGATTAGTTGCTGAAGTTATCTCTGTTTTGTTTAATTACAAGTCCTTGAATGATTGGTTAGTTTTTCTTCCATTAATTGGACAAGTAGATAAGTGTTATAGTAGTGAAAGAAAAGAATTCAGAAAATCTTGTGATAGTGGCCTCATCCTCATCTCCCTCATGGGATCATGGTTTAAGGCCCCACTCTCACGGCCCCAAAAACAAATTTATCTCTTGGTTATTACATAGCTTAGGATTTCTTGTTGAGTAGATCATTGTTAATTATTTCTTAGAAGCACCTACAATTATCAATTTTGTTTCTTGATTTTGTTGTAGATTAAAAAGCATTCCATTCCATATATTTAATCTATAGACAATTAATAAATCAGTTTCTCAAATTCAACTTATCTTTTCCACATTTACATAAAGTTGTGCATAAATGAAGAAATGAATATGTGTTGTTGCAAGAGTTGTTGATCTACAGGGAGGAACTCATTCAACCAACGTCATCTAAGTTTTCTCCACCTCTCGCCAAACCCTACCAATCACCAATTAAGATTATTGTTTTGTAGCCACCATGGACAACCACCTTGAGAAAATCCAACCATCTTGAATAGTTGGGCTGATCCTTGGGTAGTGTGCACCTTCCCCATAACTTATTCCACCATCATACATCTTCCCAGCACTTCCTTTCACCTTCCTTACCTTCCTACAACTTTCAGCTAAGTTTCCTATAGTAAACGAGGACATCCTATAGTAATCCTTTCACCTTCCTTACCTTCCTACAACTTTCAGCTAAGTTTCCTATAGTAAACGAGGACATCCTATAGTAACTACAGGAAATCTCGTAACAACTACAAGAAACCTTGTAGTAGCCTGTTTTAGACTGTTTTGGGCAAAAATTATGATCAAAGCCTAGGGTAGGCATTCAACTTGACCTCCATGCCCCTCAATGCCATTTTTTACCAGTTTTCCCATACCTTCCTCACCTACAAAAGATCAGTTTTTTTTAGCTTAACATTTACATTTCTAAATTGAAAACCAAAAGAATCTTTTATGAAATATTTAGCTAGTGCATGCATACATCAGCCTTATCAATGTTAGGGTCATTTTCATGCTTACTTAGTCTAGATAAGTAGATGATAGAATGAAAGGTTAAATTAGGGCCCTTCTCTAAGTAATGTGTGCTAAATCTTGACTAGGTAATTTCATGTCATTTCATAGCACTTTCTATTCAACACTTTCATTTCCTTAACATAGGAAAGCATTTACTTTCTGCATTAAAGATAAATTTACATTCACTGTCAGTAGTCAGCCTCCTTCTAGTCAATAGAAGACTGGTTTGAAAAACCCTAATGGTCTATCGCCCCACTTGAGAAGTGACAAGAGTAGACTGTTGCATCTGCTCTGCATATATAACTATCACCTCCAAGTTTGTATGAAAAATGGATTGATAAAGTAAAGTTGGTCACCCTAGGAGTTTCAATATCCTTACTGCAATACTGGGGCTCATCACTATTCATGGACTTCCACATACAGTTGGAAAGCTCTTTCATAGCACTTTCTACTAGTAAAGGTTCGATGTAGGATTTGGGCCCACATGTTACATGGAAAATGGATGCAAACTCTATGCCATTATTTCCACCTTGGCTCTTCCTCTTCTTCCTAGAACCTACTCTTCAAAGGCATTTTATAAGGTTCCACATACTATTGGAGAGATCGTTCAAAACACTAACCAATTGTGCCATCTCTAAGAGTATCTAGGTTGATATCTTGAGGTAGAACCTCCTCCAAAGTCTGGGACTCCCAACGACCATAGTCATCATTTCATGGCTTCTCCAATAAGCTTACTACTATGGTGATTCTCTATAGAAGAATACAATGACCATATGACTCCCCCCTGAGCTTGACACATCAAGCACATCAAACTAGTCCAATTCCCATCATAGTTAGGTTAGGGAACATCAAAGCCAACACCTACTACCACAAACATCCATGTTATCTAGTTGACATCAATGCAAACACTCTTGCCAATAGTTAGACAATGCCAACTTCCCAACACATCTCCCAACATGACTGTTGACATCAATGCCAACATGATTGCAGCCAGTTAGATGATGCCAACTGCCCAAAAACTAATACTATAATAATCTAACTAAAGAGGAGATCCTAATCTAAACTAGTAAAAGGAATTCACAAGAAGTTATCATAATAAAGAGAAATCGACTAATTTCTATGCCCTATATTTCTCAACATGGTATTAGAGCTAAGGTGACAAATCAAGGAAAGGGCATCTCATTAAGGGACACACAAGCACTCAAGGATCAAATATTGAATGATATCAAAGTGAAGTCAAGATCTAAAAAGAAGTGTTAAAACCCTAGATCAAAGAATAAGTCTACACCAAAATAAGTCTTGGGATCCTTGGAAAACTAAAAAGGCCCTACTCAAGTGGAAGGGACTTACAAATCAAAGTTTCTTGAAGACTATTCATCCTAGAGAATCAAGATCAAGGACGTTGTCATCATCTTCAAAAGATTCTAAGGAAATCTCCCTCTCATTGAAGAAAGGTCCTTACCATTGAATAAGATCATTCAAGAAGTCATCATTGATCATCATCAACAAGGACATCACCATCAAAGGATCTAAAGTGATCTCCCTCTTTGTGGGGACAATGATCATTCTTGAAGAGGACTATCTTTATTAAGAAGATGTATTATATTAACTATATCATCATAAAATTCAAGGAGGCAACAAGTGGAAGAAGTGCCTTCACAAGTAAGTATATTTATGTTAGAATTTTTCAAAATGTCTTTTTGCAAGGAAAGCAACAAATTGGTTGGGGCTTCAAACTATCTTGCATGGAAGAAGAGGACAGATCTGAGTCTCATTGAAAATGAGGTTATGGGTCATATCAAAGGATTTATCACTAAACCATTGAAAGAATATGCTCAAGCACTTGCAAAGTTTATGAAAGAAGAAGTGAGGGCTCAAAGGATTCTCATAGAATCCATGAAGGATCCCCTCATTCCATATGTATCTAAACTCGACATCTCAAAGGAAATATATGAAAAATCGGTAGAGTTTTTTTTATGTAAGCACTATAGGAGAAGTTATCTCTCTAAGGAAAGAAATCTACAAGATAAGGATATAAAAAGAAGAAGGAATAGTTGTTGAGTGTGTGTTATTTTATTTCCATGACTAGCCCCATGGGCATGGATTTTGCACATGGTTTCAGGCATGATGGTTTTATGCCCATGGTATTTTGTAGATTTGGTCAAGGGAACTACAATTATTTTCTAATCCAGAGTTAATGGATTGGGTTTTATGGATGCTTCGGCATGTACATATATGTATTGTAACATTGAAAAAAATATAATGAAAAATCAATCTGGTAGTCCCGGTTTTGGGATCTAGGGAAAATATCAATGTATTTGTTTTGTGTTTCTCACCATTGTATATATTTTGTTTTTAAGAATTCATTTGCAGGTAATTTTTGTATAAGGTTAAAACCTACATTTGGTATCAGAGTTTTTTCGGCTTCAAGGGGATGCCTTTGTTGCTAAGGGGTTTTTCGCTCAGGCCTGTGTTAGACCCTGTTCAATGGGAGATCTGTGGGATCAATTCTTGCGATGAAAGAAGATTGTCAATAGTGGAAAGATAGAGATCAAGAAATTTAATGGTATGAGTTTTGAGTTGTGGAAACTCAAGATGGAGGATTTTCTAGTGGATAAAAATCAGTGGATCACAGTAGATCTGGTTAATAAACCAACAAAAATGTCTGATGAAGACTAGAAGAATTTGGACCAGAAATCAAAGAACACAATATGGTTGTGTATCTCAGGTTCAATATTGTTGAATGTATCAGGGGAAGCTACGACAAAGTCTTTGTGGGATGTTGGCTTGTTGGGGCCTGACCTAGGTTTGGAGGTGATTTAGCTAAACAAATCCTTATATTACTGGCCCTTTCGGCAACAGTTCGTGGAGCGCAGACTGAGGTCTCACCCGAAGTAGTATGGGAGGGTGCTAGAACCAAGTTTCCACACCCTGGAGATGTCTGATGATTTTTGGTAGTCCACGGTTCGACCCTGCACACGTCGCTACGCGCACTTACCTGTACCTCGCAGCTTGAGATGCTGCCTTTGCGCAACCTTATTTGGAGGCCGAACAATGTTATTACCCAAGTTCTCACTAGTAATCTTATCTGATTTGATTAACTTAGCTCATTTGTATGCTTTTGGTTATACTTAACAATATTCACAATTCATACAAGTGTGCACAGTAAATAAACAATATAATTGTAATTAATATCCAACTAATAATAACCTAAGATAGATACACTTAATTCAGATAAAACTTCTCTTTATTATTCTTTCTCTTCAGTTACAGACTCTATTCTACCCTACGCACTCAGCTGCAGGGGTCTGCGCACTCAGCTGTGGACTCTACTAGGCCTCTGCGCACTTAGTTGTAGAGCCTCTTCCTACTACTACGACCCAAGACATGCTTAGACACTTTCTCTATACTTCTATCTCATACTTCGCTCTTTCTACTTACTTCTTCGCTATCTTTTTCACTTAGAGCTTTGCTCTATTTATACAATCCCATGGTCCGCGGACCATGGGTAGGCCGACATTACATTCAAAACTTAGGGCGGACAACCCTATGACTCTAACATACACTTCGCGCTCCGCACCCGCAATTCACGGAGTTTTTACAACAATAATACTCAAAACTTGGGCTTTGAGCCCCAAAACATGTTGTGGGGGGATTCCATGCCCAACAGGCCCCCAACACAAACATCGTGACACACCCTCAATTCACTTGGTCTGCATGGTGATCTTGGTGCAGAGTCCTTCCAGCTGGTCCCGAACAACTTGAATGTCGGCAACGCACTGAGCTACTACCTGTTGAACTTGCTACATTCTTGCTTCTGGACCCTCTTTTTCTGGCGGGCTGTGCTGCATCTGTGCATGTATCCTTGGATCTGCGCAAGTTTTCCTTCAATATCCACTGTAATTATGAAAGCTTCATCAATCCAAAGCTAGATGTGTGCTTTTAGAACTTCTTCTTTGTGGCGTGCCGCGTCCACCTCCTCTTTTAAAGCCTTGGTATTTTGCATCCTTGCAAACCGCTGAGTAAGGACTACTGTCTGCGCAGTCCCTCTAATGTTGTCATATTGTTTTTGGAGTTCATGTGCCTCGGTTTCCAGTCGCTGAATTTTGGGGTCCTCCTGCAGTGTAGTGAGGACCTCTAACATGTTGGTACAATCATGGATTTCACCTCCAATTTCTTCCATCCCTGCTGCAATAGCGCTACCGCTCTACTCTCAGACCTCTAGGGGAGTGGAAGGCTACACTTTCAACCGTAGCTCAACAATCTGGATATTTAGCTCCAACTGCACCCTTGTTGTCCCTTCTATTGTGTCGTGGACTCCACTGGTAGATCTACTGTGATAGCAAACTCTGGGACACGTCAGCAAGCGTCATCTACCATCTCTACCAAGTGCCAATTCTATGACACCAACTCATCGCGCTACAAGCTAAGCTGTTCTATATTAATCTTCTGCTCACTTAGAACCTGGATCGCGCGACTCTCTCTGGCGCAGAGTTCTGTTGTTATCCCATCCTGCAGCTGATAAAGTGTGTCACGAAGAAGGGCAACCAAGTTAAGGCCAATGCCTTTCATCGTATTCAGTGTCACTAAATCCATTGTGCTCTCTAATACTAATGCTCCCTCTAGCAAGATTATCATATTGGCCATCTTTGCGCGGAGCGTTTCTTCTACTGTTGTCGTGCCTACTGTGATGTGGGTAGACAAGGTCCCCTCTTGTGGGGGCCGCACTTGTAACTCCTGCAGCTATGATCATAGGGTCCCCAACACAGTCTGCTGCTCCGTCATAACATCTTGGAGCACTTCACTAGTGACATCGTGAACCGTCTTGTCGATGTCATGGAGATCACCTTCAGTTAACATGATTGGGTCAATGGTCAATTTTGAGGCCTTCACCTTCTTTCTTGAACCCGATATTTTTACGATGTGCGACTGTTTAGGCTGTGTAGAGGCGGTCCCTCAGTCCATGCTCTCCTTGTCACACGGAATCTGTCAAGGGTGCGGACACGACTGACCTTCCTAGAAGTCTAAGACATTCTAATGACAAACAAGACAAAATGGAGTGATCTTTCTCTAAATACACCTTTTATAACATGAAAACTACAAGTGTTTAGGCTTACCTTATTCCAAAACGCTGTTGTTGAAGTCCGTTCTTGACGATCCGGATGAGCTCCTCCTTCAAGTCAATTCCTGCAACCACAAACAATCAAACAATTACCAAGCACTTGCATTTCATATAATAAAACATATATCCAACATGCAGACCAAGGAACACATGAAATAACTCATTAACACAAGCTATTGAGAAAAATAAACCAGTTTGTATTAATAACGAAACAAAGAAACTCTTACAACCTGGCCTTGGTGTTGTGCAAGTTCCTCCCAGGGTCCATCAAGGGTTTTCCTCTACTTTGACAAAGCTCACCCTCTCCCAAGTAGAATCAAGTGAAGACAATCTCTCCTCACAAAGGCTCTAATGGAAGACCTAAATCCTGCAGCATTTACCCAAAGAAAATGTATAGCTCCAACCTCTCCTCCTTCTGGCTCAATGCCTTTATTTATAGTGCTGTAAAGAGGTTATTCAGGTCCACCATCAATGGGATCATCCCCCTCTTTGGGTGGGATAGCTCCCTTATTGATGGGATAAGTTCCCCTTAATAGAGATACATGAACCAACTGGAGGCGCATCCATTTCATCAAACCGACCTCTAGAATGTTCTAGAAGTAACCACAAGTAACTTTTTCAAGATAAAACTCGCGCATTTTGCCTTTTACAGAGGGACGCACCTGTCCCTTACATACAGAGCGTCCATGGACGCAGTTTTTGTGAACAAGGTCCGCGTCCCCGCAGGTAAGACTAGAGAGAACCTGCGACCCCAGAGATAAACATGATTTTTACAAGACTTTCTCTCTTCTTTGAGTTTGAGATGGATAACAGAGGCATGAGACTTGCCTAAGAGGGTAGCATGACTGTTGATTTGAGCCATACTAACTGTAAGTAGTCAAGGTGACATTTTTTAGTGTAACAGATTGCCCCCTAAAGTGCGAAGCCTGAAATAGAATAGGGTTTTGTAATTCTAGGAAGGGTGAAGCGCTTTATCATTTCAAGGATTGCCTTGTGGATGGCCTGGTTGGAACCTGCAATTTTCAACACAAAATACATGGATAAGATTATATCATCACTGAGGTAGGCATTCCCATACTCAGATTCAAAACTTTAACTAATGGACTAACTACTCTGATACAGGAATGATCTTGCAGTACATCATTTTTATAGACTTTTGTAGACACAGTATGGACGCAGCCATCTGTTTATGATTAGTCTACATAGATAATGAATACAAAACTCCTCGCAGCCTGGATGGTAGAAACTAGATCCAGGGTCTTCACTTCTACTTCCCGAATTGGTACGATTCTAGCCATGTGATTAAATGATTCGATGTCGAACATGGTAGAAACCACTTGATTACCAGTCAATGATGTAAACTGTTAACAAGCGTGAGAGAAACCACCAGTAATGTCAATGGTCCTCAAAGTACCAAGCACAACCCGTGAAATGTGAATAGATGTTTTGATGTCGAACACTTCACGGAATCCTCTGATCGAAAGTCAATGATGTAAACTGACGTCAAAGGCGAGAAACCTGCCATTGATGCATGCAGACTTCAAGGTACTGTCGATTCCTAAGTCATCTTTCTAGATAATGTGTCGATGTCGATAGAAAGCGACCCGTTGCAGGCAAGCCCGCAACACGAAATCATTGTTCAAGTTGAAGAAATGTTGCTGTAAGGACTGACTCAGGGATGGTCAAATGGATGACAAGTATTTTGCAGATGAAAGTTTTTGCTTGCAGACCTCTTGAACACATAACGACACAACAGATGGCTTGGTGACGAATAACTCAAAGTTAATCCCCGAAACCCGGTTAAAGACTTTCAAAGTGACTTGGTCAACTGTGAGGTAAAAGATTTCCCAACCCAGGTGAATGAAAAGTGTCGTGTTCAAGAGCGGTAATAAAGTTTCTTCTGAGACAAAAGGTGACAAATAGGTTCATTCTTCTCTTTTTTCCCCCACCATTTCTGGCAAGTACCTCTTTATTTTTAACAAGCTTGAGGAGGATAACATATGCTTGATTATAAGCTCATCCTTCGGACGAGTCCAACCTAGTTTAAATTCGAACCCTAGGAAGGAGTGGTTCGTTCCTGTTTGTAATTGAACAGGTCCTCTACTGTAAAAGTTTAACGAGCCCAGTATAGGAGAAACTCGGCGTTTTTCATTTTTAGAGAGTCTGAAAAAACTAAAGGAGACTCCACGTTGAACTTTTTCGTATATTTGTGTCCCTCAAGCCCGAAAAAGTATAAAATAATACCTGGGGGAACCGCTTGATCTTGCGACCAAGGAGTACTTTCATAATAGTGTCGTTAACCTGAAAAGTAAAAAGCGATCAAGGACACGTCGTTTTATTTCCTTATCGAGTTCGAAACGACAAAAACCCGGCAATCTTTTCCTGATTTTGCGGTCAGAAAAGAGCTAAAAGGGGACCGTCTTTTAATTCCGTTTTAACGAGTGAAAAAGAAACACTCGGCGATCTTTTCATTTTTTAGGAGTCAGAAAAGGGCTTAAAAGATGACTCTGAAATTTTGTTTGTGAAAAATTACAATTTCCCTCGAAATCCCTTTGTCCTGCACAAAAGCGACACATTACTCATACCTGTTTAAAATAGGCAAAAATACATTCAAAAACATCTTTTCATGGTAAAAAATGAACTAATTCATCCAAAAAACCTATAAAAAGACCTTTTACCATGTCATTTTTACCGTTTCACTGTTGAGGTTGAAAAAAGGCTTTTGACAAGAAACTTCCCGTGGTCGCTGCGGAAAATCTGACCGTTGGAATCGAACGCCGTCTCATCCAGGTATTTTACACATCCTACTCTGCATTTCTATCCGTTTAGAATCAATTTTTAGGTTTTAGTTTCATTTTTTGGGGGGGTTTTGGTTTTGGAATGCGCCTCTCGGCGGACGCAGGTGCCCTTTGGGTGACCTGCGTCCCCCGACTTTTTCTCATACGGGAAAAAGGTCGGAAGACGCAGCCCGCCTTCAGGCCAGCTGCGTCCGGGCGCCCTGTGCTACAAAGCCGGGGTGCGTCCTCCGAGAAACGCGCATTTCAAAACCCCAACTCTCTCAAAAAACCACCAAAAATTCCCAAATTAATTTCTAATGCTATTTTTTGATATGCAGGCATTAATCATGTTAGACTGGAGAGAAAGAGAGCACGTAGAGGAAGATGAAGCTGCAATAAATCATCAACCTTCTCTGGATGCCCTAAGAGCATGCGGATTGTACAAATATTGGACCATACCGGGCATGAGGGGCCAGGTAAGATTCTTGGAATGGCTGGTTGAGCGATGGAACGTACAGGAACAATGCTTTTACATAGGAGGGCACCAGCTCGAGATAGAGCCCTCGGATGTATACTTTCTCACTGGCTTGCCAAACAGAGGTGAGCAACTCAACCTTGCGGGGACTAGGCCGGGTGGCCAATCCCTTGATAGTCTCCGCGAGACTTGGTGCACACCTGGAGCTCACCATTCAAAAGGCATAGAGATAAAACACATCACTCTGCCGGAACTCAAAGTCATAGCGTTCACGGTTACCAGAATTTGCGGCGCGGCCGCTTTACACATTGCTTCCGGATCCCAAATGCGGATGGCAATTGACTGTTACCAAGGCACCATTTTCAACTGGTGTGAAGCTGTGTCGGCTCATATGAAGAGCCAACTGACCAAGGCAAAGAACGGACGACTAAAGACTTTTGGATATGGGCCTATAGTCGTGAGCTTTGCCTTGGAGAGAATTCCAATGCTGATCCCTCAGCAACTCACTGTTGATATCTTGGGTCCTCAGCAGCCAAAGCTGATACGATGGGTTGCGGTGATGGCCCGGCATCCTGACGAGGGCGCGACAGTAGTTCGATTCTCAGATAGTTATTTTGACTGGTTAGAGGGCCAGCTTTTTGTGATACAGGACTTTCCGTATGCCGGAATGGATTTCAGAGGTGATCCGGACATGGTTCTTCCACAGGGAGAACAATGGGACGACAGAGGTACTTTTTATTTTCACAAGTTTTCTAGTTATGTATTTTTTTTATTTTTTATATATATCGTCTCAAAACTAATAGTAAATCTTTCAAAATGCAGATGTTGGTCCACAGCGTCCAGCCAACCTCCGGCCTTATGATAGACTACATCCAGCTGCACCGGTACCGGCCCCACAGGATGCGACAGCAGAAGTACTAGCTGATTGGAGCATGATCTAGAGCGTCTCACGGCAGATATACCTGAGACTACTATGGATGATATTCCAATGAGGCTTCAGCGCTTCGTAGTCGCGGTCCCTGGACCATTTAGGGGTTTTTTGCGTAAGGTAGCCCGCGCAGTGGTGTCGTACAGAGAGCACCACCAGTGATTGACTAGTCACTTTTGTAGTCACATGTGACATTTTGATTTTTTGTACTATCATTTTGCCGATCATAAGGTGTTTTAAACCTATGATCGAAGACGATGTATATATTTTTTGACACACTTCTATCTATATTATTACCGGCTTATCTTGTTTAACATATGTGATGAAATGTTTTTAAATTTACTTGCATGATTATCGTAAATGTCTGTCCAACATTCGAGAAGCAATTGCATCTGCTAATGTATTCAAAGACCTTGGAATATGTTGATATTCAATGTAATCAAATTCACGTTCCAAGAGACGCACTCTCAAAAACAACCTTAATAACACAGGATTTCTAATGGCATAAACTCTATTAAGCTGTAATACAACAAGTTCAGAATCTAACCTCACTATCAAACGTCGAATTCCAAATGAAATAGATTCGGATAATAATTCAACCACTGCACTGTATTCTGCAATGTTATTCGTTGTTTGACCGAGGCTTACCCCATGCATAGAAACTAACTCGTCAGAGGGCGAATAGATAACCCAAGCTGCGGAAGAGATATTCCGTGTACTACGACAAGCACCATCAGCAAATCCAATGTATGTTTGGAGAGGCGTCGACATCTACAATATCAAGAGTAAAACCAAGATAAGCCAAAATAATGACGAAAAACCACACTTGCTAAGCTAAGCACACTGACTAAACTAACACACTTGCTAGCTAGAAAGAAAATCTAACCTATCTAAAAATTTCTCCATACCCATCATTTTAAGCATAATACCTCTTTAGGTAAAGTCCATTTCTGGGTTTACCCAAAGAGTCCCCATCAAAATCAACTAACTCATAAGCCCCTTTTGCTAGCTTTCGCTTTACAATGTAGGGCCCATGCCACATGGGAACGAATTTTCCGGCACCTAGCTTATCGTTAGCTTGATCATATAATAGTACTAGGTCTCCTTCCGAAAAACTTCGAGGGGTTACATTTTTATCGTACTGAGCTTTCATTCGTTTCGCGTGAGTCTCGATAGCTAAAGTAGCGTCACGTCGAGTCTCATCTAATTTAGCCAAGTATAATAACCGTTTCTCCTCTTCGGAAGTAGCTGGAAGTAATTCGACAGCCATTTGAAGTGATGGGATTTCGCATTCAATAGGTAACACAGCTTCTAAGCCATAAACTAGCTGAAAAGGGGTGAAACCTGTTGAATTTTTCACTGAAGTTCGATATGCCCATAGCGCCGAAAATAACATGTTATGCCAATTCGTTCGATGGATACCAATGATCCGTCGAATCATGATGACTAGAACTTTGTTGATTGACTCAACCAAACCGTTGGCTTGCGGATAATAAGGAGTAGAGCTATCGTGGCGCAAACCAAGCTGGCTTGTAAGCTCAGTCATCATGACATTTCGAAAATGGCTCCCATGGTCAGTAATGATTGCTTGTGGGACACCAAACCTAGTTATGATATGATTGAATACGAAAACTGCAGCTGTCTTGCCGCTTGCGTCGAATGTAGGCATCGCCTCGGCCCATTTTGTAAAATAATCAACCGCGAGGATGATATACGCATGCCCCCCGGCCGAGTGAGGGTTACAAGTAATAAAGTCAATGCCCCATTTGGCGAATGGACCAGCGGCAATTATAGGGTGGAGAGGAGCAGGTGGAGCGCGCATCTTTCGATCAAACACTTGACAGTTGTGGCATGTTCTGACAGCAAGGATACAATCTTTAAACATAGACGGCCAGAAATAGCCAGCGCGCAACACCTTCTGAGCTGTGGCATACCCAGACATATGACCGCCACATGCTCCAGAGTGACAATCATTCAAAACTCTCTCAGCCTCTTCGTGAGTTAAACAACGTCGAAAAACTAAGTCTGCCCCCCGGCGATAAAGTGTATCTCCAATAATTCTGTATTGCTGGGATCGAAACCGAATTTTTCGACGGTCTTCCTTGGAAGCTTCAGGCCGAAAGGTTTGGGTTTGGAGATAGATGATTATATCCCCATACCACGGATCTAAAGTGCTAATAAGAAACAAAGATTCGTCCACAATGGACTCCTCTGCCACAGTCTCTGTGTCAGCACTCGGGAAATCACACATCAATTCCGCAAAAACTAAAGATTTCTTAGACTTGGACTTCTCGAACTCCAAGTCGAACTCTTGCAGGATAACAATCCATTTAGAGTACTTGCCCCCTAGCAGTTGTTTTGTCAAAATATAAATCATAGGGTTGCAATCCGAAATAACTGTAGTCTTGCGGAGAAGAATGTAGTGACGAAAACGCTGGACAGCTTGAACGGCTGCCAGGGCCAATTTCTCCACATGCGAATATTTTAACTCAGTGGGTTTAAGGTTCTACTAAGATAATATATCACATGCTCTGCTTTGAATTCATCTTCTTGAACTAACACCATTCCAATGGTGGAATGCGAAGCTGCGAGGTATAAGAAGTAGTCCTGGTTGTAGTTGGGAGGATGCAATAACGGTGCATGGGTCAACGCGTGTTTTAGTGCATCAAAAGATTGTTGGGCAATCTCGTCCCAAAAGAATTGTGCGTTCTGTTTCAACAACCGTGTAAAACCTTTAGTGACCTCGGCGTAGTTTGGGATGAATCGGCGTAAAAAGTTCGCTTTCCCTTGCAAACTTTGGAGTTGGCGCAAACTCGAAGGAGGAGGCAATTTGATGATAGCCTCGACTTTCGAGGGATCGACGCGAATGCCGGTTTTTGAAACAACAAATCCCAGCAATCGACCTGTTTCTATACAGAAAACACACTTGTGGGGATTCAACCGAATTCGATAATGCCTACACCTCATAAAGATTGCTCGTAGGTGGACAAGGTGATCAGCTCGTTGTAAAGAATGAGCAGGCAAATCATCGAGATAGGGTTGCACAATGTGCTTGATGTCATGAAATGCATAAGACATCGCCCGTTGAAAAGTGGCCCCGGCATTCTTAAGTCCAAAAGGTAATTTGCAATAAGCAAATGTCCCCCATGGACAAATGAATGCCGTTTTTGGTTGATCGGCAGGTAGAATATTGATTTGATTATAGCCTGAGAAACCATCCATGAAGGAAAACATCTCACTTCCGGCACAATCATCAATAATTTGATCGATATAAGGCGTAGGATAGTTGTCTTTTGGACAAGCTCGATTGATATCCCTATAATCGATACAGATTCTTATTGTTCCTTGTTTTTTATTGACGGGAACAATATTCGATACCCAATCCGTTAACGGGATCGGATAAATGAAACCTGCTTTCAACAGCTTTTCGACTTCTGCTTTAATCGCAGCCGCTTTTCGAGGGTGAATCTGACGCAACCGTTGCCGAATGGGTTTAGCATCCGGGTAGGTTTTGATTTCATGAACAACAATGGCAGGATCAATTCCCGGCATTTCCTCGTAAGACCAGGCAAACACGTCGCGGAATTCTTGGAATAGGGCCTTGTAAGTTTGGATTTCTTTTCAGTACATGCGGCACCTATATGAATGTTCTCCTCGATTCCGGGCTTCACTGAAATATCAATGGGAATAGTACGAGAAATATTCCCTAAATTCAGCTCTGAATCAGAATGTTTCGTTGGATCCTGAGCGTCTTTGACATATTCAGCGGTAAAGATAGATGAAAAATCATTTTCAAATGCATCATCCTTAGGTAAAAACGAAGATCTGTGATGGAGATCTTCCCATGGTAGATCATCTACACTTAGGATTTCGCGAAGTTGTTCGTCAGATGACACTTCTTCGGGAAACGTTATCCGTTCTAAGGGTGAGGTGAAAAGTGACTCTTCACTGACCACATTCATTTGGTCGGTTGAATGAAAGTCGGTAAAAGACATAAGAGCTTCATAAGCAATCTCATACGGACTCAACGGCATAACATCACCGAGTGAGTCTAGCTCAGAGTCAGAGGGAACATACCAAGGATCATCATAAATAATGTTTTCTGACGTGATCATATGAATTGTTGCGAACGAAGGGTCTGCATTGAGTGGAGGGAGAGGAAAAGTTCCCAGTAAACCGGAATCCTTAACTAAACCTACACCAATGTCCCTATAAGGGATTGTCGTTTTACCAACATGCTGGATAGTTTCTAAAGAGGTTGGGTCGGATGAAAAGTATGTCAGCTGATCAATAGTCACGATCTTACCGTTATGTGGAAACTTAATGACTCTGAAGACCGATGAAACGACCGCTGTCATAGCATATGACCAACTTCGACCCAAAAGAAGGTTGTAGTCTAGAGGGGCATCAACCACTTCCACATCCAGACTAACGGTTTTACCTTCGACCCCTATAGGCAATTCTTGTAGAATACCAAACGGACGGAACCCACGGCCATCAAAGGCCTTAAGGATGGTGGGGGATTGGTTCAACGAAGGAGAACCAAGCGATCTCCAACATTGAATCGACATAATACACGTAGAAGCTCCCTCATCAATCACAGTCCGATGAATAGGCCTGTTTTTGACTATCACTGGAATTTGGAAAGCCATTTGATGGGGGAGACGTGGTGTACTATTTTCTAGATCAAAGATCATTAGGTTCGGGTCCTGAACATCGACAGCTCCAATAGCCGACAAAAGCAATTTTCGTTGCGCTGGACATGATTGCAGCACTTCGAGTGCCGACATTGCTGAAGGTGAAACAGCTAAGTCTTCAACAATGTTGTAATTCTGGGCTGCTCTCGCATGTGGATTGAAAGCAGACCTTCGAAGTACACCCTTGGCGGGCGGCTTAATCACTAAGTCTGGGTTAGGTTTTTCGATCTGTAGTGGATCGGAACCAGGAGCTGAGGTTGATGGGTTAGAGTGAGAAGATTCTGCTTCCTTACCATCAACAGGAGCCTTACTACCATAATCTTGCGATCGAGTCGCAATCCTGACATGAGACATCATCAAAATGGGTTCTTCACTGGCATTCGAAGAAGAACCTATCATCTTATTTTCCTGCTCTGGAAATGGATTCTTTTAACACAGCAGGAGTGGGAGAACCTTTGACTATTTTCACTACCTCGGCCCGATGAGGGCAGTCTCTCGTAAAATGATCTTCTTCACAAATAAGACAAGGATATCGAGGTTTGCGTTTTCGTCATTGGTTTCCGACTTTTCCGTTTTCTCCTTTGGAGCCTTGTCTGCTTTAGCCTTCTTCTTTCCTTTCTTCTTTCCACCGTTTTTTGGATTTGGCCGTAGATGACTCTACAGCGTGAATGTCGGCGGTAAGTTCAGGAGGAGAAGACTCTCCTGTCGGAGAATCAGGCAAAGTGATAATTGGAGTATTGGAGGCCTTGGAAGACTTCTTCTTACTCTTCGTAGTCACGATACCGATCATACCATCAGCGGCATGAGATCCCGAAGGAGCAGCAGCGATTTGGTTTGACTTTGGAAGATCCGGAATTTTCTCGTGTAACGTACCCGACTGAGTGTAAACTAAGTCAAGGTATTGTGCCTGAGCAATGACTTGCTCCTCAGTAACTACTCCGGCCTTAGCTACATCTTCAGTAATTCTTGGTAATAATGATTTGACAAACCATTCAGCTAAGATTTGGTCCGGGATAAAAACTTTCACTAATCTTCTTCGACGTCTCCACTCATGGATGTGATCAGAAATGTACGTGGATGTCGATTGTTTTAGCGAAGTTAATAACTCTGTACCATTATCGTATCTGACTGGTAACTGAAAATGAGTTAAGAACGAGGTAGCTAACTGGCTAAAGTTGTAAAAAGAGGCCCGTGGTAACTCAATGTACCACTTGGCTGCGAGACCAATGAGTGTACGCTGGAAAAGACGTAAGCGGATGGAATCATCTGAGATGGAATTTGATGCACACCAGAGGTGGTAAGTCATCACGTGATTAGACGGATCCTCTCCAGACTTACCTTCGAACTTGGGTATATCGCTGGGCAACTTATTTGGCATTGGCGGCCAGAACGGAAGATATTGAATTGGATCGTTCGTTAGGCGCGTCAAGTCGGGTAAATCTAAAGTTGCAATAAATGGTAACTGCCGGTTAGGATCTCTAAAACTCTGAGTCACAATACCAGCCCCAGGAGGAGGATATCCAGGATAACTAGGAACAGGAGTCGCATTGGGGATATTATATCCTCCTGGAAAACCAGGATTAACCGGACCGTACTGGGGTTGTTGAGGTGGTTGATAAGTGTACCCAGGATACGGTTGATACTGGTAAACCGGTTGTTGGGCAGCTTGCCCAGGTTGATACTGTCCCTGGTACGGAGGTTGAACAAATTGAGGTTGAGTAGTAACAACCGTACTTGTACCAGGTTGGCCTACAGGCATCTGGACTGTGGTTTGAACCGTGGGTCCAGACAACGGTACAGATGTCTGAGGAGTGGTTACAGGGACAGTAGAAACCGGAGCTGCCGATACTCCAGAAGTAAGCATGGTAGATGAAGCGGTAGTTGCTGCAGCCGTGTGAGGTGGAGTACCAGGTGCAATTGGCGGCTGAGTAACTACAGAAGTTACAGGGGTCTGAACACTTGACTGGACAGGTTGCGGTTGCTGGGGTGGACCAGGAACTGCAGGTTGTCCTGCTTGAGGTACCGACTGTATACTTGGTTGCGACATCTGTTGACCCTGTGACGGATCCCATGTTAACATTCCAGGGTATTGACTCGTAACAGGTTGAGGATACTGAGATCCATAGCCGTATTGAGGATAGGGTTGATAACTGTAAGGTGCAGTCCCATATGATTGCCCTTGAGGTGGTTGATAACCTTGACCAGGGTATTGACCCGTAGGTTGATAACCTTGAGGTAAATACGAATACTGGGGTTGACCTTGACCTTGAGGTTGGTATCCTTGAGGTTGATACCCTTGGGGTTGATACCCTTGGGGTTGCCATCCTTGAGGTTGCCATCCTTGAGGTTGATACTGATACTGAGGTTGACTTTGGGGTACATATTGAGGCTGGGGTTGATACCCTTGGGGTTGATACCCTTGAGGTTGCCCCCCAGTCACGAATGAAGTACCTTGAGGTTGCCCCCCAGGCATTAACGAAGGTTGCCCCCCAGGCGGTAATTGGCCACCTTGAGGTTGGTTAATGGGAGTTGAACCTGACATCATATAAACGTCACCTATACTCAATGGTACATTACCACTGTTTCCAACTAATAACCCATGATCAACAGGTTGAGGAGATGCTCCCGCAAAGGTACCAGAAAGTGATTGATACCCAGTAGGAACAGAAGGACCGCCATGTAAAAATGATTCAGGACTTTGTGAAAACACAGATGACTGACCAGACATATTTACAGGAGAATGAATTCCTCTAGGTGGAACCGGAGTACGAGGTGTAGAAAAACCTACTGAGTTGTCTAAAAAATTGGTTAATGCAAGGTACCAAGATTCACTTCTAGGAGGACTGTAAAAGATGGATTCACGCTCCCTTAGATCAAGGGTAATTAGATCTTCAGAATCAGAAACGCCTATTTCTTCCTCTGGAACAAGTTCTTCTATAGCAATTAATCCAACAGGAAGATTTTCGGTGATAATTCTTTCTATTCTTGGTGAATCAGGAACACTAGGAGTTGGAGTAACAGGTTCTGAAATTTCAGGTTCTTCGCCTGTTTCACTGGCAGATGAAAAACTACCAGCAAGCTCGGAAACTGTAACAGCTTCGGGATTGTAACCTGTTTCTAAACTTTGGTAATCTGGATGGACTACCAAGGAAGATTCTCCTTCTTCAGGTGATCCTACTCTACTGCCACTAGGAGGAGTTACAAGGACCTTTAACCCTTCTAAATTACCTGGGTCGTCTCGAGGAGGGGATCCCCTAAGTCTACGGGATCTTCTCAACAATTCGGCCACAGAAACAACTTCAGGAGACTGGCCCGCAATCGACGGGACCTTCTCGGTAATTCCGCCACAATTAAAGATTTTAACTACAACACACGAAAACAAAGTAAAAAATTTCAAATCAAACCACCTAAAGTCTTCTAAAGAACCAATCAAATTTGAAGCACACGCCTAAATAATCTAGAGCGTCAAACCACACACAAACAGTAGTCTTCCGGACCAAAAGCGCTAGTTGGTGATTAGGCCCAACCTCGCAGGATTCAGTACAGAAATAGTGGGTGGAACAGTTACCCCGGCAACCTGCTTAATGAATAGACTGGACCAAGTTCCTCCACTTTAACCGTCTCGAAGTGAAGCGAACCCCCCAGAAAATCCAAGTGAGTATAACCGACGTCTGCTCCAGGTACAGTGGGACCTTCCCTCCACCGTCACCTTGGGTAGAATCCTAGATATTATGGCCACTAAGGTTACCAATCACAACAATTACACCTGGGGGAACAGTCTAAACTCCGACAGCACGCAAGGGCAGAGTAGCAAGCTCCAATCCCCTTACCGGCTCCTTGACAACAATCCAAGGTTTACCGATAAGTGACCCCTGGCTCCTCGACAATGGTTAATCCGAGGTTTACCGTTTGTAATACGTACTGCCTGGCGTCGTTCCCAACGAGGGAGGAATGATCCCCTCACTGGTTCGGACACGAGCTCGTGCTTCTCCTTTAAGAGGAGCTTTCCCAGAATGTAACTGAAACAATTGGATTTGTTCTACTCAAGATAGACTATCTGTTTGGTTTTGTAGTCTTGGAGAGTTAAGTACTCACCTACTCCAAGACCCTAGCCTAAGCTATGTTGGTGCTTCAGAGCCCTAGAAAAATAAAGATTACTAGATTGATTTTAATTTAAGCGTTACTTTTAAGGTTGTTTCTTAAGTCAAAAGGTGATGGAAGTGAAACTAGTGGTGTGTTGACTCGACTCGAAACCACTACAAAATGCACCTAGAATGATTTATCCACTACTTTACTTTTTCGATGAATTGCTTAACTAAAAAGTTGAGAGAATGCAATCTTTATAAAAGCAACTTCTTAATTGAAGACAATCAAAGAAACAATTCGTTTGTCTTTTCCAAGCATAAAAACATAACTTCTCTTTACATGCACGAAAAAACTCTTTTCTTCTTTTGAAAACAAAAAGCTACTTGAAACAAGACTTTTAAGAAGATGTTTTTGTATTTTTCTTTTAATAAAGCAAATAAATCTAATATAACCAAAAATCAATCTTAACAACTCTTAAAATCTATGAAAATGCACTCATAAGCAAACTAAAGGCAAATTTACTCTAAGCAATCTTAACGAGGCCAAAACTAACAATGATTATTTCTAAGGTGTTTTACTTGATCACAATCAAATCAAGGACTAGCTTATTGCAGAATCAAAAACTAGCCAAAACAAAACTCTAATCTTTTTGTTCTTTTTGTAAAATGGAAATCAATACTTTATAAACAAGTAATTCGAAATTTGACCCAAAACAACTCAAATGGCAAGTTGCTCACAAAAGGAGACTTTACGACAGGCCCGACTTCTAAGAAGGTTGACTAACCAGAGAGATCTAAGGCTGGACAACTTTCTACTATCAAAGTCACTACAAAGCCTTTCCAAAAATCAAACCCTAGGTCTAAACTTCGTTGAAAACCACTAAAACACTCAAAGCTCACAAAACTAGTTCAGGTGAAAATTCTTGACAGGGTACTAAAGGATCTGGGCAGAAAACACTAAGGAAAAACAAAATCTAAAAGCAATTTGAAGCAAAAATGGAATTTTCTTAAGTTTTACAGGAAGACGCAGGCAACCCGTTGTCACAGGTGCGGCCCCGCTCTGTGCAGACGGCAACAGCGCGTCCAAAGACGCACTGTGCAGTACTAAGAGGGTGCGTCCTTCTGGAAAAATGAAGAAAAACCAAATCTAACTAAATCTAAAGCTAAGCCACCCAAATACTAATTCTCACAGTCAAAAACCAGAAAATAAAAATGATTTTCTCAAAGCAAAGTTCATATAAAGGAAAAGACTCTCTCATTAATGGATTCCCCAGCGGAGTCGCCAATTTGTCACACGGAATCTGTCAAGGGTGCGGACACGACTGACCTTCCTAGAAGTCTAAGACATTCTAATGACAAACAAGACAAAAAGGAGTGATCTTTCTCTAAATACACCTTTTACAACATGAAAACTACAAGTGTTTAGGCTTACCTTATTCCAAAACGCTGTTGTTGAAGTCCGTTCTTGACGATCCGGATGAGCTCCTCCTTCAAGTCAATTCCTGCAACCACAAACAATCAAACAATTACCAAGCACTTGCATTTCATATAATAAAACATATATCCAACATGCAGACCAAGGAACACATGAAATAACTCATTAACACAAGCTATTGAGAAAAATAAACCAGTTTGTATTAATAACGAAACAAAGAAACTCTTACAACCTGGCCTTGGTGTTGTGCAAGTTCCTCCCAGGGTCCATCAAGGGTTTTCCTCTACTTTGACAAAGCTCACCCTCTCCCAAGTAGAATCAAGTGAAGACAATCTCTCCTCACAAAGGCTCTAATGGAAGACCTAAATCCTGCAGCATTTACCCAAAGAAAATGTATAGCTCCAACCTCTCCTCCTTCTGGCTCAATGCCTTTATTTATAGTGCTGTAAAGAGGTTATTCAGGTCCACTATCAATGGGATCATCCCCCTCTTTGGGTGGGATAGCTCCCTTATTGATGGGATAAGCTTCCCCTTAATAGAGATACATGAACCAACTGGAGGCGCATCCATTTCATCAAACCGACCTCTAGAATGTTCTAGAAGTAACCACAAGTAACTTTTTCAAGATAAAACTCGCGCATTTTGCCTTTTACAGAGGGACGCACCTGTCCCTTACATACAGAGCGTCCATGGACGCAGTTTTGTGAACAAGGTCAGCGTCCCCGCAGGTAAGGCTAGAGAGAACCTGCGACCCCAGAGATAAACATATTTTTTACAAGACTTTCTCTCTTCTTTGAGTTTGAGATGGATAACAGAGGCATGAGACTTGCCTAAGAGGGTAGCATGACTGTTGATTTGAGCCATACTAACTGTAAGTAGTCAAGGTGACATTTTTTAGTGTAACACTCCTCTGCAAGTTCCGTGTCCTCTGCCTCCTGTCTTGCAGACCTTGCTTGGCCTTCTTTTGCCTGCACTATTGCGGCCTCTGTTGTTTACACTACTGCTGATGCTTTGGCGGTCTTCTTCTACTCCGCGGTTGCCCGTGTTGCTTCGCGGATTTCCCTATCCTCAGCTAAAACTTGTTCTTTCCACCTTCTCTTGACCAGTTAGGTGATGTGTAGCTTGGCTTCATCCTTCCTTTTCTGCGTTGCTGTCTTCTCCAACTCTACAAATCTAGGGCACGCCACTCAAGAGGCCATGTCTCTAACACTGTAAAGATCGTGTCATTAGTGGCTATGAATGGGAGCTTTTTCCACTGGTGCGCCATATCTTTTCACGCCCGGATGTAGATATTGTACATGTCCGCCTTGAAGTCTGCAAAACTATGCAAGCCGTTGTGCACCATGTGGGACAGGCGCAGTCTCCTATTAATCCACATGTGGATGATTGCCTCCATGAGCACCCAAAAAACTTTGATGTTGTGAATCCGTTTCGTGTCCTTGGTGGCCCAGAGCAAAGCTTACTTCGCAGCCTTTGGTAAGTCTCGGTCGATGCTCGGGAACTGGCTATCCTCCAGCAGTTCTCCTACTACCAACAAGATGGATAAGAGCAACCACACATAGTGGAAGGTCTTACCCTCTTCCTAGGCCTCTTGGCAGTTGAGCAAAAATTCTTCGCATAGGAACTCGACCCAGTTGAAATGAACCCCCTCCGTGCACTGCTCGTCCAGCATGACCACCGGCGCTGGTACCTCATCAGTACAACATTTTCTCATTACTTTTCCGGCTAGGAGTTGGGTGGCTACGCACACCCCCTTATCCTTGATGCTAGAGTTGATGTAGCCCCTCTTCTTTTTCTCTAGCTTATACTTGGTTTTCATGGTCTCTGCGAGGGTCAGATCGCTGCTTTTCCAAACTATCGTCGCGGGGTCTGTTCCTTTATAAGGAGGACGAGAAATCCAGTGAATGAGGTCTGTTGTGATGGGAATAGGCTTCTCCATCCATAGATACCCATCATGCACTAGGCACAACAGCTACTTGATGAAAAAAATGGTGATGGGCGCGTGGTGGAAATGTGGTATCCATAGCAAATGAAGCAACCTGACCTTTTCCACACTACGTAGCCATTTTGGCGGCTCTGACATTATCGTCGACCCCTCC
The DNA here is from genome assembly GCA_031772625.1 of Pinus tabuliformis. NCBI lineage: Eukaryota > Viridiplantae > Streptophyta > Pinopsida > Pinales > Pinaceae > Pinus > Pinus tabuliformis. Next base: position 833,989,898 of record CM062807.1, on the reverse strand, counting down.
ATATTCTATTTCATCAGGTTCGTCATTTCTAAGTGTGGGAACTTCTCGTTGTCCGTGAGGTCCCAATCTTCAAATTTTGGGGTGGGCATGCGTCCTAGGAGCAGACCCTCAAAGGTTATTCCATCAGGGAGGAGCAGGGTCTGGAGTGCACTCTTTGTTGCATCCAGATCCTTTGGTATTTTGGTTTTCCCTTTTCATGGAGGGACATACTCGGGTAGTTTCACTGTAGAGCGCAATGGTTGGATGTCTTCCTCCACTTCTTCTTCTTCCTCTACTGCGGCCATCATAGCCTGCAAGTCCTCTTCCTCTTCATCCGTTTCAATGGTGACTGCCTTGCCTTTTTCTTCCATGGATAACTTGTGCCGTGGATTCCTTGGGGACATGCGTACTGGTCCCATTGCCTGCTTATCTTTCTTTGGTCTCGGCGTCCGGGGTGATTTAGGGATTTCTGTCACAGCGCCAGTGCCTTCGGGAACATCGTAGACCATGGGGGTCTGCATGGCCTCGCCGACAGTTCCTTCTTCAATGCCCAATCCATCCTTAGTGGCTGTCATCCTTTTTGCACTGTATGCAGTCTTTCGCGAACTTAAAGGCTCTATTATCGCTCGGATCTCAACACTTTGTGCTCTATTCAACCGCTCCAGTCTTAATTGACCAAATGTTGTCTACTGGCTAGCTCTTGGAGTTTTATAGTGCCTTTTGAATTCAAATTCAACAATTCCCCCCAATTCTAGGCCATCAATGCTTCCTTGGCGACAAATTTTCCCAAATATTGCCCATAAATTTTGACCTTAAATGCCTACCACCCACTCCATTTTGCCTCAAATCGGACATCTTGTCATGAACAGTGACACCAACAGTCACTTCCCAGCCTATCTGCACGACAGTGCATCCCCCCCTACGCGGACGTGAACCTTGTGACAGGTTGTTCCTACGCGTATCCGTTAGAGTGAGAAATTTCCAGGTAGGATAATTTATAGTCCCGCGCTCCCTTTCAGTTGCCTGGAGAGCTAAGACTGTTCTTCGTATGGCTAGTCAGGCAGTTGCGCCACCTATGTGAGGCTCCATCTCACCCCCCTATATAGTCCGCGGAAAATCCACATTTGTCCTCGTGGCAGTCGGTGCTGTGCGCTCTACTATATGTAGTGCGCTCCCATAATTACTACGTTTGGTGATATGCAGTCCTAGCCATGGTAGCAGACTAATTAATTCTCAGCGATAGTCTTCTAATTCATTAGTATGATCATCCACACCTTGCCTTGTCGTGGCGGAAAAAGTCGTTTGTGCGGACACAACTGACCTCCCTAGGAGTCTAAACTCTCTAGCGACAAACAAGACAAAATGGAGTGATCTTTCTCTAAATATACTTTTTAAAACATGAAAACTACAAGTGTTTAGGCTTACCTTATTCCAAAACGCGGTTGTTGTAGTCCGTCCTTGCCGATCCGGATGAGCTCCTCCTTCAAGTCAATTCCTGCAACCACAAACAATCAAACAATTACCAAGCACTTGCATCTCATATAATAAAACATATATTTAACATGCAGACCAAGGAACACATGAAATAACTCATTAACACAAGCTATTGAGAAAAATAAACCAGTTTGTATTAATAACGAAACAAAGAAACTCTTACAACCTGGCCTTGGTGTTGTGCAAGTTCCTCCCAGGGTCCATCAAGGGTTTTCCTCTACTTTGACAAAGTTCACCCACTTCCAAGTAGAATCAAGCAAAGACAATCTCTCCTCACAAGGTTCTAAATGGGAGTCCTAATTCCTGCAGCATTTACCCAAAGAAAATGTATAGCTTCAACCTCCCCTCCCTTTGGCTCAATGCCTTTATTTATAGTGCTGTAAAGAGGTTATTCAGGTCCACCATCAATGGGATAATCCCCCTCTTTGGGTGGGATAGCTCCCTTATTGATGGGATAAGTTCCCCCTTAATAGAGATACATGAACCAACTGGAGGCGCATCCATTTCATCAAACCGACCTCTAGAAAGTTCTAGAAGTAACCACAAGTAACTTTTTTAAGATGAAACTTGCGCATTTTGCCTTTTACAGAAGGACGCACCTGTCCCTTAACATACAGAGCGTCCAAAGACGCACCTTTTGTGAACATGATCAGCATCCCCGCAGGTGAGGCTAGAGAGAACCTGCGACCCCAGAGATAAACATATTTTTTACAAGACTTTCTCTCTTCTTTGAGTTTGAGATGGATAACAGAGGCATAAGACTTGCCTAAGAGGGTAGCATGACTGTTGATTTGAGCCATACTAACTGTAAGTGGTCATGGTGACATTTTTTAGTGTAACAGATTGCCCCCTAAAGTGCGAAGCCTGGAATAGATTAGGGTTTTGTAATTCTAGGAAGGGTGAAGCGCTTTATCATTTCAAGGATTGTCTCGTGGATGGCCTGGTTGGAACCTGCAATTTTCAACACAAAATACATGTATAAGATTATATCATCACTGAGGTAGGCATTCCCATACTCAGATTCAAAACTTTAACTAATGGACTAACTACTCTGATACAGGAATGATCTTGCAGTACATCATTTTTATAGACTTTTGTAGACACAGTATGGACGCAGCCATCTGTTTATGATTAGTCTACATAGATAATGAATACAAAACTCCTCGCAGCCTGGATGGTAAAAAACTAGATCCAGGGTCTTCACTTCTACTTCCCGAATTGGTACGATTCTAGCCATGTGATTAAATGATTTGATGTCGAACATGTTAGAAACCACTTGATTACCAGTCGATGATGTAAACTGTTAACAAGCGTGAGAGAGACCACCAGTAATGTCAATGGTTCTCAAAGTACCAAGCACAACCCGTGAAATGTGAATAGATGTTTTGATGTCGAACACTTCACGGAATCCTTTGATCGAAAGTCAATGATGTAAACTGACGTCAAAGGCGAGAAACCTGCCATTGATGCATGCAGACTTCAAGGTACTGTCGATTCCTAAGTCATCTTTCTAGATAATGTGTCGATGTCGATAGAAAGCGACCCGTTGCAGGCAAGCCCGCAACACGAAATCATTGTTCAAGTTGAAGAAATGTTGCTGTAAGGACTGACTCAGGGATGGTCAAATGGATGACAAGTATTTTGCAGATGAAAGTTTTGCTTGCAGACCTCTTGAACACATAACGACACGACAGATGGCTTGGTGACGAATAACTCAAAGTTAATCCCCGAAACCCGGTTAAAGACTTTCAAAGTGGTTTGATCAACTGTGAGGTAAAAGATTTCCCAACCCAGGTGAATGAAAAGTGTCGTGTTCAAGAGTGGTAATAAAGTTTCTTTCGAGACAAAAGGTAACAAACAGGTTCATTCTTCTCTCTTTTCCCCCACCATTTCTGGCAAGTACCTCTTTATTTTTAACAAGCTTGAGGAGGATAACATATGCTTGATTATAAGCTCATCCTTCGGACGAGTCCAACCTAGTTTAAATTCGAACCCTAGGAAGGAGTGGTTCGTTCCTGTTTGTAATTGAACAGGTCCTCTACTGTAAAAGTTTAACGAGCCCAGTATAGGAGAAACTCGGCGTTTTTCAATTTTAGAGAGTCTGAAAAAACTAAAGGAGACTCCACGTTGAACTTTTTCGTACATTTGTGTCCCTCAAGCCCGAAAAAGTATAAAATAATACCTGGGGGAACCGCTTGATCTTGCGACCAAGGAGTACTTTCATAATAGTGTCGTTGACCTGAAAAGTAAAAAGCGATCAAGGACACGTCGTTTTATTTCCTTATCGAGTTTGAAACGACAAAAACCCGGCAATCTTTTCCTGATTTTGCGGTCAGAAAAGAGCTAAAAGGGGACCGTCTTTTAATTCCGTTTTAACGAGTGTAAAAGAAACGCTCGGCGATCTTTTCATTTTTTAGGAGTCAGAAAAGGGCTTAAAAGATGACTCTGATATTTTATTTGTGAAAAAATTACAATTTCCCTTGAAATCCCTTTGTCCTGCACAAAAGCAACACATTACTCATACCTGTTTAAAATAGGCAAAAATACATCGAAAAACATCTTTTCATGGTAAAAAACGAACTAATTCATCCAAAAAACCTATAAAAAGACCTTTTACCATATCATTTTTACCGTTTGGCTTTGAGGTTGAAAAAGGAGCTTTTGACAAGAAACTTCCCGTGGTCGCTACAGAAAATCTGACCGTCGGAATCGAACGCCGTCTCATCCAGGTATTTTACACATCCTACTCTGCATTTCTATCCGTTTAGAATTAATTTTTAGGTCTTAGTTTCATTTTTTGGGGGGTTTTGGTTTTGGAATGCGCCTCTCGGCGGACGCAGGTGCCCTTCGGGTGACCTGCGTCCCCCGACTTTTTCTCATACGGGAAAACGGTCGGAAGACGCAGCCCGCCTTCAGGCCAGCTGCGTCCGGGCGCCCTGTGCTACAAAGCCGGGGTGCGTCTTCCGAGAAGTGCGCATTTCAAAACCCCAACTCCCTCAAAAAACCACCAAAAATTCCCAAATCAATTTCTAATTGATATTTTTGATATGCAGGGTATTAATCATGTTAGACCGGAGAGAAAGAGAGCATGTAGAGGAAGATGAAGTTGCAATAAATCACCAACCTTCTCTGGATGCCCTAAGAGCATGCGGATTATACAAATATTGGACCATACCGGGCATGAGGGGCCAGGTAAGATTCTTGGAATGGCTGGTTGAGCGATGGAACGTTCAAGAACAATGCTTTTACATAGGAGGGCACCAGCTCGAGATAGAGCCCTCGGATGTATACTTTCTCACTGGCTTGCCGAACAGAGGTGAGCAACTCAGTCTTGCGGGGACTAGGCCGGGTGGCCAATCCCTTGATAGTCTCCGCGAGGATTGGTGCACACGTGGGGCTCACCATTCAAAAGGCATAGAGATAAAACACATCACTCTACCGGAACTCAAAGTCATAGCGTTCACGGTTACCAGAATTTGCGGCGCGGCCGCTTTACACATTGCTTCCGGATCCCAAATGCGGATGGCAATTGACTGTTACCAAGGCACCATTTTCAACTGGTGTGAAGCTGTGTCGGCTCATATGAAGAGCCAACTGACCAAGGCAAAGAACGGACGACTAAAGACTTTTGGATATGGGCCTATAGTCGTGAGCTTTGCCTTGGAGAGAGTTCCAATGTTGATCCCTCAGCAACTCACTGTTGATATCTTGGGTCCTCGGCAGCCAAAGCTGATACGATGGGTTGCGGTGATGGCCCGGCATCCTGACGAGGGTGCGACAGTGGTTCGATTCTCAGATAGTTACTTTCACTGGTTAGAGGACCAGGTTTTTTCGATACAGGACTTTCCGTATGCCGGAATGGATTTCAGAGGTGATCCGGACATGGTTCTTCCACAGGGAGAACAATGGGACGACAGAGGTACTTTTATTTTCACAAGTTTTCTAATTATGTATTTTTTATTTTTTATATATATCGTCTCAAAACTAACAGTAAAATTTTCAAAATGCAGATGTTGGTCCACAGCGTCCAGCCAACCTCCGGCCTTTTGATAGACTACATCCAGCTGCACCGGTACCGGCCCCACAGGACGCGGCTGCAGACGTACTAGCTGAGTTGGAGCATGATCTAGAGCGTCTCACGGCAGATATACCTGAGACTACTATGGACGACATTCCTATCAGGCTTCAGCACTTCGTAGTCGCGGTCCCTGGACCGTTTAGGAGATTTTTGCGTAAGGTAGCCCGCGCAGTGGTGTCATACAGAGAGCACCACCAGTGATTGACTAGTCACTTTTGTAGTCACATGTGACATTTTGACTTTTTGTACTATCATTTTGCCGATCATAAGGTGTTTTCAACCTATGATCGAAGACGATGTATATATTTTTTGACACACTTCTATCTATATATATCACTATTACCGGCTTATCTTGTTTAACATATGTGATGAAATGTTTTTAAATTTACTTGCATGATTATCGTAAATGTCTGTCCAACATTCGAGAAGCAATTGCATCTGCTAATGTATTCAAAGACCTTGGAATATGTTGATATTCAATGTAATCAAATTCACGTTCCAAGAGACGCACTCTCAAAAACAACCTTAATAACACAGGATTCCTAATGGCATAAACTCTATTAAGCTGTAATACAACAAGTTCAGAATCTAACCTCACTATCAAACGTCGAATTCCAAATGAAATAGATTCGGATAATAATTCAACCACTGCACTGTATTCTGCAATGTTGTTCGTTGTTTGACCGAGGCTTACCCCATGCATAGAAACTAACTCGTCAGAGGGCGAATAGATAACCCAAGCTGCGGAAGAGATATTCCGTGTACTACGACAAGCACCATCAGCAAATCCAATGTATGTTTGGAGAGGCGTCGACATCTGCAATATCAAGAGTAAAACCAAGATAAGCCAGAATAATGACGAAAAAACACACTCTCTAAGCTAAGCACACTGACTAAACTAACAAACACGCTAGCTAGAAAGAAAATCTAACCTATCTAAAAATTTCTCCATCCACCATTTAAGCATAATACCTCTTTAGGTAAAGTCCATTTCTGGGTTTACCCAAAGAGTCCCCATCAAAATCAACCAGCTCATAAGCCCCTTTTGCTAGCTTTCGCTTTACAATGTAGGGTCCATGCCACATGGGAACGAATTTTCCAGCACCTAGCTTATCGTTAGCTTGATCATATAATAGCACTAGGTCTCCTTCCGAAAAACTTCGAGGGGTTACATTTCTATCATACTGAGCTTTCATTCGTTTCGCGTGAGTCTCGATTGCCAATGTAGCGTCACGTCGAGTCTCATCTAATTTAGCCAAGTATAATAAACGTTTCTCCTCTTCGGAAGTAGCTGGAAGTAATTCGACAGCCATTTGAAGTGATGGGATTTCGCATTCAATGGGTAACACAGCTTCCAAGCCATAAACTAGCTGGAAAGGAGTGAACCCTGTTGAATTTTTCACTGAGGTTCGGTATGCCCATAGCGCTGAAAATAACATGTTGTGCCAATTCGACCGATGAACACCAATGGTTCGTCGGATCATGATAACCAGAACTTTGTTGATAGACTCAACCAAACCGTTGGCTTGCGGATAATAAGGAGTAGAGCTATCGTGGCGCAAACCAAGCTGGCTTGTAAGCTCAGTCATCATGATGTTTCGAAAATGGCTCCCATGGTCAGTAATGATTGCTTGTGGGACACCAAACCTAGTTATGATATGATTGAATACGAAAACTGCAGCTGTTTTGCCGCTTGCGTCGAATGTAGGCATCGCCTCGGCCCACTTAGTAAAATAATCAACCGCAAGGATGATATACGCATGCCCCCCGGCCGAGTGAGGGTTACAAGTAATAAAGTCGATACCCCATTTGGCGAATGGACCAGTGGCAATTATAGGGTGGAGAGGAGCAGGTGGAGCGCGCATCTTGCGATCAAACACTTGACAGTTGTGGCATTTTCTGACGGCAATGATACAATCCTTAAACATAGACGGCCAGAAATAGCCAGCGCGCAACACCTTCTGAGCTGTGGCATACCCAGACATATGACCGCCACATGCTCCAGAGTGACAATCATTCAAAACTCTCTCAGCCTCTTCGTGAGTTAAACAACGTCGAAAAACTAAGTCTGCCCCCCGGCGATAAAGTGTATCTCCAATAATTCTGTATGGCTGGGATTGAAACCGAATTTTTCGACGTTCCGCTTTGGAAGCTTCAGGCCGAAAGGTTTGGGTTTGGAGATAGATGATTATATCCCCGTACCACGGATCTACAGTACTGATAAGAAACAAAGATTCGTCCGCAATGGACTCTTCTGCCACAGTCTCTGTGTCAGCACTCGGGAAATCACACATCAATTCCGCAAAAACTAAGGATTTCTTAGACTTGGACTTCTCGAACTCCAAGTCGAACTCTTGCAGGATAACGATCCATTTAGAGTACTTGCCCCCTAGCAATTGTTTTGTCAAGATATAAATCATAGGGTTACAATCCGAAAAAACTGTAGTTTTACGGAGAAGAATGTAGTGACGAAAACGCTGGACAGCTTGAACGGCTGCCAGGGCCAATTTCTCCACATGCGAATATTTTAGCTCAGTGGGATTCAAGGTCCTACTAAGATAATATATCACATGCTTCGCTCCGAATTCATCTTCTTGAACTAACACCATTCCAATGGTGGAATGCGAAGCTGCGAGGTATAAGAAGTAGTCCTGGTTGTAGTTGGGAGGATGCAACAACGGTGCATGGGTCAACGCGTGTTTAAGTGCATCAAAAGATTGTTGGGCAATCTCGTCCCAAAAGAATTGTGCGTTCTGTTTCAACAACCGTGTAAAACCTTTAGTGACCTCGGCGTAGTTTGGGATGAATCGGCGTAAAAAGTTCGCTTTCCCTTGCAAACTTTGGAGTTGGCGCAAACTCGAAGGAGGAGGCAATTTGATGATAGCCTCGACTTTCGAGGGATCGACGCGAATGCCGGCTTTTGAAACAACAAATCCCAGCAATCGACCTGTTTCTATACAGAAAACACACTTGTGGGGATTCAACCGAATTCGATAATGCCTACACCTCATAAAGATTGCTCGTAGATGGACAAGGTGATCAGCTCGATGTAAAGAATGAGCAGGCAAATCATCGAGATAGGGTTGCACAATGTGCTTGATGTCATGAAATGCATAAGACATCGCCCGTTGAAAAGTAGCCCCGGCATTCTTAAGCCCAAAAGGTAATTTGCAATAAGCAAATGTCCCCCATGGACAAATGAATGCCGTTTTTGGTTGGTCGGCAGGTAGAATATTGATTTGATTATAGCCCGAAAAACCATCCATAAAGGAAAACATTTCACTTCCGGCACAATCATCAATAATTTGATCGATATAAGGCGTAGGATAGTTGTCTTTTGGACAAGCTCGATTTATATCCCTATAGTCGATACAGATTCTTATTGTTCCTTGTTTCTTGTTGACTGGAACAATATTCGATACCCAATCCGTTAACGGGATCGGATAAATGAAACCTGCTTTCAACAGCTTTTCGACTTCTGCTTTAATCGCAGCCGCTTTTCGAGGGTGAATCTGACGCAACCGTTGCCGGACGGGTTTAGCATCCGGGTAGGTCTTTATTTCATGAACAACAATAGCAGGATCGATTCCCGGCATTTCCTCGTAAGACCAGGCAAACACATCGCGGAATTCTTGGAATAGGGCTTTGTAAATTTGGATTTCTCCTTCAGTACATGCGGCACCTATATGAATGTTTTCCTCGATTCCGGGCTTCACTGAAATATCAATGGGAATAGTACGAGAAATATTCCCTAAATTCAGCTCTGAATCAGAATGTTTCGTTGGATCCTGAGCGTCTTTGACATATTCAGCGGTAAAGATAGATGAAAAATCATTTTCAAATGCATCATCCTTAGGTAAAAACGAAGATCTGTGATGGAGATCTTCCCATGGTAGATCGTCTACACTTAGGATTTCGCGAAGTTGTTCGTCAGATGACACGACTTCGGGAAACTATCCGTTCTAAGGTTGAGGTGAAAAGTGATTCTTCACTGACCACATTCATTTGGTCGATTTCGGTTGAATGCAAGTCGGTAAAAGACATGACAGCTTCATAAGCAATTTCATATGGACTCAAAGGCATAGCATCACCGAATGAGTCTATCTCAGAGTCAGATGGGACAATCCAAGGATCATCATAAATAATGTTTTCTGATGTAATCATATGAATTGTTGCAAATGAAGGGTCTACGTTGAGTGGAGGGAGAGGAAAAGTTCCCAGTAAACCGGAATCCTTAACTAAACCTACACCAACGTCCCTATAAGGGATTGTCGTCTTACCGACATGCTGGATACTCTCTGAAGAGGCTGGGTCGGATGAAAAGTATGTCAGCTGATCAATAGTCACGATCTTACCGTTATGTGGAAACTTGATTACTTGAAGACCGATGAAACAACCGCTGTCATAGCATATGACCAACTTCGACCCAAAAGAAGGTTGTAGTCTAGAGGGGCATCAACCACTTCCACATCCAGACTAACGGTTTTACCTTCTACCCCTATAGGCAATTCTTGTAGAATACCAAACGGACGGAACCCACGGCCATCAAAGGCCTTAAGGATGGTGGGGGATTGGTTCAATGAAGGAGAACCAAGGGATCTCCAACATTGAATCGACATAATACACGTAGAAGCTCCCTCATCAATCACAGTCCGATGAATAGGTCTGTTTTTTACTATCACTGGAATTTGGAAAGCCATTTGATGGGGGAGACGCGGTGTACTATTTTCTAGATCGAAGATCATTAGATTCGGATCCTGAACATCAACAGCTCCGATAGCCGACAAAAGCAATTTTCGTTGTGCTGGGCATGATTGCAGCACTTCTAACGCCGACATTGCTGAGGGTGAAACAGCTAAGTCCTCAACAATGTTGTAATTCTGGGCTGCTCTCGCATGTGGATTGAAAGCAGACCTTCGAAGTACACCCTTGGCGGGCGGCTTAATCACTAAGTCTGGGTTAGGTTTTTCGATCTGTAGTGGATCGGAACCAGGAGCTGAGGTTGATGGGTTAGAGTGAGAAGATTCTGCTTCCTTACCATCAACAGGATTCTTACTACCATAATCTTGCGATCGAGTCGCAATCCTTACATGAGACATCATCAAAATGGGTTCTTCACTGGCATTCGAAGAAGAACCTATCATCTTATTCTCCTGCTCCGGAAATGGATTTTTTAACACAGCAGGAGTGGGAGCACCTTTGACTATTTTCACAACCTCGGCCCGATGAGGGCAATCTCTCGTAAAATGATCCTCTTCACAAATAAGACAAGGATATCGAGGTTTGCGCTTTTCGTCATTGGTTTCCGACTTTTCTGTTTTCTCCTTCGGAGCCTTGTCTGCTTTAGCCTTCTTCTTTCCTTTCTTCTTTCCACCGTTTTTTGATTTGGCCGTAGATGACTCTACAGCGTGAATATCGGCGGTAAGTTCAGGAGGAGAAGACTCTCCTGTCGGAGAATCAGGCAAAGTGATAATTGGAGTATTCGAAGCCTTGGAAGACTTCTTCTTCCTCTTCGTAGTCACGATACCAATCATACCATCAGCGGCATGAGATCCCGAAGGAGCAGCAACGATTTGATTCGACTTTGGAAGATCCGGAATCTTCTCGTGTAATGTACCCGACTGAGTGTAAACTAAGTCAAGGTATTGTGCCTGAGCAATGACTTGCTCCTCAGTAACTACTCCGGCCTTAGCTACATCTTCAGTAATCTTCGGTAATAATGATTTGACAAACCATTCAGCTAAGATTTGGTCCGGGATAAAAACTTTCACTAACCTCCTACGACGTCTCCACTCATGAATGTGATCAGAAATATACGTGGACGTCGATTGTTTTAGTGAAGTTAATAACTTCGTGCCGTTATCGTATCTGACCGCAACTGAAAGTGAGTTAAGAACGACGTAGCTAACTGACTAAAGTTGTAAAAAGAGGCCCGTGGTAACTCAATGTACCACTTGGCCGCGAGACCAATGAGTGTACGTTGAAAAAGACGTAAGCGGATGGAATCATCTGAGATAGAATTCGAAGCACACCAGAGGTGGTAAGTCATCACGTGATTGGACGGATCCTCTCCAGACTTACCTTCGAACTTGGGTATATCACTGGGCAACTTATTTGGCATTGGCGGCCAGAACGGAAGATATTGAATTGGATCGTTCGTTAGGCGCGTCAAGTCCGGTAAATCCAAAGTTGCGATAAACGGTAACTGCCGGTTAGGATCTCTAAAACTCTGGGTCACAATACCAGCCCCAGGAGGAGGATATCCAGGATAACTAGGAACAGGAGTCGCATTTGGGATATTATATCCTCCTGGAAAACCAGGATTAACCGGACCGTACTGGGGTTGTTGAGGTTGTTGATAAGTATACCCAGGATACGGTTGATACTGGTAAACCGGTTGTTGGACAGCTTGCCCATGTTGGTACTGTCCCTGGTACGGAGGTTGAACAAATTGAGGTTGAGTAGTAACAACCGTACTTATACCAGGCTGACCTATAGGCATCTGGACCGTGGTTTGAATCGTAGATCCAGACAACGGTAAAGATGTCTGAGGTGTGGTAACAAGGACAGTAGAAACTGGAGCTGTCGATACTCCAGAAGTAAGTATGGTAGATGTAGCGGTAGTTGCAGCAGCCGTTTGGGATGGAGTGCTAGGTGCAATTGGCGGCTGAGTAACTACCGAAGTTACAGAAGTTTGAACATTTGGCTGGACAGGTTGCGGTTGCTGGGTTGGACCAGAAACTACGGGTTGTCCAGCTTGAGGAATCATCTGTACACTTGGCTGCAACACCTGTTGACCCTGTGATGGATCCCATACTAACATTCCAGGGTATTGACCTGTAACAGGTTGAGGATACTGAGATCCATAACCGGATTGAGGGTAGGATTGATAATTGTAAGGTGCAGTTCCCATACTTGGAACATATGACTGACCTTGAGGCGGTTGATAACCTTGACTCGAGTATTGACCTTGAGGTTGATAACCTTGAGGTAAATACTGATACTGGGGTTGACCTTGACCTTGAGGTTGGTACCCTTGAGGTTGATAACTTTGGGGTTGCCATCCTTGAGGTTGATATTGATACTGAGGTTGACCCTGGGGTACATATTGAGGCTGGGGTTGACTTTGAGGTTGCCCCCCAGACGCGATTTGTGTACCTTGAGGTTGCCCCCCAGGCGTTAACTGCGGTTGCCCCCCAGGCGGTAATTGGCCACCTTGAGGTTGAGAAACGGGAACTGAACCTGACATCATGTAAATGTCTCCTACACCCAATGGTACATTACCACTGTTTCCAATTAATAACCCATGATCAACGGGTTGAGGAGATGCCCCCGCAAAGGTACCAGAAAGAGATTGATACCCAGTGGGAACAGAAGGACCGCCGTGTAAAAAAGATTCAGGACTTTGAGTAAACACGGACGACTGACCAGTCATATTTACAGGAGTATAAATACCTCTAGGTGGAAAAGGAGTACGAGGTGGAGAAAAACCTACCCCTGAGTTGTCCAAATAATTGGTTAACGAAAGGTACCAAGTAGTACTTCTAGGAGGACTGTAAAAGATGGATTCACGCTCCCTTAGATCAATAGTAAGTTGACCTTCAAGGTTAGAGACACCTATATCCTCCTCTGGAGCAAGTTCTTCTATAGCAATCAAACCAGTAGGAAGATTTTCGGTGATAATTCTTTCTATTCTTGGTGAATCTGGAACACTAGAAGTTGGAGTAACAGGTTCAGATATTTCAGGTTCTTCGCCTGTATCACTAGCAGACGAAAAATTACCGACAAGCTCAGAAACTGAAACAGCTTCGGGATTATAACCTGTCTCTAAACTTTGGTAATCTGGATGGACTACCAAGGAAGATTCTCCTTCTTCAGGTGAACCTACTCTACTGTCACTAGGAGGAGTTACAAGGACCTTTAACCCTTCGTACTGACCCGGAATGTCTTCAGGAGATTCACCCCGCGATTTACGGAGTTTCCTTAACAAATCTATTCCGGTAACAATCTCAGGAGACTTGCCCCGAAGTCGATGGGACTGTCTCGGTAATTCCGCCATAATTAAAGATTTTTAACTACAACACACGAAAACAAAGTGAAAAATTTCAAATCAAACCACCTAAAGTCTTCTAAAGAAGCAAACAAATTTGAAGCACACGCCTAAAGAATCTAGAGCGTCAAACCAAACACAAACAGTAGTCTTCCGGACCAAAAGCGCTAGTTGGTGATGAAGTCCAACCTCGCTGGATTCAGTACAGAAATGGCGGGTGGAACAGTTACCCCGGCAACCTGCTTAATGAATAGACCGGCACAAGTTCCTCCACTTTAACCGTCTCGAAGTGAAGTGAACCCCCCGAAAATCCAAGTGAGTATAACCGACGTCTGCTCCAGGTACAGTGGGACCTTCCCTCCACCGTCACCTCGATAGAACCCTAAAGATTATGGTCACTAAAGTTACCAATCACAACAATTACACCTGGGGGAACAGTCTAAACTCCGACAGCACGCAAGGGCAAAGTAACAAGCTCAATCCCCTTACCGGCTCCTTGACAGTAATCCAAGGTTTACCGATAAGTGACCCCTGGCTCCTCGACAATGGTTAATCCGAGGTTTACCGTTTGTAATACGTACTGTCTGGCGTCGTTCCCAACGAGGGGGGAATGATCCCCTCACTGGTTCGGACACGAGCTCGTGCTTCTCCTTTAAGAGGAGCTTTCCCAGAATGCAATTGAAACAATTGGATTTATTCTACTCAAGATAAACTATCTGTTTGGTTTTGTAGTCTTGGAGAGTTAAGTACTCACCTACTCCAAGACCCTAGCCTAAGCTATGTTGGTGTTTCAGAGCCCTAGAAAAATAAAAATTACTAGATTGATTTTAATTTAAGCGTTACTTTTAAGGTTGTTTCTTAAGTCAAAAGGTGATGGAAGTGAAACCAGTGGTGTGTTGACTCGACTCGAAACCACTACAAAATGCACCTAGGATGATTTACCCACTACTTTACTTTTTCGATGAATTGCTTAACTAAAAAGTTGAGAGAATGCAGTCTTTATAAAAGCAACTTCTTAATTGAAGACAATCAAAGAAACAATTCGTTTGTCTTTTCCAAGCATAAAAAACATGACCGCTCTTTACATGCACGAAAAAAACTCTTTTTCTCTTTCAAAAACAAAAAGCTACTTGAAACAAGACTTTTAAAGAAGATGTTTTTGCATTTTTCTTTTAATAAAGCAAATAAATCTAATATAACCAAAAATCAATCTTAACAACTATTAAAATCTATGAAAATGCACTCATAAGCAAACTAAAAGATAAATTTACTCTAAGCAATCTTAACGAGGCCAAAACCAACAATGATTATTCTAAGGTGTTTTACTTGATCACAATCAAATCAAGGACTAGCTTATTGCAGAACCAAAAACTAGTCAAAACAAAACTCTAATCTTTTTGTTCTTTTGTAAAATGGAAATCAACACTTTATAAACAAGTAATTCGAAATTTGACCCAAAGGACAACTTAAATGGCAAGTTGCTCACACAAGGAGACTTTACGACAGGCCCGACTTCTAAGAAGGCTGACAAACCAGAGAGATCTAAGGCTTGACAACTTTCTACCGTCAAAGTCACTACAAGACCTATCAAAAATCAAACCCTAGGCCTAAACTTTGTTGAAATCCACTAAAACACTCAAAGCTCACAAAACAAGTTCAGGTGAAAATTTTTGACAGGGTACTAAAGGATCTGGGCAGAAAACACTGAGAAAAAACAAAATCTAAAAGCAATTAAAGCAAAAATGGAGTTTTCCTAAATTCTACAGGAAGACGCAGGCAACCCGTTATAACAGGGGCGGGCCCGCTCTGTGCAAACAGCAACAGCGCGTCCAAAGACGCACTGTGCAGCACTCAGAGGGTGCGTCCCTCTGGAAAAGTTAAGAAAAACCAAATCTAACTAAATCTAAAGCTAAGCCACCCAAATACTAATTCTCACAGTCAAAAACCAGAAAATAAAAATGATTTTCTCAGAGCAAAGTTCACACAAAGGAAAAGACTTTCTCATTAATGGTTTCCCCAGGGGAGTCGCCAATTTGTCGTGGCGGAAAAAGTCGTTTGTGCGGACACAACTGACCTCCCTAGGAGTCTAAACTCTCTAGCGACAAACAAGACAAAATGGAGTGATCTTTCTCTAAATATACTTTTTAAAACATGAAAACTACAAGTGTTTAGGCTTACCTTATTCCAAAACGCGGTTGTTGTAGTCCGTCCTTGCCGATCCGGATGAGCTCCTCCTTCAAGTCAATTCTTGCAACCACAAACAATCAAACAATTACCAAGCACTTGCATCTCATATAATAAAACATATATTTAACATGCAGACCAAGGAACACATGAAATAACTCATTAACAAAAGCTATTGAGAAAAATAAACCAGTTTGTATTAATAACGAAACAAAGAAACTCTTACAACCTGGCCTTGGTGTTGTGCAAGTTCCTCCCAGGGTCCATCAAGGGTTTTCCTCTACTTTGACAAAGTTCACCCACTTCCAAGTAGAATCAAGCAAAGACAATCTCTCCTCACAAGGTTCTAAATGGGAGTCCTAATTCCTGCAGCATTTACCCAAAGAAAATGTATAGCTTCAACCTCCCCTCCCTTTGGCTCAATGCCTTTATTTATAGTGCTGTAAAGAGGTTATTCAGGTCCACCATCAATGGGATAATCCCCCTCTTTGGGTGGGATAGCTCCCTTATTGATGGGATAAGTTCCCCCTAATAGAGATACATGAACCAACTGGAGGCGCATCCATTTCATCAAACCGACCTCTAGAAAGTTCTAGAAGTAACCACAAGTAACTTTTTTAAGATGAAACTTGCACATTTTGCCTTTTACAGAAGGACGCACCTGTCCCTTAACATACAGAGCGTCCAAAGACGCACCTTTTGTGAACATGATCAGCGTCCCCGCAGGTGAGGCTAGAGAGAACCTGCGACCCCAGAGATAAACATATTTTTTACAAGACTTTCTCTCTTCTTTGAGTTTGAGATGGATAACAGAGGCATAAGACTTGCCTAAGAGGGTAGCATGACTGTTGATTTGAGCCATACTAACTGTAAGTGGTCATGGTGACATTTTTTAGTGTAACATGCCTTTCCATCCTTGGTTTATCGACGAGACATGCTTGCTTGATCTTGTTTTCCAGCCTCTTGACCTCTGCGTCCATCAAATTGATTTTCTTCCTTAGCCACACCTAGTCCTTTTCAAGTTCGCGAAGTCTAAGGTTCGCTAGCTTAATGGCTTCCTGAAGCCTTATGTGCTCTACTTCACGTCACTGTGTGATTTCTTCGTCTTGGGCTTCGCACACTGTCACACCTATGGGTGCTATTACATGTGGATCCATATTTGCATGCTCCTTAGAGATTACAACCCTTATTTCATTCCGCCTTCTTGGAACTGTTATTGTGGTTATGGTTTTTCACATGGTCCTATAGCCCCATCGAACCGCCGGTACGCGCAAGTCCCAGTCGATGCATTTCACATGGTGGGCCTTGTTCAGCAGTTCGCACATGTTGTCAAAGGCTTCCCTGTGTATGATGTTTGTTGCGCTAGGTTGTATCATGCTTCATCATTTGCGCACTTGTCTCGCCTACTTTTGCTTATTGTTGTTGTTGTCTCCTATCATGAGAGCGGTGTGCGTTTGCACAGGTTGCGTACCATACGCCTATACCCATCTGGAAAGGTGGACGTGCAGGATGTTTCTTCCATCCTGCCCAACTTCCATCCTCCTCTAAGGTTTCCAAAATTGTAAGTGCATCATATATCGGCATTTGCTCCAGTCTCCAAAACTCTGCTGGTGTGTACCCCACCATCTTGCGGGCATAGCGTGCAGTGCCCATTTCAGAGCGTCAAAACGTCGATGTTCTAGTACTTCGCTCTCAAATTTGTTCAGAAAGTCATCCACTGCTATCAACCTGTCATACGTAGGCAGATTTCTTATTTCCATGGTTACACAGCGTAGTGATCTTACCATCATGATGTAATTGAGTGTGGTTACCTCGTGCAACTCATTCTGGCATCGCTCTATTTCTTCATCCGAATCTGAAGTGCAGGAGCTTTTGCGCTCCCACGAAATCCTACCATTTGCAGTCGAATTCACCCAATCTTGTTCACGCGCAGTTATCTTGTAAATGCAATCGAGATCATCATCACTATCATCATCGTGCACCAGTTCAGTGTATCGTGCTCCCTCAGCCAGATCTAGCAGTACTACCATGCGTAGTGACTTTTCTCAAAGATCATTTTGCACTTTTTTAGATTTATGACTCCATTCATATCAGTGGCCTAGTCTATGCCCAGTAGCGCGGGATATGGATTGCTGTCATCGACAATCTCTATCACTTCAAAATCTGCCAACGCGCTTGCACCTTCAATATCCATCGTTACCCCTTGCAATCTCCCCATGGGTAGGATCTTCTGTTGGTTCACCATTCAAAATTGAATAGGGGACCATTGCAACGCGGGCCTACCCATACACTCCCATGTTTTCTTTGGTAGCACATTCACGTCTGATCCTAGATCTAGAATTACTTGATCCATTTCATATTCCCTAATTTTCACAGTCAATCTCATTTCCATTCTTATGCGCAATGCATGCTTTCCAAGTTTCCGGACCATGCACGGTTCTCCTGACCCCGCACACCTAGTGATAAGTTCCTATAGCCCTTTCAAAGCTTTGCTGTTGCGCAACAGTTTCATACATGTCTCTAGAAAGGTAGTGAGCATTGAAGGATCCATCTCTAACTCTAGTTGATCCTTACTACCTGAAGTGGAGGCCTTCATGAAGCTCTTAGTAGCTTCCATGAATGTCTCCTTTGCGTGCTCTAAATCAAATTCAGGTTCCTTTGTAGGAGCTTTGCGAACCCACGCACTTTCTTCTAGATGCTTATCTTTATCATCTCCTTCGCGCGGCTCAGACCTCATCATTTGCAAATTCTGAATCGGGGTAGGCTGGAGTACCCCTTTTCGCGCATCCTCGCTATCAAGGTAGGGCAGTCTTCTACCTCATTATCAAACTGAGTACAGTACAAACATGATGTTCTTCCCGGATTTGTACAATTGCGGGCATAGTGTCCGGGCCCTCCGAAATTGTAGCAAATTAGCTGTCCGTGACCCCTTCTTGGTCCCATTCCACCTCGTCCTCGTCCGTGCCCCTAAAATCCAACACGTTCCATTCCTGCATTTGGGTCGAGGACTCGCGTCTTTTCTCTTACAAAGTTGTCGCATTGGACTTTACCTCATTCCAAATAAACACAAAACTCTGGAAGGGTCTCGATTACTAAAGATAGAAATGCTAGACAAGCAATAAGAAAATTGGTAAAAACTTGGATAACCTCGAGGAGGCACAAGGAAAGCTTTCAAAAATTCCATATTGTGTGGCTAACTAAGAAGAGATCCCAAGGATTGAGAAAATTTGTAAAGAAAATAAGAAATAAAGTTAAAGATTCTCTAAATAACTAGTGAATACTTGAAAAAAAAACAGATATATATATATATATATATATATATATATATATATATATATATATAGAGAGAGAGAGAGAGAGAGAGAGAGATATCTCTCTCTCTCTCTCTCTCTCTCTCTCTCTCTCTCTCTCTCTATATATATATATATATATATATATATATATATATATATAACATTAGGAATTTTCTTGTCTCAATTTTGGAAGCTAAAGTTCACCAACCTTGCCTTGGCGCATCGAAAAGAGACCATTAGAGCCACAATGAGGGATATAATGGAAAAAGAACAAGAAAATTTACTAAGATATATATATATATATATATATATATATATATATATATATAACATTAGGAATTTTCTTGTCTCAATTTTGGAAGCTAAAGTTCACCAACCTTGCCTTGGCACATCGAAAAGAGACCATTAGAGCCACAATGAGGGATATAACGGAAAAAGAACAAGAAAATTTACTAAGGTTTGAAAATTGTAGGGCTATGGTTCAAAACTTTACTTGGAAAGCACGACCTTGAAAAGCTTGCAAGTTTCTGAAGTAGGAGTAAGATCAAGCCATATAAACCCTCCTTATCTAGTATCTCACTTGGAAAAAAAATTCAAATGCAAACCATCTTCGAGCCAAGAAATTAAATGAAGAGAAAAAGGTGAAAAAAAATATGCATACAAAAGGCACTAGTATAATGATATAACATGAAGAGGCATCAATATAAAATTAAGACATATGTGGATTGAAAATTTAATAGAAGGAACCAAGATTTAAGCACCGTCTGCCATCATTTCTTGGCCAATTGATTTGGTAAGGAAGAACCTTCCCACAAATAAAAACCATTTATCTTTTATAATATTACTACTATGGTCTAAAAATCATTCATCTTTTACAATATTACTTGCTTTTTACAAAAATGAGGGGATTCGACCCGCTTTGAATCCCCCATACTACGTGGTATATCTACTGTGCGGTCCACTTAGTGCTCCATTGTTCCACTAGGTGGTCCACTTTTCGCTCTACTGCATTCTTTACTTCACACTCTGCTCCACAAAATGCAGAATCTTCACCAAAATCTAGGCCAAGTTGGGTTGCGCCCAACACAGGGTAGGGCTAGTGGTCTACCAATTAGAATTAACAACTCATATTTGAATTCATAATGTATTTCATGTGTCTCTTTGAAGAAATATATACCTCATCCTAATCATATAATTGATTGGAATGTTGTATAGGTCGAACCAGAAGGAAAATTCCAAGTTGAACCTCTACAAATTGTGGATCGGTGATCCAGATTTAAATAGGAATGCAACAAATTATAGAGATAACCATAAAGATAGATATGTAGTGAAAATAATACTTCATTTGATTAATGTAAAATACTGAAATATGCTTACAAACAAAAATGGAAATAAAACCAGCTAGGGCGATGGTAGCTTATCTTTGAGAAGAGATGTGGCAGCTACATGCCTCTGAATTATGTTACAATGAGGCTCGAAGGCCTATTTATTGTTGAGAAACAATGGAAAACCCTAAACATCCAAAAACCTAACCCTAGAAGATGAAACGCCACACTATCAGCCCCGTTTTGGGTAAATTGGTACATCAACTTCTTGGGGTTGTAACTTTGGAACCTGATCTTCGTTTGACGTGTACAATAGCTCGTTAGAAAGATCTATCCGAGAATTATAACTTTGGGAAGAGAAACATCAGTCCATGGACCCATGTTTCTCCAAAATTTCACAAAAAGCATCGTTTAGGGCCTCAAACTGACTTTGGAAGTTCAGGATTCGAAAAAATGCTAAAAATAGTAAATTGTGCTACAAATAAGGAAATTGAAAAGCTGAAAGTGACAATCGTGGGGGTCCAAGTGGGATAGGTGGGTGGCCACCAAGATCCACTTGGATCATTCCTCCCCCCCTTAGGAAGCAGGGGTCCCCATTGCATTAAGTTTCACCATCCGCTGAACTTGGTCGCTGGTGCGTTGTCCTACAACTTTTGATGTGTCCAGTAATGGTGGGAACCTTGGTCGATGACGGTCCACATTGAACACTCGGTGCAAGCGAAGGAATGGAGGAATTTTGTGCTCCAAAGCATTGTTTCCCATGGCCTTGGTAATGCTATAAGGACCATGTCGGAGTGGTATGAGCTTCTGGTGGGTTCGGGTAAGGTGTTCTTTCTATCGATGCAACCAAACTTTGTTTCCCACCTAAAATTTGTGTGGTACCCCTGTGGGTGAGGAGAAGTTGTTCATGTGTTCTTTCATGACTGTATCCCTCTGTTGTTTCTGCGGCTGCGTGGAGGAACCCTTCGCGGGGGTCATGGATGTGGCGACGATCTTCCCCTTACTTTGGGAGTGAACCAGACAGAAAATAAATTTCCTAGTCTATGAGATGAGCTTGCTGCCTTTCTTAGTAGCGATCAAAGAGGTAGAGGTAGGTGGGGGCTACCTACAGTATCCTGTATAATGAATTACCCAAAGAAATAATAACAGCACGAGGCCTTGACTCATACACAACATGTTTCCTCCACAAGTATGGCTGGCCTAATAATACATCGCAAACATCCAGAGGTGTAACATCAAACAATACCTCGCCTGTGAAGGGTTTGATGCTATGGGGAAGGCGGCACTACTGGCGAACTTAGATATCTCATCCTTGGTGAAGCCATTCGATACTGTACGGTTGCGGGTGTGGTGTAATTGGTAGGCCCAACCACTTCACGACCTCTACCAAAATGAGGTTCTTTTGGCTGCCACTCTCGACAATGAATTGCAACGGCAAATCCTTCACCCACATCTTTGAGTGGAAAAGACACTCCCCCTCCTCTGGATCTTGGCGGTGGCAACAGTGATGCTGGGCTCCGCATCAATGATCTGCTTCCCTTTGCCATTCCCCTTGTCGGGTTTTGACTCAGGGTTAGAACATGCATATGATTCGGAAGCCTTCAACTCGGTCACCAATGACTGCTTGGTCTGACACTCACTTGTGTTATGAGTGGGGATCTTATGGAACTCACACCACTTTACTGTGTCCTTCTTCGACTTTGTGGTGTTGTTCTTTTCTTGCGGCTTCGATGTGCTGTCTTTGTTCACCCCGCCTTGGCTTTGCCCTTTGGTCTTTAGATTTGCAGATCCAAAGTCTCGCTTCTTCTGTTTAAACTTTTGCTCAATTTTGACAATGTATCAGTACGCTGTGCCGAGCGAGGAGATGTTCAGGAAGTCCATCTCTTCTTGGATGTACCTGTAGGCAACCACGGTATTTGAGTATCAAATGTAGTTCAAAATCCTTGATACCCAACTCTGTGCGAAGGGTATGAAAAATATTTGTGAACTCTGGCACATCTTGGTCCCTTCCCTGCCGCAACGTGGTCCACTTTGGTCCTCGTAGCTTTTGACAGGGTAGTACTGCTCCTTGATGGCATCCCAGAATGAATTCCAAGTGGATGTGGTTGAAAATAGTGAGCACACACTTTCATCCTTTTGCTCGCAATAGGTTTCCCACCAGTCCTTGATGTGGGGGACTACTTTGAGAAGAGCGAAAATAATCTTTTCCTGACTGGAATAATCATAAACAGAAAAATACCCATTTATCAAATTTAACCATTTATTTATGGCATCCGTGTCTATTTGACCCTCGAAAATGGGGATTTCAAAATTAATTTGTACCTTAAAGGGTGTGGTGTTTCCAGAGTAGTTGTTGGAAGTCGATGCATTGCTTTTGGGTAGCCGCTGAAGGATCTACGCAAAGTTGTCCATCGTCGCATTCCTTTGTCGCTCGATGGCTTCTTCGAACAAGATTTTGATAGGATCTCCTGCCCCCTCATCTTTCTTTTCATATGCCATGGAAGGCCATCGGGATTTGCGACGCTGGTCTTGCAAAGGTTCGACCAGTTCAAGCCCTAACTCCTTATATCTCGACCTCGTTGGGGACATGCAAAGAAAAACAGAGGAAAAAAGCAGACTGCTCTAATACCACTGATCCGGATTTAAATAGGAACACAACAAATTATAGAGATAACCATATAGATAGATATGCAGCGGAAATAATACTTCATTTCATTAACGTAAAATACTGAAATATGCTTACAAATAGAAATGGAAATAAACCAGCTAGGGTGATGGTAGCTTATCTCTGAGAAGAGATGTGATGGCTACACGCCTCTGAACTGTGTTACAATGAGGCTCGAAGGCCTATTTATTGTTGAGAAACAATGGAAAACCCTAAAAATCCAAAAACCTAACCCTAGAAGATGAAACACCAAACTGTCAGCCCCGTTTTGGGTAAATTGGTACATCAAGTTCCCGGGGTCGTAACTTTGGCACCTAATCTCCGTTTGACATGTACAATAGCTCGTTAGAAATATCTATCTAAGAATTATAACTTTGGGAAGAGCAACATCGGTCCATGGACCCATGTTACTCCCAGATTTCACAAAAAACATCATTTAGGGCCTCAAAATGGCTTCAGAAGTTCAGGACCCGAAAATCTGCTAAAAATAGTAAATTGTGCTACAAATAAGGAAATTGAAAAGCTGAAAAAGACAGTTGTGGGGGTCCAAGTGGGATAGGTGGGTGGCCACCAACATCCACCTGGATCAATCTGAGGGAAGTTACTCTTCATAATAGAACCTTTGCTCAAGTAAAAGTGCAATGGAAAAAATTTGGGTTTGAAGAGGTCGCTTGGGAAGTGGAGGAGGAAATGATGAATGATTTTCTTATGTTATTCCAAAGAATAATGGAACCTAAAACACCAAAGACGGTGTCCCTTTTAAGAGGAGGGGAGATGTAATACCCCTGAGCAATTACTTATGATTTCTTATTTAATTATTTGGCTGGAAAAAATAAAAATACTAAGGATATGACATGTTAATGCCAATATTTATTGATACTAAGGATATGACATGTTAATGCCAATATTTATTGTAATTAATGGAAAAATAAATTAATTTTTGAGGTGTTAACTTTCGTGGAAAAAGGAAAAAAATCCTCCTTTTGGCCACAGGGGAACTACAGACTAAGAAGATCATGGATGGAGAAAAATGTTATGAGATGAAATTAGAACTGCAGACTAAGAAGATCATGACCGAAGAAAAATGTTATGAGATGAAATCTACATATGAGTATTGTGGGATAAAGACAATATCTTTGAATCTTTAACTAGTGGGAGAGAAAGACTAAAACCCAATAAAATAAGCAGGATGTTGCTTCAAGGGGTAAGAGTTGGAATATGAAAGAAATACTTGGATTGTTTTCTAATATAAGGAGCAAAACGCGGGGGAACCAACTCTAGAAGTTAATTCATGGTTGGGAGGAAAATTGAATACCTTTAATTCATTTATAGGAAATCTAGGTAAGCATTTAATTGTATTAAATTGTATGATGATTTATTGTGTTTTAGAAAATGAGTAATACTATTGAAGGAGACTAAATAAGAACTCGTAGGAACCAACTCTAGAAGTTAATTCATGGTTGGGAGGAAAAGTGAAGACCTTTAACTCATTTATAAGAAATCTAGGTAAACATTTAATTGTCTTAAATTGTATGATGATTTACTGTGTTTTGGAAATGAGTAATAATGTTGAAGGAGACTAAATAATTAACCTAAATGTAGGTTTTAACCCTGTACAAAAATTACCTGCATACGAATTCTTAAACAAAGAAAATAAACAATGCGAGAGCATAACCCATAAAACACATATGCACAGAGATTTTTCCCTGGATCCCAAAACCGGGACTACCAGCTTGATTTTTCATTATGTTCCTTTCAATGTTACAATACATATTTATACATGCCGAAGCATCCAATACCATGGACCGAAAACCAACGCGTCCAATACCATGGACCGAAAACCATCGCGTCCAAAAAACATGTGCGAAAATCATGCACAAAACCATAGGTGGGTCCGCCTAACCTAACATATGGTCCAAAACCAAAATTTTCTGGGGCGCTGCCCCGGACCCCATAAAGTGGGGTTACGGGTGCCCTTCAAACGCCCTATTAACTACGTGGAAAGAATATAACACAACCCAACAATCTCCCACTTATTGTTTTCTTTCCACAGGGGGCCACAGGAGAGCTTAGTCATTTTTCAGCCCTGAGATTCCCATTGCTTCTCTACACCAAGAGAACTTCTCAGAGCTCACAGATTTTGTCAATGCATCTGCAGTATTATTCAAAGTGTCTACCTTTACTAGCAACACCTTTCTGTCTTCTATCATATCCCTTACAAAGTGATATTGAACATCAATGTGCTTTGTCTTTGAATGATAAGCAGGGTTCTTTGCCAAGAAAATTGCACTTTGGCTGTCACAGTCTATTCTTATAGCTCCCTGTACTAACCCCATACTTGAACACAATCTCTGCAACCAAACTGCTTCCTTGCTTGCATGAGTGGCTGCCATGTATTCTGCCTTTGTAGTTGATAGTGCCACTACAGATTGTTTCTTACTCATCCAACTGACTGCACCTCCAAATAGGTTAAACACATACCCACTTGTAGATCTTCTCTGATCCAGATCTCCAGCCCAGTCTGCATCAACAAACCCATGAATATCCAACACTCTGTCCAATCCTGGTCTTCCTTGGTAGCACAAACCATAATCACTAGTGCCACACAAATACCTGAAAACCCGCTTCACTGCTGTCCAGTGCTCCTTCCCAGGTTTTGACATAAACCTGCTCAATACTCCCACTGCATGTGCAATGCCTGGTCTGGTACAGACCATTGCATACATCAGGCTACCCACTGCACTTGCATATGGAACACGGGACATGTCCTCTTCCTCTTCTTGTGTCTTGGGACACTGTTCAGCAGATAACCTCACACCTACAGGAATAGGAACCTTCACCGGTTTACTATCCTGCATATTAAACCTCTGGAGTATTGTCTCGACATACTTCCTCTGGTTTAACTAGAGCTTCCTCTTTGACCGATCTCTTTTAATTTCCTTGCCCAAAATATAGTTTGCAGCACCAAGATCTTTCATGTCGAATTTGGAGGACAATTGGGTCTTCAAATCTTGGATAATTTTTTTGTCATTTCCAACCAGCAACATATCATCCACATACAAGACCAGATAAATAATACGGTCACCAATTAATTTAAAATACACACAATGATCTGCTTTGCTTCTGGTGAAGCCAAGTCCCCGTATAAATGTATCAAATTTCTGATACCACATCCTTGGTGACTGTTTTAACCCATACAGAGACTTCTTTAACTTGCATACCAGTTCTTTCTTACCCTTCACCGCAAAGCCTTCAGGTTGCTTCATGTAGATTTCCTCTTCCAAATCCCCGTGAAGAAATGTTGTCTTCACATCCATCTGTTCTACCTCAAAATCAAAAGCAGCAGCAACAGATAAAAGTAATCTAATAGAAGTTACCTTGGCAACAGGAGAAAAAATATCACCAAAATCAATTTCCGGCACCTGGGAATAACCTTTTGCTACCAACCGAGCTTTGTATTTCTCCACCTTTCCTTCTGCATTTGTCTTCTTCTTGAACACCCATTTGCTACCAATGGGTTTCCTTCCAGCCGGCAACTCCACCAGATCCCAAGCCTCATTTTTGTGCAAAGATGCCATTTCATCGACCATGGCCTCTTTCCATATTTTTCCATCCTCTAAATCCACTGCTTCCTTCATAGTTCTGGGATCATTATCAGTAACAAACAAAGCAAAATTTGAACTGAAAGTAGATGGACTATACCTTTCTGGCTGCCTTCTTTCTCGAACTAATCTTCTCACAGCCGGAGTTTGTGGCTCTTCATCTTCTGATTCCTCCTCTGCTGCAGAGTCTGATTCTTCCTCCTTTGGCTCAAACTCTATCTTCTCAGGTTCCTTTGGTTGGACTTCATGTTGAATAACATCTTTTACCTCTCTGAACAACACATCTCGGCTGTACACAACCTTCCGTGTGACTGGGTTCCAAAGCTTATAACCCTTTAAACCATCCTTATACCCAATAAAGATGCACTTTTCAGATTTACTATCCAACTTGGTTCGTTTCTCCTTTGGAACATGTACATATGCATCACATCCAAATACCCTTAGATGTGAAAGAGAGGGTTTCTTACCAGTCCATACTTCTTGTGGAGTCTTATCCTCCAATGCTGATGAAGGTGATCTGTTGATCAGGTAACATGCAGTATCCACCACCTCTGCCCAGAATTCCTGTCCTAACCCGACACCACTGAGCATGCTTCTTGCCCTTTCCATCAATGTCTTGTTCATTCTTTCTGCGACTCCATTTTGCTGAGGTGTATATAGAGTAGTCTTCTGCCGTGCTATACCACACTTCTTACAAAATTCTTCAAATTCCTTGCTGCAAAATTCTCCACCATTATCTATCCTCAACACCTTTATCTTCTTCTCTGTCTGATTTTCCACCAGAGCCTTAAATTCTTTAAACCTGTCAAAGACTTCAGATTTCTTCTTAAGAAAATATATCCATGTATTCCTTGAGAAGTCATCTATAAATGATACATAGTACACAGACTTACCCAGTGATGGAACCTTCACAGGTCCAAACACATCACTGTGCACAAGCTCTAATATCTGTTTCGTCCTCTTACCACCAGAGGGGAAACTCACCCGATTCTGCTTCCCATATACACAATTTTCACAGAAATCAAAATCTAGAGAGCTATTATTCATACCTTCTACCATACCTTTACCATGAAGTATTCGAAGGCCTTCTCTCCAATATGTCCAAGCCTTTGATGCCACAACATGGTCTTCTCTCCAGAGACCACTAGATTCTCTACTCCATTTTCAGGAACCATAGAACTATTGCACCCATCAACAACAGTGCTACCTTGCAGCTTGTACAGAGTTCCAATCCGAACTCCCCGCATTAATATCAGTGCTCCTCGAACGATCTTGCAAGTATCTTTCTCGAACACCGTCTTTACACCTGCATCATCCAACTTGCTTACAAAAATCAGATTTCTGGCCAATGCAGGAATATGTAGAACACCCAGAAGTGTTCTAACCCTTCCACCTTGCAACTTCAACTTTACTTTTCCCCGACCAATGATTCTAGCCTTCCTATCATCTCCTAAGAAGACATCACCACCATCGTATTTCTCATACTCGTAGAACCACTCTCTATGGGGAGTGAAGTGAAAGGATGCACCTGAGTCAATCAACCATGCCTCATGATCTACATGTGTACTTGAAGAAGCCAAGTACACATCCCCACCTTCATCTGAGGTGGTTTTCGCCTCTGCAGAAGGAGCATCATCAGATCCCTTTCCTTTATCAGGAGCTTTAGATTTACAATCCCTTCTGAAGTGCCCTTCCTTTCCGCATTTCCAGCACACCACCTTTGTAGGTTTTCCTGGAGATTTAGATCTCCCTCTAGATTTAGATCTCCCACTCGATGACTTATTTTTGTGTCTGTTCTGGGACCGTCCTCGTACAGACAAGGCATCACCATTCTAGTTGTCCATATTTTTCCGTCTCATCTCCTCCATCAGCAAGGCTAAGACTATTTCATCAAACTGCAAAGCAGTTGCATTGCTACCTATTACAATAACCAGACTATCCCACGAATCTGGTAGAGAACACAATAGACTGATGCACTTATCTTCATCTGAAATTTTAATATCAACAGATAATAACTGACTTACCACAGTATTAAACGCATTCAGATGCTCTCTCACCGAGTCTCCATCTTTCATCCTCAGGTTATACAGGTTTTTCCGCAGGAACAATTTATTCACCAGAGACTTAGATTGGTACAAAGTCCCTAACTTGACCCACAAAGCCTTTTCCGTAGCTTCCCCTGATACATTCAGCAATACTGAATCCGAGACACACAATCGTATTGTGCTCTTTGCCTTCCGATCCAACTTCTTCCATTCTTCATCGGTCACTCCTGATGGTTTAGTACCCGGATCTACCGCGATCCACTGATCTTTATCCACCAACAGATCCTCCATCTTGAGTTTCCACAACTCAAAATTCTGACCATTGAACTTCTCAATCTCTATCTTTCCACTACTCGCCATCTTCTTTCACCACCAGAATCGATCTCGCAGATCTCCCACTGAACAGGGTCTACCATAGGCCCGAGCGAAACCCCTCAGCAGCAAAGACGTCCCCTTGAAGCCAAAACAACTCTGATACCAAATGTAGGTTTTAACCCTGTACAGAAATTACCTGCATACGAATTCTTAAATAAAGAAAATAAACAATGCGAGAGCATAACCCATAAAACACATATGCACAGAGATTTTTCCCTAGATCCCAAAACCGGGACTACCAGCTTGATTTTTCATTATGTTCCTTTCAATGTTACAATACATATTTATACATGCCGAAGCATCCAATACCATGGACCGAAAACCAATGCGTCCAATACCATGGACTGAAAACCATCGCGTCCAAAAAACATGTACGAAAATCATGCACAAAACCATAGGTGGGTCCGCCCAACCTAACATATGGCCCAAAACCAAAATTTTCTGGGGCGCTGCCCCGGACCCCATAAAGTGGGGTTACGGGTACCCTTCAAACCCCCTATTAACTACGTGGAAAGAATATAACACAATCCAACACTAAACCAATTTTTTTTTATTTGATTATTTGATTATTTGCTTATATTAGTATGATTATGTCAGACTTGTGAGTATATACATATACATATACATATACATATACATATACATATACATATACATATACATATACATATACATATACATATATATATATATATATATATATACCATGGTCCTCCTTGACCAATAATGGTCCACCCTCTTCAACCATGGATGACCTTATTAACCATCATTTATCCCATCAATCCACTTCAACCATGAATGCAACCATTTTTGAATCATTAACGCAACATTAGTAATAATATTAATGTAACATCAACCATTGTCAACCATGGTCAATATTAATGTAGCAGTGTAACAATGGTTAACATTAATGTAATATTTTTAGATCGATTTCACAATAATACATTGTTACATTAATGGTTGACCACGGTCAACCTCATCAGCCTTGGTCAACAATGACCAAATCCTCCCCAGACGCGAGCCATCAACTAGCACAACTACATTAGCAAATGTGGTTGATATATGTCGATTAAGGATATTTTCCAACATTTATAGGCAATAAGAATATATATATATATATAGTAAATATTACCATCATCTTCCTTGACCAACAATGGTCCACCCTCATTACCATGGTTTGCCTTGACCAACAATGGTCCACCCTCATTGCCATGGTCTGCCTTGACCACATAACTATGGTGTAATCCTTTCTTTACGTTAACATATTATGGTAATTAAGTCAAAGTGAGGGAACTGTGTCAAAGTAGACATTTATTAACTAGACTTAGAGTGGTAGTCCTCGTTAGTTGTTTAGGGTTTTGGGAGGTACAAGTGTTATCTTCCTTCCCAAAAACACAATTATGGACCAAAGAAGCTAGAGCACAAAAAAGTATGGTAGGTCCCCTGATAGGCCCCACCAGAAATTCTTATATGTAGAAAAAATGGGTATATAATTAGAGATATGCATGTAAAAATTAATGTTAAATGTATAGAGCAAATGCAAGAATTTTATCAGAACTTTAAACCTTGGGAGACTAATACGGGAAATAAAACATTATGATCAGAGCTTATATTGTAATTGTGCTTCAAAATAACAAAAAAGGGCTTATATTGTAATTGTGCTTCAAAATAACAAAAAGAGGGCTGCAAGGGTAAGAACCTTGTAAACTTTTGCATGCAAGTAGAATATGAAAAAATAAGCTCAGGATATATGTTATAGAGTAGACCAAAATAAGAGTATCAAGAAATTACAACTGTACATTCAAAGCAATTGTTCTAGACATATACTCATGAACCCCAGAGAAAAAGAAAAGTCCCGACGAGGTTGGTTTAGTCATAAAATAATTGTAATTTAAACAACAAATTTTTTTGAGTGTATATTAAAAAGGTACCATAGTTATTGCATCAATGTAAAAACCTAGTCATAACCAGAAAATATTGGCTACTATAAAAAAGATAAACCAAAGCATGAGAGTATTATCTGTAATGGTTGAATAAGAACCAAATCGGACTGTGAACCATGTAAACAAATTTAACTAATAAAAATTGAGGCCTTCTGATCGAATTATCAAAATGCATGTATATACACATGTTCCTTAAGAAAAAAGCACATATTTTCTCTTACAAAGCTATTGCATTGGCCTTTTATCTCATTCCAAATAAACAAAAAAAACTCGGGGAAGGGTCTCGACTACTCAAGATAGAACCCTTAGACAAGCAATAAACAAATTGGTAAGAACTTCAATAACATCGAGGAGGCACAAGGCAAGCTCATATATATATATATATATATATATATGGAATTTTCCCATCTTAATTTTGGAAGCCAAGCCAAAGTTTAGCAACCCTGGCTTGGCACATCGAAAAGATACCATTAGAGCCACAACGAGGGATATAACGGAAAATAACAAGATAATTTACTAGGGTTTGAAACTTGATGAACTAGGGTTCAAAACTTTACTTGGAAAACACAAACTTGAAAAACCTGCAAGCTTCTGGAGTAGAAGTAAGACCAAGCCATATAAACCCTCCTTGAGCTAATATCTCGCCGGGAAACAAAATTCAAATGAAAACCATCTTTGGCCAAGAAATTAAACTAAGAGAAAAAGGTGAAAAAAAACTCTGCATACAAAAGGCACTCGTACAATGATATAGCATGAAGAGGCATCAATATAAAAAAACACGTGTGGATTGAAAATACACTGACTGCCATCATTTTGTTGCCCATTGATGTGGTAAGGAAGAACCTACCCACGAACAAAGTAGCAAGACCCTAAGTTCAAGAGCCTATTCACCAAGTGGAGAAAGTGCAAATGAAAGTTGGGACAACAGAGTGACCACAGGGGTAGTTACTCCAAAATTACCTCGATAGTTTTCCACCGTTGTTTCGAAAGCTAAACAAATGGATCGTCGATATACCTACATGTCATGAGACATGCTGACAAATGGCTACCATTCATGCAGATGACAGGCACATGGCCCAAAGAGCCGACCCTTCGCCACTTCAGTTCAGAGTTCCATGTTGTGTCATTCGATCAGAAAGAGATGTCTTAAGAATTCTTATATATTAATCTCGTTTGTAATTCAAAAATATACATGCCCTATGCGATAACATTTCATCACAATTATATTATATATGAAGGCTTTACACATGCAAAGAAACCCATAGCGAGTTAAATAAATCCTTTGACAACTCAATTCAATGATATAATATACCGTGGTGTAAAATAATAAGGTCACCTAAGGTACCTAAAGTGATAGATAGTCTTGTAGCCATGGCGTGTGTGTTACAACAGTCTTGTAGCCATGGTGTGTGTGTTACAAGCATTTTTTTTTTTAAATTAGTTTATCATGTATATGTAACTTTTGATGTTCGTTTTAGAGATAAGAAAAAGAGGTTCCAAACATTGTATATAATTACTAGTTCATATTTGAGAAGGAAATGGATAGTAGAATTGGAGCGAATAGTTGTATATGAAGGAAGATATTTGAGAAGGAAATGGATAGTAGAATTGGAGCGAATAGTTGTGAGTACATGAAGGAAGAAATATGGAGTTGAATTTAGAAAATTAGTTTATTATGTATATATAATTTTTGATGTCCATTTTAGAGATAAGAAAAAGAAAAGGTTTCAAATATTGTATATAACTACTAGCTCATATTTGAGAAGGAAATGGATAGTAGAATTGGAGTGAATAGTTTTGAGTACATGAAGGAAGAAATATGGAGTTGAGTTTAGAGGGGTTATAATGATTTCTTGTATGTTGGAAAAATAATTATATTATTTCGATGTGAGATTTCAAATATTTGTGCACTATTTATAATTATTTTTTTATTTTTTTCTACAAAGAATTGTGAAGATAAATAAAAGGGATGTGACGGTAAATAAATGTCAAGTTCTATAATCTTTTGTCTTACGCCCTAGTTAACCATGATAAACATTATCAATTGTGGTTAACTAATGTCAACTATGGACCTTTTCCTTGACTAACAATGGTCCTCTTCAACCATGGTCAACCTTATTAGCCATCGTCAATCCTGTCAACCCACTTAAACCATGAATGCAACCATTTTTGTAACATTAATGCAACATTAACATTTATATAGCATCAACCATTGTCAATTTTAATGTAACCGTGTAATAATACTCAACATTAATGTAACATTATTAGATCGATGTAAAATAATACATTGCTACATTAATGGTTGACCATGGTCAACCCTCTTCAACCATAATCAACTAAAGTCCCCCAATCAAAATATAAAAATGAAAATGACATTAATTAACATATATCAACTACATTTATTTATATAATTATACTAATTATAATTTTTATTGGTTATATTTTATAAATTACATAATATTATTAAATATTTGAAACATTGATAATAAAATAAAATCTCCCCTAATCAAACTTTTAAATTACCACTATCGCAACCAACTTTTATGGGCAACAAAGATTTAAACCTAGATGATATATCACTATGCTATCTTTTATCAATTTGAAAGTAAATGAAGCCAAGGTCATGTGATTTAGAGTGGTTAGCCCGAGATTGTAATGATACACATTTGCGTATCCAATTTAAAAACTTTGCATCGTTGTCTGACATAACGACATTTAAACATTAAAATCAGATGTCTGACTTACGAACCTAACATGTTGATTTGGAGATCCGAAATGTTACAGGACACTAGAAAATCTGTGAGCATAACACACCTCCTGTATAAATACAAAATTGATCATCAAATTAGGTGCCACTGAAACTATATTAAATAGAAAGATTCAGTTAAAATGACACATTTTGTTGTATATTTGCATTGGTTATGACCCTTTCGGGAAGATCAAATTATAGGTGTTTTTTATTTAGACATAGGTGAGAATTTTTGGATTATGTTTTAGGAGAGATGATAATGTTGTGTGTTTTAAATTTTATTTTTAAAATTTTATAAGGTATTTAAAGTTTTTGAGGTATTAGGATGGTTAAAATTGAATAACTTAAATTAAAATTTATTTCTAATTAGATTTTGAACAAAATTTATCGAAAAATTTTAATAGGAAAATAAAACAAAAAAAAACAAAACAAAAAATCAAAAAATCATTTTATTAAAACACTGTTTAGATAAAGATTGATTAATAAATTAGTATGAAAGTCATTGTGTTGCATCTTCAAGTTAGTAAGGAAGCTTTTGTAAGGTCAAAATCACAATAGACTGATTAATAAGTTAGTATGAAAGTCATTTTGTTGCATCCTTACCTTAATAAGGAAGCCTTTTTGTAGGGCCAAATCAATATTATGAAAATCAACTATAATGTTGTAAAGGCTACTTAATTATTATAAAATTGGGTAAAATGAAAATATTTAATAAAAATAAACATAAAAGGATAAAAAAAATAAAGTAGTAAAATTTATTAATTTAGTTTGACTCTATATACTAGCCCAAAGTTTAATTTATTATTTTATATTTTCTCTGACTAAGAAAAACCAAAAACTTGATTTGAAAGTTACCCACTTTTCCTTGTACCTGAAAAAATAAAAATAAAAAATGAAAGCTCACCACTTACCAAATCACTCAAAACAAAATAACTCTACACTTACCAAATCACTTAAAACTCACCACTTACCAAATCACTCCATGGAAAGAACTCTACACTCACAAAGATTTAATTTTAAACTATTTTACACCACTCCAAACCCACAACTAAGCCACACCATGCCTTGCCCTGTACGATTGGCCTCTCATAATTATACCTTTTATTCCAATGGCATCACTCCATCTATGTTGAATTTTATTTGGTCACGTGCATGAGATAAGATAAATCTCCCATTGTCTTGTACTCTTCTTATCCTTGGTGGAATTTTGGAAATCCAAACATGGGATCACAAAACCCTCTCGGCAATCCATTTCTAGAGGAGAGGAATACATGGCGGCCAAAAATGGTCATTGACATGCTCAAATGATGCAAGGAGAAGGTTTTGGTTGGAATAAAAGAAGCGATGGAGGATTGCAGGGCCTACCATGTTCACCCACATAACCATTATATGGGTGAAAATCTATCTTAGAAAAGTATGGTCAACCATGACAAATCATGGCCAAATATGTCAGACTATGTTCATCTATGGTTAACATGATCATCATGCCCAATCATAGTGAACCTTGGTTAACCATTGTCAATTGTGATCAAACATGAAAATTATGGTCAACATGGTCAACCATGGTCAAAATTTTCAAACCGTGTTAACATTAATGTAACATCAACCATTAATGTGATATCAATCATGGTCAACATTAAATGTAACA
Source organism: Pinus tabuliformis (assembly GCA_031772625.1). NCBI lineage: Eukaryota > Viridiplantae > Streptophyta > Pinopsida > Pinales > Pinaceae > Pinus > Pinus tabuliformis. Next base: position 833,954,468 of record CM062807.1, on the reverse strand, counting down.
ACATAATAATTGACATTATTAATGATACACTGTTAGATTAATGTAACATAAATACACTGTTATATTTATGGTTGACCATGGTCAAACTCATTCAACCATATTAATCCACATTCAACTATCTTCTTCCTTAGTCAACCTCATCAACCATGGTAATCCACAATCAACCTCATTAACCAAGCTCAACCATAATCTTTCCCTTAATCCCTTGTCAACCATGGTAATCATCATCAATTATTGTCAACTAAGGTCAACCATGGCAGTCATTGTCAATCATGGTCAACTAAGATCAACCATGGTAATAATTATCAATCATGTTTAATTAAGGCCAATAATGGTAATCATTTTCAATCGTGTTCATATAAGATTAACCATGGTCTACCTTGACCAATAATGGTCAACCGACTTCAACCATTAATGTGACCATAACATTAATGTAAGATGAACCATGGTCAATGTTAATGTAACATTACTGTAACCATCTTACAATGGTCAACCATGATCAATAATGGTAAACAAATTTCAACCATAATATTTCATCTTAATCCCTAGCCAACCATGGTAATCATTATTAATAATGGTCAATTAACACCTACCATATTTTGACCATATTCAACCATGTTTGACTAGATCAACTATGGAGAAACATGGTTAAATGAACCCAGGTGTGGTCATAGATGGTTAAAGATTGTCATTCATTATCACCCATGTTCAACCATACATAACCTTATTTAGCCATATTCAACCATGGTAAACTTGGTTAACTATCATTAACCATGGTCATCTCTAGTCAACCATAGTCAACCTAGAAAAACCCATGTTCTACCCACGCTTGATGGCCAACCATGGTTAATATGATCAAACATGGTCAACCAAGGTCTCTATAATTGAATATAGTCAAATATTGTCAACATGGGCAACCCAAATGTATCATGGAAAAGTTTGATCAACCATGGCCAAATATGCCAAACAATGTCCATCCATGGTTAACATGGTCAAACCATGGTTATCATGCCTAACCATAGTCAACATTGGTCAATCATTGTCAAGCATGATCAAATAGGAACAATCATTGTCAACCATGGTAAACATTAATGTAACAATATAACAATTGATAATATTAATGATACATTGTTAGATTAACGTAACATAAATACATTTTTATATTTATGGTTGACCATGGTCAAACTCATTTAACCATGTTAATTCATAGTCAATAATCTTCATCCTCAATCAACCTCATCGACCATGCTCAACCATTGTAAATCAAGGTCAACCATAATCTTCCCCTTAATCCTTAGTCAACCATGGTAATCATTGTCAATCATGGTCAACTGAGGTCAACCATGGTAATCATTATCAATCATGGTCAACTAAGGTCAACCATGGTAATCATTGTCAATCATGTTCAACTGAGGTCAACCATGGTAATCATTGTTGATCATGGTCAACTAAGGCCAATCATGGTAATCACTGGCAATCATGTTGAACTGAGGTCAACCATGATCTACCTTGACCAACAATGGTCAACCCCGTCAACCCATTGTATCCTTTAATGTAATTTTTTTTGTAACATTAATGTAACATTACTATAACCATGTAATAATGGTCAAACATGGTCAACAATGGTAAATGAAGGTCAACCATAATCTTTCGTCTTAATCCCTACTCAACTATAGTAAACATTACCATGGTATGCCTTGACCAACAATGGTCCACCCTCATTACCATGGTCCTCCTTGACCAACAATGGTCCACCCTCTTCAACCATGGACGACCTTGTTAACCATCATTTATCCCATCAATCGACTTCAACCATGAATGCAACCATTTTTGAATCATTAACGCAACATTAGCAATAATATTAATGTAACATCAACCCACTTCAACCATGAATGCAACCATTTTTTGAATCATTAATGCAATATTAGCAATAATATTAATGTAACATCAACAATTGTCAACCATAGTTGACAATGGTAAACCATGGTCAATATTAATGTAGCAGTGTAACAATGGTTAACATTAATGTAACATTGTTAGATCGATTTAACAATAATACATTGTTACACTAATGGTTGACCCCGGTTAACCTCATCAACCTTCTTCAACCTTGGTCAACAATGACCAAATCCTCCCCACACGTCAGCGATCAACTAGCACAAAGAGCATTTTTCACCATTTATAGATTAATAAGAATATATATATATATCTATATATATATATATATATATATATATATATATATATATATATATATATAAAACTATTGGATCATATACATCATAGAAACATTCCGTTGCATATTTCATCATAACCATATATTCGAGGTTGCATATAACAATCAACCCCATAATACGGACCAAATACAATTCATGTACATGCCTAAACATGTAATAGCTGCATATGAAATATTGCAGATATGATAAATAGAAACAACATATAATTAATCTAATACAACTTTCTAACAAAAATACAACTTTAAAATTACGACTATCACAACCAACTTTTACACGACACAATGAATTAAACCTAAATGTATTATCACTATGTTATTTTTTTCAATTTGGAAGTAAAGGAAACCAATCTCATGTGATTTAGAGTGGTTATCCTGAGATTGGAATCAATCAATGATACACGTGTAGATATCCAATTTGAAAACTTTCCATTGCTGTCGGATGCTTAGAGATAATTATCATCGTACATATGCTTTTGTTTTGTATTGCATTGTTGATAAAGAGGAATCATTTCATGAGTCTTGCCCTTTCGCAAAGGCCAACACACAGGAGTCCCATCACAACTCATTTGGGGTTGGCCCTCAAGTGCCAAAGAAAACTTAAACATACCACAAATTTACGAACCTCACATGAAGAAAATGTTAAGTGTGAAGCCAAATTCATGAATCACATGCAAGATTCTAGATTCTTCTACACTGCCATTAGTTTCTAGATCTCTAGGATTCTAGATCTTTCTAGACCGCCATTAGTTTCTAGATCATTCCAGATCTCCATCTAAATCACATATAAGATTCTAGATCCTTCTTCTTCTTCTATAAATTTGTAATTTCTCTAGCCAAGGAAAGCAAGCCAAGGTCCAGGCCTGTTACGTAATGCAAAGTGATTTATGTTCTCCAGTGATTGTTTTATCTATTATGTTGTTTCTAATTGAGTAATCTTGTTATTTCTAAATTTGTCTGTCTCTGAAATTATTCTTTGCTATTTCCATCTAAGTCTTTGAGTATAAATCTGTTGCGTGTTATGTATGCTCTGATCTAACAACTGGTATCAAAGTTAGGGTTGAATATCCACTGTGCAAGCCACTTAGTGCCATTGCCTTACTTTGGTAGTGTTCATTAAAATGTTGGCTGTTACCTCTGGAGCTATTGAAGGATCTGTCTAAGAAATCAGAAATCGCTGCAAAGAAGAGATTCCAAGAAAAGGATCTGTTGAGGAAATAGTTGAGGAACTAGCTGAGGAACGTTAAGATAGTTGTTGTAAGAAATAAAAAGGTTGTGGGCATATGGTGAAATGATGAGCCCCATAAATGGGCAATTATGGGCTCATTTTTCCTCCTAACTTAGCTTAATCCACCATTCTCATTAGTTTATTGCATGTTTTTATTATATTTATGCTAATAAAGTGAGTTGGGTTGGTCATTATGCCTTGAAGTCTAATGTGTGCTTAATGCAGATTTTTGGTCAATTTTGGAGACAAAGTCAAAGATTTAATGAGCATTTGATAACAAATATTTGAAGAAGAAAAGGGAGAGGATTTATAGGAGGGTGTCCCCCTCATTTATGACTCCCTACTTCGAATTCTCCTTTAGAAAGCTCGGAGAACAAGCAACCACATCAATGCACCAAAGAGGCAGCCGAGCAAGTAGAGGATAACTACTGTCTATGTCAAGTTTTGGGAGCCAAGCCTCTCTAATTTTAAGGGAGTTGTTGGGGGCTCCAGTTGTATAAGTAGAGAGGCATAGGGCCTCATTAGGTTGTTGGATGTTAGTCAAATTTTCACACTTTCGTTTGTAGCTTTTCTCTGCTCAACTTCGAGCTTACTTTTGTTGACAGTTTCATGTAATCCTATTATTATTTTGATAATGAAGATGAGATCTTGTTCGAGCTAGAACTGAGTTACCTCAGAGGGCTAAAGCTCTTCGGTTAGGGCCCAATCCAAGTAGCCAAGCACCTCTTGTTTTGTATTTATATGTTTGTTTCAGTTTATGAATTCCTTGCTGTTAGATAGATTTCTTTCTTGGTTAAGGATAGGTTACTTTTGGTGATTTAAAAGGTTGTTCCCATTTCAGTTTGTTGTACCAGGTTAAAAAGTGATAGGAAAAAGATTAAAAAAGGCCATCAACAAAGCCTTGGCCTCCTTTCCTTCCTTTGGGATCATGAACTGAGGCCAAGACCCTCTTGCTACCACAAAAAACACAGATTTGCCTTTGCCATAGGATTTCTAGTGTTGCAACTTGTTAGAAGGTTAATGCTTTGCTGTAGATCTATTTCATCATGCTCATTTCTGTCTTTGCAATAAATTTCCTTCCATGCTTTCTTTCCATATAACATTGTTCAACATTTACTTTCCTAGATCAGAATTTAGACTAGCTTGATGAACAGTTTTGTTTTTTAGTGTAGCTAGTTTCTTTGCTTGCTTAGTCTCAGTGTTTGATTTTCAGTTCTCTTGCAGTACATCTTTGCTCACAATAAGTCAACCAATCAGCCATCACCATCTCTTTTTGATATGTGTTCCATAGGTCATCCAAAGTCCCTCACAAATCTTCTTTAATTTTCTGCACTTTTCTCATGAACTTTCCTCTCTTTCCTTGAACAAGTCCAACCATATTTCTCTTCCCTAATCCTCCTTGATTAACCTTATACACCTTAAAACATCCTCCTAGCCATCATATACCCTTTCCACCCATTTTCCCACCTTCAAAACCTCTAAAACAGCTCTCGGCATCCTCCTATAGACCTCTTGTAGATCCCCTGCAACCTCCTGTAGATTTTCCTGTATGTGTCTTTTTGAAGTTCGATTACAAGGAAAGCCTCCAGAAGGCCACCTGGGACCTCCTAGGAGCCCTCCACACCTTCCTACACCTCTGAAAACTCCAAAGTCACCCTCTATCGCCACCTAATCGCTGCCACATTCACAAACAAATAAATTACATGCATGGCAATTTCACCTAAAAATACATAAAAATCCAAAAGATGTTTTTTTTTCTCATTTCGTTGTAGAAGAAACTTGAGTAGATGATGTTTACTTCCTAAGTAGGTAATGGTATTCATTTCATGGTTTTTCATCTTACTTTCTGCAAAAGTAGGATTAGCTGGTTAATTACGGTTTGCTAGGTTTACTTCACATTTCAGTATTCTTTCACTTTCTGCAAGTAGAGTAGCCTCTATAGAGTAAGCTTTCCTTTATTTCATCACATATAAAGATTCTTCTAGAATTCATAGAAGTTGTCTTGAGCTCCTAGTGATCTTGTGTCAGCTGACCAAGTGACAGCCTGCAGTAAGAACTAGCACTTGTGCATACAACACTGTCGCTTCCAAGTATGTTACGAACTACCGGGTTGATAAAAGTAAAGTAAGAAGCCTAGGAGTTGCATCATTATTGCTACAATACTGGTGCTCATCACATTTTGGTGCCATTGCTAGGGAAGCATTAGAGTATTGTGTAATTACTGCTTTTCTTCTATTTCCTACTGCAACATTTTATTTTTCAAAATAGTTTATTTCAGGAAAAGTAGAGTAGTTATTTCTTTCAATTTCTGCAATTTCCATTCCAGCAAAAGTAGATTAGCCATTTCCTTGCTTTCATTTCAATTCTGCAATTTCCATTCCAGCAAAAGTAGATTAGTCATTTCCTTGCTTTCACTTCAATTCTGCAATTTCCATTTCAGCAAAAGTAGATTAGTCATTTCCTTTCTACATTTCATTTGCTTTCCTTTTTCAGTTCTGCAATTTCATTTCAACAAGTTCATTTCAGTTAGTTGCAATTTGTTTGTTCAATCAATTTCAGTTTTGCAGGTACAAGCAGTGAAAAAAAAACAAAAACCAACCAAAAAAAAAAGATTTCCTTTCATGCCTCGTAGGAACAGAGATAATTCAGGAAAATTCTTACCCAACACCCCCACCACATCACATAGCCACCCTTTTCTCTTCTTCGGTGGCAGTGATAAAAAAAAACCTTTAGGTGAACAACCAGAGATATTTGAAGAACCTATAGGAGAAGAAGAAGAAGAAAACATCCCTCTTGAGACAATGGCTGAAAACATAAATGCTAGGGGGAATGGAGAAAGAGTAGAGGGTACCTTTCCCATCCGAGAGACCAATGGGGACACTAAAATGAAAAACATAAGCCCTTCAGCCCTACCTCACTTCCATGGATTGACTACAGAAGATCCTGACACCTTTTTGTTTGAGTTTGCTATTATCTGTCGAACCTATGACTATGCAGAAGATGAGCAAAATTTGAAACTATTTCCTTCTACCCTCAAGGATGCAGCATTGCGCTGGTTCATGGGGTTACCTGGCAATAGCATCACAACTTGGGCTCAGATGCAGCAAGCCTTCAATAACAAATATCGAGACTACTGTAGGTCAAAAGACACCAAGGAAGAAATCTTCTGAATGACCATGGGAAGTGATGAATCATTGGAAGATTATGAAGAGAGGTTCCAACTCAGTTATAAAAGGGTTAGGTGCACACTTGACCTCGAATCGTTGAAGTTGGTCCTGCTCAGGGGAATTCTGGAAGACCTTCTAGACACCCTCCATCTGCTGGCTGGGGGAGACATCTACCAACTACCTTATGAAGACATAAAGACTATTTTTAGAAACCATTCTAGGACATCAAGAAAGATAGATATGGGGAGTCAACCCATAGCCAGTACCTCCTCATCCAGTTCATCCATAAAAGGTGAACTTGGACACATGTTGGAAGACTTCAAGAGTGAGATGCTGCAGACTCTTGCCATGCAAATGGATACCTTGCATATCAAAAGGAAACAAGAGGAAGCAGAGAGGGCTTTGGCCATTTTTTGTCCTAGGTGCACCAGAAGGCATCCTAGGAACGAATGTCCATTGAACTCTATAGAGGTTTGTTCAGTCTGTGAAGAAGATCATTCTACAGATAAGTGCCCTTCCTTGCCCAGACTTAAAGCTGTATACCAAGGGGCTGAAGGAGCCACTGAACCACTCTATTTCATGAACCAAAGGAGACCGCATGGACCTAGACCATACCAACAAGGAATGCAAGGGACATCTCAGGCATACTACAACCCCAACCAAGCCACTTCCATACCTTCTTGGGGCCCTCCTACTCATCCTTCCTGGTCCACACCTCTTCCTTGGTCCTATCCATCTCAATATCATGCCCAACCAACTGTTCATGCATTTCAATCCTATGCTCAACCACAACCTCAGTGGAATGCATCTCATCAGGGGTGGAGGCCCCAGTACAACCCTCCTCCCGCTCTTTTGCCTCCACCACCTACTCAACCACAAGCATTGCCTCCTGCTCCACCAAGTCAACCCCAAATGCCTGCTCAACCGAACTCAAACCCAAACAACAAACATGCTCAACAAGTATATAGTGGGGAACCATCATGCCCAACCTATGCTGTGGAGATTCAGAAGATTAACCTATGATTTGGGAAGGTTCCCCTAGATAGCTAGCCTCCCCTCAGGAGGTTGAGGAAGATAAATAGGAAAGTGAACCAAAAGCAATTCCACCATTTCCCGAGAGACTATCCGGGACAACACAGCCCACCCCAGAAGAAACTAAGCTTCTGGGAGAATTGAAACAGTTATGTGTAAAGATACCACTTCTTCAAGCCATAAAGGATATGCCTATATACAATAACATGATCAAAGAGAAGTGTTTCAGGCATCCAAGCAGGCGCAAAAGAGATGCCCCAACCATCAATGTCATAGGACAACTGTCTGACCTGATGTTGGGGCAGGTAATCTGTCTGAAATATCTAGACCCTGGAAGCCCAGTAGTTGATGTCCACATCAATGGCACCATGATCCCACATACCTTGATTGATTTGGGAGCTGCCATTAATGTGATGACAAAGGACACCATGCTCAAGCTCAAACTCCAGGGCTCCTTGAGAAAGACCATGACAGTATTGCAGCTAGCAGACTGCTCCACCATGACCCCTGAAGGGATTGTGGAGGATGTGATGGTCTCCATTGATTCTTGGGAGTACCCTGTTGATTTCTTGGTTCTCCAGCCAAAGGAAAAGCTCACTGGGTATCCTCTCATCCTGGGAAGACCCTGGTTGGCCACTACCGATGCTTACATCAGTTGTCAGGCTAGGAACATGACCATTAAGAATAGGCATATGTCCAAGCAGCTAATCCTATACCCTCCTGCCCAACCCCTACTAGAACATGATCTACCTCTTTGGTTGGAGGAGGAGGAGGAGGATGAAGTCTATTTTGCACCACTGTGTGTAGTAGAAACTGTCATGGGGGGGAAACCGCAAAATGAGGATGATATCATTGGAAATTTAATTCAAAATCCACTCCCCAGTATGTTGCCATTAGAAGATCTAGTGAAAGAAACCAAAGACAACCCCCTAACTAATCTCTGTGTGGCCTACCCAACCTCTCTCCGTGTTAAGAATATAGAGTTCGGCCCAAAAAGAACCTTGAAAATCAACTCATCCCTATCCACCTCCCAAGAGAAGGAACTGTGCAGCTTATTAAGAAAACATTTAGATGCCTTCGCTTGGAGTTATAAGGAGATGAAGGGAGTGCACCCTTTAGTATGTACTCATCATATATACATTAAGGAAGATTGCAAACTAGTCAGGAAGCGTCAAAGGAGGATGAATCCAACCCTAAAGACATTGTTAAGGAAGAATTGCAAAAACTACTTGATGCAAGATTCATCTACCCCATCTCTGACAGTGAATGGGTCTCTACTTTGGTGCTAGTGCCAAAGAAAAATGGTAAGTGGAGAATCTGTGTCGATTATCGGGAACTGAACAAGGCCACTAAAAAGGACCATTTTCCTTTGCCTTTCCTAGATCAAGTGTTAGATGTTCTAACGGGGAAAAGTTTTTCTCCTTCCTAGATGGGTTTAACGAGTACAATCAGATTTAAATTAGCCTAGAATACCAAGATAAAATCACTTTCACTTTTCCTTGGGGTACCTTTGCATACCGAGTCCTTCCTTTTTGTTTTTGTAACACTCCAACCACTTTCCAGAGAGCAGTATTGAGTATATTTTCTGAACTGGTTCATGATGCGGTGGAAATATATATGGATGATTTTACTCCTTATGGTTCTGACTTTCAAGAAGATTTATTTAACCTAGGGAAAGTTTTGGACAAGTGTATTGAAATGAACCTGTTCCTCAGTCCGGAAAAATGTGAATTTTTGATGACTGAAGGGACTGTGCTAGGTCATGCAATATCTCAACAAGGACTGCAAGTGGATCCCAACAAAATTGCCATCATCCAAGGGGTCCCACCTCCTCAAAAGGTGAGAGATGTCTAAAGTTTCCTAGACTTAGCGAGATATTAGAGAAGATTCATTAAAGATTTCAGTAAGTTATCCTCTCTGTTGTTTTGTCTTTTGGGGAAAGATGTCGAGTTCATATGGACTGACAATTGTAAAGAAACCCTAGATACCTTGAAAATCAAACTTGTGACTGCCCCAATTTTGAGAGGCCCAAACTAGGCCCTACTTTCCACATTCACACAGATGCCTCGAACAAAGTAATAGGAGCAGCGTTGGGACAAATTGATGAAAAGTTACCTTATGCCATATACTTTACAAGTAAAAATTTGTCAAAGGTAGAGTTAAACTACATGGTCACCGAGAAGGAACTCCTAGCTGTAGTGCATTCCTTAAATAAATTCAGACATTACATCACAGCCTATCAAACCTTTGTACACACTGATCATGCTGCAGTTAGGTATTTAATGAATAAACCAGATGTAAATGCTCGCATTATTAGATAGTTGCTTTTACTGCAGCAGTTTGATTTAACCATTGTTGATAAGCCTGATAGAGAAAATGTTGTGCTGACTTTTTGTCTAATGTAAATTTTCCTATAGGTGAGGAGGGAATGATGGATGATCAAATGCCAGATGAGCACCTATTTTCTATCTCAGTACTCTCTCCATGGTTTGCTGATATAGCAAATTACTTGGTTTCAGCACAGTTCCCACCACACCTGTCCTCAAAAGAGAAGAGCAAGATCGTGAGGAAAAGCGCCCCTTTCACTTGGATTGGGGGCAATCTCTTCAAACTTGGCCCAGATCAGATCTTGAGAAGATGTGTCAGGGAGGAGGAAGTTTTTGACATTCTCCTAACCTGTCATGATGGGCCTTGTGGAGGCCATTTTGCAGCAAAAAGGACTGCCTTCAAAATCTTGCAAGCAGGTTACTATTGGCCCACTCTTCATCAATATGTGAAGAGATATACCATCCAATGTGATTGATGCCAAAGGATGGGGAAACCTACTCCAAAGGATGAGATTCCCATGCAACCTCAAGTGACTTTTGAGCCATTTGAGAAGTGGGGCATGGAATTTGTGGGTCCTATCAACCCTCCTTCAAAACAGAGGTAATACATCATTGTGTGCACTGATTATCTGACAAAATGGATAGAGACAAAAGTAATCAAGGTAGCAACAGAGGAAAAAGCAGTTGAGTTTTTAAGAGAGAACATATTCTATAAGTTCGGGTATCCAAGAGAACAGGTTACAAATCAAGGTAGTCAGTTCACTTCCAATTTGATTTAAGACCTACTCACACATCATAAAATCAAGCACAGGACTTCCACCCCTTACCATCCACAAACCAATAGGCAGGTGGAAGTCACTAATAGAGATTTGGAAGGAATTCTGACCAAGGTAGTGAGTAGCAGCAGAAAAGTTGGGCGAATAAACTAGTTGAGGCCACCTGGGCCTACAACACAACATGGAAGACCACCACAGGGTTCACAACCTATGAACTGGTCTATGGGAAGAAGGCTTCGCTGTCAATAGAATTTGAATACAATACACTAAGGATGGTAGCTCAACTGGACCTAGACCTCAGCCATGCACAGAGGGAAAGGCTACTCCAGCTCAATGGATTGGATGAACAAAGATTGCAGGCCCTTCTCCACACAAAGGTAGTCCAACTTCAAAGGAAAATATGGCATGATCAAAATATCAGGGAGAAGCAATTCCAAGAGGGAGATTGGGCATTGCTCTATGACTCAAGGTATAAATACTTCAAAGGCAAGCTGAGGACAAGATGGCTGGGACCCTACACTGTGGAAAAATGCAATGACAATGGTTCAGTTCTAATCAAAACCATTGATGAGGAAGCCATCCCCATGCTTGTCAATGGACATAGGTTGAAAATTTACAAGAAGCCCCTCTCCAAGAGAGAGTTCATTGAAGAACTGAATAAGACAGTGTTGGTAGTGGAGCAGGTCTCAGCCTCCACTCCACCCACTCACTAAAGAAGTAGAAAAAATAAAAATAATAAGGACTCAAGTGAAAACCTCCATGAGGCACTTGAGTCCCATCATTGGGTTGAAAACCTCTTTTGAGGCGGCCCAGTGATGACAAAAACAAAAAAGAGAGAGAATAAGATCCCTAGGTGAAAACCTCCCTTGGAGGTGCCCAAGGTAGGCAATTAGGGTGAAAACCTCCTTGAGGTGCCCTAGTTGTCTTTCAAAAAAAAAAAAAAACAGGAAAAAACAGAGAAAAGAAGGAAGAGGAAATTGACTTTTAAAATGCATTGCAAGTTACAGGTGGACCACAGGAAGCAAGAGAAGATGCCACAAAGCCTATTTCACCTCCTCCATACTCTTCTCAATCATTTCTGACCTTTCTTCCACCTCACTGTGTGTTTTTTTCCGAACACTGTGTATCCTATAGGAGGCCCTGTGTGTTCTACATGAGGCTCCTGTTGAAATCACAGAGAGCTCGAAATGGATTTTAAAAATAGTTTGAGGAGATGGGAAGTTTCATGAAGAGCATATAGGCCCTCCTACATCTATCCATCCTCCTGGCCATCCATCCCACATCTGCACCACCTCATTATCATGGATTTCTTTCCTTCTTGCTAAAAAAAACACAGAAACCAGTTTAAAAAAAACAAAGAAATAAAAATAATAGCACCTCCAACGCTCACCTACAGCTTACCAAATACCTCTCCATCACCATCAACATCTCTAGTAGCGTCGTCACAGCTCCCAGTACAAGAATCAGCTACAGGAGCTCCTGTAGGATTTACTATAGCAGTTGATCCCCTTAAAATCAAGCCACAACAACAAAATAGGTGCAACCATAGGATTGAAAAGGATGTCTAAAGCCAGATCCAGCCAGAGGGTACCTGCAAAAAGCAAACAAGCCACACATCAGGGAGAAGAAAGCATACAACAAAGGATATACAGGATGCAGCAACTGAAATACGAGCATGCAACAACAAAGGAACTAAGATGTACCACAACACGGACATTCGACTTGCAGGTAAGTGTCTAATCCTCTCCTCTGTTGCATCTGTGCAATACAAAAATATGCATAAGCGAATGAGATGGTTAGGGTTGAACGAGAAAAGGTGGCCAGTTAACTGGCACCCTCATCCAGTTGGCTGTGCTCATCTGGAGATGCCACCACACGTGTGCCTAGCCAACTCACAGAAAATCCAAAGGACAGGGAGTGGAAGATATACAAACTCCGATGCAATGATGGGTAGTGATTGCAGGAAGGAGTCATGAGGAGTCATGATAACAAGGCAGTGGGGACCAACGGTCCAAATATGGAAACGTACCTTTTTTCCAGCTCACCTGATCACCAAAAATATCTCAAATAAGACATAAGTATTCCTCCTCGAAACTCCTTCACCACCTTTTCTTCCATTTTATCCTTGTCCACTTAGCTACAACAAGCTCTATACCACCACCATAACCTCGAAACCATCATCCTCTATTGTTTTCAACCATATTTCTACTATCGACATTCTACAGGAGCAGTAACAGGTTCTATAGGAGCACCTATAGCCAGTTCTACAGGAGGGGCAGTAAGCAGTTTTTAAGGAGGAAACACGGGGTTTTTGCTCAAATTTTGGCTTGAAGAGGTAGGTTCTGTACAGACCCACCTTGAATATTAATATGTGAAAGAAATGACACAATTTTAAGGAGGAATTAAGCTTGTAGAAGGAGAGGAATTCCATAAAAACATTTTTGCCTGTTTTCTTATAAAAAACACAGTTTTTCTCTGTTTCCTGTGTCTTCAAAATTTTTTGTCTCCATCTCTACCTGGGGTGTTCCAAAAGGGTATAAGCAAAATGATAGGGGGATTCATGAGGAAGGAACCCACAAATTCAGTTAGGCTCCATGAACATCCCGAGGTGGTAGCCATTTTCACCAGAGCAAATTGGATGCCATTTTTTGAAAAATTTCGAGGGTTTGATGAAGAAGTGGCTTAGGAGTTTGCCCTTGCTTTAGTACCTCACTCAAAGACCCATGCCACTGTTACTTTCAGAGGTCTCACCATGGAAATCACCCCAGAATTTATCAGTAGAGTTACCAGCCTTCCCCTTGGATTACCTTGGAGCAAAGATGAAAAGCCAATGGGACAAGTTGCCAAGAAAACCTTCTTCCAACCAGATGAACATCCGGTAGAAGACACAAATGGAATTAGAAGAACAAGCATACCTTACCCTTGGGATGAGGTCAGTTACCAAATCATCAAGTATATTTCCTGTAACGGGAGGTATAACATAGTTTATGGCTACCATTTTAGACTTCTTCATGAGTTGAGATATGGCATGGACACTCCCACACCCTAAAAACTCATCATCCCCTATTTTCTTCTGTAGTCCCTTATAGACTCCAGCATTAAGTTAAAGGCAGGACGTTCATATCAGTTGGCTCACCATGGGTTAATTAGACTATTAGTGGAAGAAGCCCTCCACACCTTCACAGTCCCCATAGCATGGGAAATCTTCAGAAATATGATAAGAGAAGATGATATAAAGGCCCTCATATATGACCACAGTCCTTCTAAAAGTAAGGGAGAAGAGTAGCAAGGAGAAGAAGGGGAGGAAATTGAGGAACAAAGAGAGGAGGAAGACACCAAAATAGAGAACGAGGAAACTAAACCAGAGGAGGAAGAAACCAAAACAGAGCAAGAGGAAACAAAACCAGCAGAGATAGAGAAGACAAAAAGAGAGGAACAAGGGGAAGAAAAGACAAAAGTGTCTCTGTTACACTAAAAAATGTCACCATGACTATTTACAGTTAGTATGGCTCTATCAACAGTCATGCTATCCTCTTAGGCAAGTCTTATGCCTCTGCTCTCCATGTCAAACTTCAAAAAAGAGAGAAAGTCTTTATAAATGTATTTATCTCTGGGTACGCAGGTTCTCTCAACCTTACCTGCGGGGACGCACCCAATGTTCACAAAATCTGCGTCTTTGGACGCTCTGTATGTAAAGGGGCAGGTGCGTCCCCCTGTAAAGGTTAAAATGCGCAAGTTTCATCTTTAAAAAGTTACTTGTGGTCATTTCTAGAGCATTCTAGAAGGTTGTTCGACGTGTATTGAGCGCCTCCAGATGGTTCATGCACTCCTACCAAAGAGGAACTTATCCCATCAATAAGGGAACTATCCCATCCAAAGAGGGGATTATCCCATTGATGGTGGACCTGATTAACTTCCTCTTGAGCACTATAAATACAGGCATTGGGCCAGAAGGAGAGGAGGTTGAAAGCTAAACATTTCTAAGGGTAAATGCTGCAGGAATTAGGACTCCCATTTAGAAGCTTGTGAGGAGAGATTGTCATCTTTACTTGTTCTATTTGGAAGTGGGTGAGCTTTGTCAAAGTAAAGGAGAACTCTTGATGGACCCTGGGAGGAACTTGCACAACACCAAGGCTCAGGTTGTAATTGTTCCTTTTGTTTCCTATTAATGCAAATGAGTCCATTCTTCTCAATAACTTGTTATTTGTGAGTTGTTTCATGTACTCCTTGGTCTATGTGTTAAATATGTTTTATTCTATGAGATTATCAAGTGCTATTTAATCGTTTGATTGTTAGTGGATGCAGGTTTCAAAGTGAAGGAGGAGCTCATCCGGATCCGCGGAGCTGGACTGCTACAACATCGTTGGACTACAGGTAGGACCTATACACTTGATTTCTTATATAGTAAATGCATGTTTAGAGAAGGATTGCTCTTGTTTGTCTTGTTTGTCACTAGAGAGTTTTAGGCTCCTAGGGAGGTTGATTTGTGTCCGCACTATCGACTCTTTCCGCCTGACAAAATGGCGACTCCACTGGGGAATCCATTGATGTGAAAGTCTTTTCCTTTGTATGTAACTTTGCTCTGAGAAAAGTCATTTATTTTCTGGTTTTTGGCTCTGTGACTTTGTTTTTGGGTGGGTTAGCTTAGGGTTAGATTCAATTTAGTTTTTCTTGAATTTTCCAGTAGGACGCACCCTCTGAGTATTGCACAGTGCGTCCCTGGACGCACTGTCGCTGTGTGCACAGAGCGGGCCCGCACCTGTCTTAACGGGTTGCCTGCGTCCCCTGCTAAAATTTAAGAAAATTCCATTTTTTGCTTTTTGCTCTTTTAGATTTTGCTTTTTACTTTGTTTTTACTGCCCAGATCCATCAGTTTACTGTCAAAAATCTTCACTTAAGCTTGTTTCATTGGCATTCCTGCTCTAAGCTTTCATCAATTGGGTGTTTTGAGTCTCTTTCTTGAGAAATTCTTGATTTATTTTCCTTTGGTCATTACTTGGAGGTTTCTCTCAGTCTTTTCACAATTTTGCATCTTTTTGCTTCTGTTTTTGCAAAAAAAAATTCCCCCTCATTCGCCGGGGGGGGCTAAATTGTGTATGAGTGTTAATCGCCTTTGAGTGTTTTTATTTGTTGATCTTTGGAACTCTCACCCAATTTTCTCGACTTGCACTTGTTTGGTTCTTAGATTACCTTAGAATAATCTTGTGTTTGAGAATTTTCTTGCATAAATCACATTTGCATAATTAGAATTCTCCTTTTCAGAATATGAATGAAAAATGTGCATAGATTACATTTGCATACTTTTCAAGTGAATTGTGCATAGATTACAATTGCATGGTTTACATTCTGAAAAATCAATCGTAGATTTAGATCAGATTTCTTTGATTTGAATTTACACAAAAATAAAAATAAAAAAAATGGTTTGGAATTGATTTGCATTAGTTTTTCTTGATAAAATTAGTGCATCAATTTTTTGCATTGTTGGAAGTGAATGGAAACTCTCTCCTTACTTTAGTTAGGATTCATTGAATTGAAAAGATTACATTATCATATTCGATTGCATTCAGTTGAGTCGGGTCATAACACCATTGGTTTCATATCCATTTACCCCTTTGAGTAATAACAGCCTTAATAACACAGCGCTTAATTAAAATTCATCTAGTAATTTTTACATTTCTAGGGCTCTGATACACCAACATAGCTTAGGCTAGTGTCTTGGATTAGGAGAGTAATTAACTCTCCAAGACAGTAAAACCAAACAAGTAGCTCATCTTGTGGTAGGATAAATCCAACTGTTTCATTTGTACTCTGGGAAAGCTCCTCTTAAAGGAGAAGCACGAGACCGTGTCCGAACCAGTGAGGGGATCAATCCTCCTTCATTGGGAAAGACGCCAGATACGCACGTACTACAAACGGTGAACCTCAGATTATTGTCGAGGAGCTTGGGGTCACTTGTCAGTAAACCTTGGATTATTGTCAAGGAGCCGGCAAGGGGATTGAGCTTGTTACTCTGCCCTTGCGTGCTATCGGGTCGTAGACTGTTCCCCCAGGTATATTTGTTGCTGTTGGTAACCTTAGTGACCATTATCTTTAGGATTCTACCGAGGTGACGGTGGAGGGAAGATCCCACTGTACCTGGAGCAGACGTCGGCTAGACTCACTTGGATTTTCTGGGGGGTTCACTTCACTCGAGACGGTTAAAGTGGAGGAACTTGGTCCAGTCTATTCATTAAGCAGGTTGTCGGGGTAACTGTTCCACCCACCACTTCTGTACTGAATTCGGTGATGTTGGGCTTCATCACCAACTAGTGTTTTCGGTCCGGAAGGCTACTGTTTGTGTATGGTTTGACTCCTAGATTTGATAGCGCGTGTTAATTTGTTTGTTTTTACTTTTAGAGACCATAGGTGTGAATTGTGAATTGTTAATTTTAGTTTTAAATTGTTAATAAAATTCACTGAAGTTGAATATAATGGCAAATGTTCCGGAATTTACCAACCTAGGAACCCCTCCTAACGAGAATCCTAGTACTTTTCCTTACTTTGGGAATGTTGGTCCTCCTTATATGGCTACTTTGTCATTACCTGGATTTACAATAGGTTTACCGATATGGTTATTTTCAACTTCGTTGGCCCAAAATACTCCAATTGTTCCATCTCAACCGGATGCTTCACCTCAATAGAGTTCACCATCTCAACATCACCAACCTTCTGTTGACCCTTTACCTTCTTCGCCTAATTTTTCTTCCTCCATTTCTTCCTCTTCGCCTGGTAAAAGCCTTGATGCTAGTAACCAGGAGGCTAAGAAGAAGAAGAAAGGGAAGAAGAAGAAGAAGAAGAAGAAGCAAGATAAGAAAGAAGTCAACCAACCAACCATAGCTGTAAGTGTTAGTTGTGTTGAGGAAAAGTCTGACATGCACCGTAAACCCAAATACCCTTGCAGGCTTTGTAAGGGTGACCACTTCCTTGTCAATTGTCCTGGTATTCCAAAGGTATTGGAAGTATGGTCAGAAAAATCTCATCAACTTTCCATTGATCCATCAACCAGTGATAGTCAGGTTCCTGGGAAAAAGGGTAAAGTTAGGTTTCCTTGTAAGTTATGCAAAGGGAGTCATCAAACTCACATTTTCCCTCACATGGATGAAGCCTCAACATTGTTGGAAAAACTTACTGTTCCACAGCAAGAATTTCCAACTAGTTACCGTAAACTTTCTCCCAACCTACCGTCAACTGACGGAGTGATTGATCTAAATTCAAGTACGGTCGATCACACTCTTCCATTGGAGAGTGAAACTCATGTCACTCAGGTTGATGATCAATTAGTTGATCAAGTGGTCGATTCAATTTCACATTCGGTCGATCACACTCTCCCTTTCGAGAGTAAATTTCATACCGCTGATGTTCTTCTTGTTACATCAGATTCTTCTACGCCGGGGGGCATTTCATCTGTTTCTATAGAACCCCCTCCAAGTACTGAGGTCTTTTCCTTTGATTGGAATAGACTGACAGAACCTCGTCTTCCTTCCTCCATCCCTTTCCAAATCATTGTCAAGGCTGGTGGTAGGGACATACATCGTACTCAGGTAGATGAAGGTGCTTCTGTTAGTATTTTATCCTCAGCTGTTTGGAAAGCTTTGGGTTCCCCTCAGCTTGCGCCTATTACGCAGAATCTGAAAGCTTTTAACAGAACCATTAGTGAACCTTTAGGGATCCTTCCTAATTTTTCTATTACCTTGGAAGGTAAAACTGTCTGTATTGATCTTATGGTAGTTCGAGGTCCCTTGGATTTCAATTTACTCCTTGGACGAGACTATGTTTATGCAATGAAAGCTGTCGTATCGATACTCTTTTGCGTGATGTCTTTCCCTCACAATGGCAGTATTGTGACTGTAGACCAGCTTTCGTTCCCTAGTCTTGTTTCAACTACCAATAATATGACCCCCCTAAATGTTCCTGATTCTAAAGTGGTATCTACCCTGCCACGGGTTAATTATGTGGCAACTGGTCCCATGTTTTCAGTTACCGATGTAAGTGAGCCTCTCACTGTTGATTTAGATCCGGTAATTGACATGGAAAACTCTATGGGATTATTTGAACACGATGTTCTTATCCCTTTTGAGTCCCTTGACATGTGTTCCTTCCAGAGAAGTGTTCTTCCTTCTTATGAAGACCTTTTGGAAGCCATGATCAAGGTGTGTCCATTGACATGTCTTTCTTCCAGTTGGAAGCCATGATCAGTGTGTGTGAGGATAGTTTCTTCTAGTCTCAACCTCATTAAAAAATGAAACTGGAAGTCATGAGCATAGTTCCTTGTCTTGTGTCAAGCTCATTAAAAAATGAAACAAGGAAGTCATGAGCATAGTTCCTTGTCTTGTGTCAAGCTCATTAAAAAATGAAACAAGGAGTTATGAGCATAGTTCCTTGTCTTGTGTCAACCTCATTAAAAAATGAAACAGGGATAGGTTATATAGATAGTTAGAAAGTAGGATTGTGAGGAAAGTTCCTTTTACTGTGTCAACCTCGTTAAAAAATGAATCAGTGTGTCCGAGGAAAGTTCCTTTTACTGAGTCAACCTCGTTAAAAAATGAATCAGGTATGAGGATAGTTCCTGTTACTGAGTCAACCTCATTAAAAAATGAATCAGGTATGAGGATAGTTCTTTTCTTGTGTCAACCTCCAAAATGAAACAACTCCCTTTTCAAGTTAAATATTGAAAGTAAACCTTCATTTCATCCAGCCGGTTGAATGCAATGATGCCTGGGGGGCATGTACCTCGCTTTACATCATTATCCTGGGGGCATGCGAACTTTTTGAGCATAATTCATTGTCTTGTGTCAAGCTCGTTAAAAAATGAAACAAGGAGTCTTGAGCATAGTTCCTTGTCTTGTGTCAAGCTCATTAAAAAATGAAACAAGGGTAGTTTAAGTAGGTAGATTGGAGAGAGTAGTCATGAGCATAGTTCCTTGTCTTGTGTCAAGCTCATTAAAAAATGAAACAAGGATTTTAGAGCATAGTTCCTTGTCTTGTGTCAAGCTCGTTAACAAATGAAACAAGGTTTTTAGAGTAGAGTTTTTGTTAGGTAGATTGTAGAGAGTAGTTACGAGCACAGTTCCTTATCTTGTGTCAAGCTCGTTTAAAAAATGAAACAAGGGTTTTGAGGATAGTTCTTTTCCTGTGTCAACCTCACTAAAAAATGAAACATCTCCCACAAGTCTTTCCAAGATCTTGAAAGTAAAGCTTCATTCCATCCACCTCATTGAATGCAATGAAGCTTGGGGGGCATGTACCTCGTTTTGCGTCATTATGCAGGGGGCATGTGAACTTATAACAAGCATAGTTTTTCGTTTCAAGCTTGCGTAAACATGAAACTGAATCCGAGCATAGTTCTTTTCCTGTGTCAAGCTCGTTAAAAAATGAAACAAATCCTCCTCTAATTGAGTCGAGAGTTTGACTAGACCTCATAGATGTTAGGTTGTATATTTAGGTTAGTTATTTCAGTTTTTTGCATAATTTTCTTATAGTTTTAGGTCGAGTCTTTCAAATGATCTCGCAACTCAACCTTCATTTCATCCAACCGGTTGAATGAAATGAAGCTGGAGGGGCATGCGCTCTAGCAGTTACGCTTAGGGGGCATCAAGCACAGTTTTCTCTCTGTTTCAAGCTTGTGTAAAAATGAAACTACTCTGAAGCATAGTTTTTCTCTGTTTCAAGCTTTTGTAAAAATGAAACCTATTTCGAGTCAATTTCAGTTATTTTCAAGACTCGTTAAAACTCATGAAAATACCAAGATTATTTTGCTATCTTTCATTCTCGTAAAACAAATGAAAATGCCGAGTTCTTTCCGTCTTTTCCTACTCGTAAATTAAATTGAAAGTCGGCCATATGAGTACATTTTTATCATTTTTTCGAACTCATTAAAACTTACGAAAAATTGAAAACCATGAGTACATTTTTATCATTTTTTCGAACTCGTTAAAACTTACGAAAAAGTGAAACCTTGGAGTTCTCTTTTAAGCCCTTTTCTGACTCCTAAAACATGAAAAGATTGCCGAGTGTTTCTTTTACACTCGTTAAAACGGAATTAAAAGACGGTCCCCTTATAGCCCTTTTCTGACCGTAAAAAACAGGAAAAGATCGCCGGGTTTTTGTCGTTTCAAACTCGATATTGGAAATAAAACGACGTGTCCTTGATCGCTTTTTACTTTTCAGGTCAAAGGCACTAATCATGAAAGTACTCCTTGGTCGCAAGATCAAGCGGTTCTCCCAGGTATTATTTTATACTTTTTCGGGCTTGGGGGACACAAATCTACAAAAAAGTTCAACTTGGAGTCTTCTTAAGTTTTTCAGACTCTCTAAAATTGAAAAACACCGAGTTTCTCCTATACTGGGCTCGTTAAAATTTCACAGTAAAGGACCTGTTCAATTACAAACAGGAACGAACCACTCCTTCCTAGGGTTCGAATCAAAACTAGGTTGGACTCATCCGAAGGATGAGCTTATAATCAAGCATATGTTATCCTCCTCAAGCTTGTTAAAAATAAAGAGGTACTTGCCAGAAATGGTGGGGGAAAAGAGAGAAGAATAAACCTGTTTGTTATCTTTTGTCTCAGAAGAAACTTTATTACCACTCTTGAACACGACACTTTTCATTCACCTAGGTTGGGAAATCCTTTACCTCACAGTTGATCAAACCACATTGAAAGTCTTCAGCCGGGTTCCGGGGATTAACTTTGAGTCATTCGTCACCAAGCCATTTGTTGTGTCGTTATGTGTTCAAGAGGTCTGCAAGCAAAACTTTCATCTGCAAAATACTTGTCATCCATTTGACCATCCCTGAGTCAGTCCTTACAACAACATTTCTTCAACTTGAACAATGATTTCGTGTTGTGGGCTTGCCTGCAACGGGTCACTTTTTATCAACATCAGCACATTATCTAGAGAGATGACTTAGAAATCGTCGGTACCTTGAAGTCTGCATGCATCAATGGCAGGTTTCTCGCCTTTGACGTCAGTTTACATCATTGACTTTCGATCGAAGGATTCTGTGAAATGTTCGACATCAACTCATTCATTCACATCTCATGGATTGTACTGGGTACTTTGAGAACCATTGACATTACTGGTGGTCTCTCTCATGCTTGTTAACAGTTTTCATCATCGACTAGTAATCAAGTGGTTTCTACCATGTTCGACATCAACTCATTTATTCGCATGGCTAGAATCGTACCAATTCGGGAAGTAGAAATGAAGACCCTGGATCTAGTTTCCACCATCCAGGCTGCGAGGAGTTTTGTATTCATTATCTAAGTAGACTAATCATAAACAGATGGCTGCGCCCATACTGTGTCTACAAAAGTCTATGATTATGATGTACTGCAAGATCATTCCTGTATCATAGTAGTTAGTCTGTTAGTTAAAGTTTTAATCTGAGTATGGGAATGCCTACCTCAGTGATGATATAATCTTATACATGTATTTTGTGTTGAAAATTGCAGGTTCTGACCAGGCTCTCCACGAGACAATCCTTGAAATGATAAAGCGCTTCACCCTTCCTAGATAATACAAAACCCTAATCTATTACAGGCTTCACACTTTAGGGGGCAATCTGTTACACTAAAAAATGTCACCATGACTATTTACAGTTAGTATGGCTCTATCAACAGTCATGCTATCCTCTTAGGCAAGTATTATGCCTCTGCTCTCCATGTCAAACTTCAAAAAAGAGAGAAAGTCTTTATAAATGTATTTATCTCTGGGTACGCAGGTTCTCTCAACCTTACCTGCGGGGACGCACCCAATGTTCACAAAATCTGCGTCTTTGGACGCTCTGTATGTAAAGGGGTAGGTGCGTCCCCCTGTAAAGGTTAAAATGCGCAAGTTTCATCTTTAACAAGTTACTTGTGGTCATTTCTAGAGCATTCTAGAAGGTTGTTCGACGTGTATTGAGCGCCTCCAGATGGTTCATGCACTCCTACCAAAGAGGAACTTATCCCATCAATAAGGGAGCTATCCCATCCAAAGAGGGGATTATCCCATTGATGGTGGACCTGATTAACTTCCTCTTGAGCACTATAAATACAGGCATTGGGCCAGAAGGAGAGGAGGTTGAAAGCTAAACATTTCTAAGGGTAAATGCTGCAGGAATTAGGACTCCCATTTAGAAGCTTGTGAGGAGAGATTGTCATCTTTACTTGTTCTATTTGGAAGTGGGTGAGCTTTGTCAAAGTAAAGGAGAACTCTTGATGGACCCTGGGAGGAACTTGCACAACACCAAGGCTCAGGTTGTAATTGTTCCTTTTGTTTCCTATTAATGCAAATGAGTCCATTCTTCTCAATAACTTGTTATTTATGAGTTGTTTCATGTACTCCTTGGTCTATGTGTTAAATATGTTTTATTCTATGAGATTATCAAGTGCTATTTAATTGTTTGATTGTTAGTGGATGCAGGTTTCAAAGTGAAGGAGGAGCTCATCCGGATCCGCGGAGCTGGACTGCTACAACAGCGTTGGACTACATGTAGGACCTAAACACTTGATTTCTTATATAGTAAATGCATGTTTAGAGAAGGATTGCTCTTGTTTGTCTTGTTTGTCACTAGAGAGTCTTAGGCTCCTAGGGAGGTTGATTTGTGTCCGCACTATCGACTCTTTCCGCCTGACAGTCTCCTGAGACCCTAGAAAGGGAGGCAACAACTTCTCTTGCTACCCTCAGCACCCCTGTGAAACCCAAACAAAAGAGGAAGAGGCGAACATCAATGTACTTTAGGGCTCGGAAAAGCACAAGGATAAAAATAGGAAAACCATAGCCATCTTCAACAGTGCCTATTGTAATTGAAGATTCACCCACTGTCAAAGAGGAAGAATATCCCTCTAAAACCACCATCACATATGAAAGAGGAAGTCCTAGATCTTCCACCTGGAAGGAAAGAGTGCAACTACAGGAAATAGCTGAGGAACTAGCTGAGGAAAATTAAGACAGTTGTTGCAAGAAATAAAAAGGTCGCAGGCATATGGTGAAATGATGAGCCCCATAAATGGGTAATTATATGGGATAATTTTTCCTCCTAACTTAGCTTTATCCACCATTATCATTACTTTATTACATGTTTTTGATTATATTTATGCTAATAAAGTGAGTTGGGTTGGTCATTATGCCTTGAAGTCTAATGTGTGCTTAATGCAGATTTTTGGTCAATTTTGGAGACAAAGTCAAAGATTTAATGAACATTTGGTAGAAAATATTCAAAGAAGACAAGGGAGAGGATTTATAGGAGGGTGTCCCCCTCATTTATGACTCCCTACTTCAAATTCTCCTTCAGAAAGCTCGGAGCACAAGTAGCCACATCAATGCACCAAAGAGGTAGCCGAGCAAGTGGAGGATAACTATTGTCTATCTCAAGTTTTGGGAGCCAAGCCTCCCTGATTTTAAGGGAGCTATTGGGAGCTCCAGTTGTATAAGTAGAGAGGCCTAGGGCCTCATTAGGTTGTTGGATGTTAGTCAAATTTTCGCACTTTTGTTGCAGCTTTGCTCTGCTCAACTTCGAGCTTACTTTTGTTGACAGTTTCATGTAATCCTATTATTATTTTGATAATGAAGATGAGATCTTGTTCGAGCTAGCACTGAGTTACCTCAGAGGGCTGAAGCTCTTGGGTTAGGGCCCAATCCAAGCAGCCAAGCACCTCTTGTTTGGTATTTATATGTTTGTTCCAGTTTATGAATTCCTTGCTGTTGGATAGATTTCTTTCTTGGTTAAGGATAGATTACTTTTGGTGATTTAAAAGGTTGTTCCCATTTTAGTTTGCTATAGTAGGTTGAACAGTGATAGGAAAAATATACAAGAAGGCCATCAATAGAGCCTTGGCCTCCTTTCCTCCCTTTGGGATCATGAACTGAGGCCAAGACCCTCTTTCTGCCACAAAAAACATAGATTTGCCTTTGCCATAGGATTTCTAGTGTTGCAGCTTGTTAGAAGGTTAATGCTTTGCTGTAGATCTATTTCATCATGCTCATTTCTATCTTTGCAATAAATTTCCTTCCATTCTTTCTTTCCATATAGCATTTTTTAGCATTTACTTTCCTAGATCAGAATGTAGACTAGCTTGATGAACAATTATGTTTTTTAGTGTAGCTAGTTTCTTTGCTTGCTTAGTCTCAGTGTTTGATTTTCAATTGTCTTGCAGTACATCTCTGCTCACAATAAGTCAACCAATCAGCCATCACCATTTCTTTTTTATCCGTGTTCCACAAGTTATCCAAAGTCCCTCATAAATCTGCTTTAATTTTCTGCACTTTTCTCATGAACTTTCCTCTCTTTCCTTGAACAAGTCCAACCATCTTTATGTTGGCATTATGATTCTGGACAGGTGTTGTACTTGATGGCAACTCACTTAAGTGGCAATGCTCTGTTCAGGCTCTCAAAATGTTAGAAATTAAGAGGTACGTAGGTGAATGGTTCAACAGGTGCGGACCCGCAGGTACGCCAGCCAGGAAGTGCATTCATACCCGCAGGTTACCCGTTCATGAGGTGCGAACCCCCAGTTCACTAACTTCAAGGTAGAGAAGGGCGCGCACGTGGGGTTTCTTATGTTTGGCCCGTGGTATTTAGCCCGCCGTTCTTGATCCTATGGTTTTGGCTCATGGTATAGAATCTAATTTGGCCCCGGTTTGGATCCCTTGTATTGGTTATTGATGGTTTTGTCCCATGGTGTGGATAAGGGCTTGACTATAAATAGGGAAGGAGATCACTTGGCCAATGTATCTTTGAAAATTGAATATCTTAAGATCTGAAATATTGGGTTATCGGTTTAAAAGCTTGATCTATATGAAAGTGAAGTTGAAAGTGAATCTATTAAGTGGTGATCTCTCGGGCGCATGATCAGATCTGTGTATCTGACTGTCAGAGGCACCTTGGAGGACCATTTAATTGGGTTCTAATCAGAGGTACGCAGACGATCCTCTGTGAAAGTGCGGGTGCACGCAGCAGAGCGAAAGTTCCAGTGTGGAGGAACGCAGGTGATACACAGTGAAAGTGCGAGGATACGTAGCGAAGGCACAGTCCTAGTGCGGAGGTACGCAGCGTGATAGAGGTTCAGGTGCGGAAGAACAGTAAAGGTACGCGACGTGGCAGAGGTTTAGGTGCGGAGGCACAGTGAAAGTACGCGGCGCTACAGAAGCCGCAGGTGCGTAGATATGCGGCGCAATAGCATCTGAGGGTGTGTGGCCACAGTAGTAGTACGCGGCGTGATTGAAGAAACAATACGTGGGTACGCGGTGCAGTGGAAGGCTCTCTTCGAGGACACGCATAGACGCAGAAGGTGAAGTGCGAAGCCACGCAGTCCAGATAAAGAAAAATTGCGGATCTGACTTAAAACATTTGTTGGTCATCTTTTATTTACTGCTGCAGAGTTCTGGGTTTATATTTCTGGTACTATCTTTCTGTTTACAGCATTCTGAGAAGTTGGGTAATTCTTGGTTGATTGTATAAGGAGTTTGGGTAATTTGCATGTACTTGATGATTATTTGATATTCTTGGATCCAGTTTGAAAATTTATGAAAAGTGGTCCTTGAAAGAAAAGAAGTAGGGGGTTGTAGCTCCCTTCCAGGAGAGACTGGAAAACGAGAGAGAGTTGTAGCTCTCTATAGGTTGCAGCCTGCATACTGGTAAAGGACTGCACCAGTACAAAACCATTGTAAAAGGAGTTTCTAATTGAAAGAAGATAGAGACATATTGCAGCAGGTGGTTTTCACCCACATTGGGTTTCCACCTTATATCTGGTGTTCTTTGGTGTGACTATCTGTTTTTCTTGTTCATGCTCATTATTTTATGGTGCTGACATACAAACTAACGATCAATATTTGAAGAATAATTCAAAGTATAAATAAGGAAGAAATATTGAAAATAATTTGATAATACTGATTCACCCCCCCCCCCCTCTCAGTATTATTTCCAACAATTGGTATCAGAGCAGGTCCTTCAGAGAAGCTTGATCGCTTGAAGGAAGATCATTCATCATGAGCAACTACGAGAGGGAAGCATCAATCAGGCCACCAATTTTTGATGGGACAAACTTCAATTATTGGAAGGTAAGAGTTACTGCCTATCTTCAATCTCTTGGTACAGAAGTTTGGGATATCATAGATACAGGCTCCACTTTTCCTTCAGCTACTCCTACAGATTCGGCCGAGAAGAAGAAATATGAAACAAATGCTAAAGCAGTCAATACTCTACTGGGATGCTTATCTCAAACAGAATTCGTGAAGGTTATGCAATATAAATCCACAAAAGAAATATGGGACAAGATTGTCTTGAGCTACGAAGGAGATGAACAGGTAAAGCGTGCTAAACTTCAAACCCTCAGGATTCAGTATGAGAATCTCAGAATGTATAATGATGAAAGTGTGGCTAACTATTTCCTTCGGGTAGATGAGATTGTTAATTGCATGAAAAACTTGGGTGAAGAAATAAAAGAGGCTATTGTGGTTGAAAAAGTTCTAAGATCATTGTCCCCCAAGTTTGAATCTAAAGTGTCTGCAATAGAAGAAAAGGAAAATCTACGAACTCTTACTATGTCTCAGCTACACGGAATTCTAACTGCTTATGAAATGAGAAAAGGAGGTCCATCAGACAGGAAAGAAGCTGCTTTCAAGGCTTCAGGCAAAGGAGACTACTATGAAGCAAGTCACGTGCCAGAAGAAGAAGAAGAATCAAATTTTGTCAGAAATCTTCAACGGGGTACTGGAAGGTTCAGAGGTAAGTTACCTTTTAAATGTTTTTCTTGTGGAAGAGTAGGTCATTATGCTGCCAAATGTCCTCATAAGGATAAGATTGACAAAGGAAAGGAATCTGCTAGATGGAACAAGAGACAGAATGCAAATAAGAAAAGCTACTACACTCATGAAGACAGTGATGGTCTATCAAATAGTGATGAAGACGAACGAGGTAATGACTATAAACTTTTAATGGCCCTTGAAGATGATGATTACATGGATGCTATAGATGTGGATAGCTTTTATGAAGAAATTTCTAGACTCAAGACATGTATAGAAGAAAAGAATATGATCATTGATACTCTACAATCTCAAATTGATGAAAAAGAAAAATATCTTGAAAAGTTAGAAGGTGAAATTGTTGGCCTTAGGAAAGAGATTGAGAAAACAAAGGCTATTAATCTTAAGTTTGTCAAAGGATCTGAAACTCTGGATGAGATCATCAATGTACAACGTTCTCCTCTAAACAAGACAGGTCTGGGGTATAATGGAGAAACTTCTCAAGCATCCACCTCAAGAAGTTATCTTGATGCAGCAAGAAGGAATGAGCAAAAGCACAATGGAGATCACCAGGTAAAGCAGGGACGAATTACAAACAAAGACTATCAGGGGCAATCCGTCTTAAGGGTGAACAAAAGCTACAACCAGCCACAGGTAAAATCTTCTCAATTTGGTTCAAGAATGGATGACAATAGAAATTACAATCATTTGGCCGATAGATTTGATAACCGCAGAAGTTTCTTCAATGGATAATGTTTCTCTTGCCATAACTTTGGTCACAAAGCAGCTCAATGTGTTGCATATAAAACAATCATGACTAGAGAAGCTCAAAAACAAAGAAGTATGACTGGGATTACAAAAAGGACCTATAACAACTTTTCGGCTCTTGAAAATTAAGTTGAATGTTCTATTTGCAATAACTTTGGTCATGAAGATTCTGAATGTAGGAGCAGGTTTCAGCAGAAAAAGGAACAAGCCTCAAGCACCAGAACATGTAGAGTAAAGGAACCACAAACAGAAAGACGTGGGATAGCCTTTTATGCAGAGGGACAGGAAAATCTATGGTACATCGACAGTGGATGCTCGAAGCATATGACAGGTGATAAGGAAAAACTTGAATCATATTCTGCTTTAGAAAAGGGAAAGAAAGTTTCTTTTGGAAATGATACTCCGGCAACTATAAAAGGAAAAGGCACTGCTCAGTTGAAGGAAAAGGTCAAAGCTGGAAATGTTTTGTATGTTGATGGATTGAAGCATAATCTTCTGAGTGTCAGCCAGATGTGTGATCAAGGAACCGAGGTAATATTTAGATCAAATGAATGTCGTGTTCGTGATCTTGATACAGGTGAAACAATGATCAAAGGTAGAAGAACTCCAAATAATCTATACATATTTGAAGAAGGACAACAACAATGCTACTTGAGCAAGGATGATGAACACTGGTTATGGCACCGGAGGTTGGGGCATCTAAGCTTTTCACAAATAAGGAAAGCATGCAAATATCAGGCAGTTCGTGGTCTTCCAGATATCAAAATTCCATACAACACCATATGCAAATCATGTTAGTTTGGAAAGCAAACCAGAACTAACTTTCCTGAGAAGGAAGGATCAGCTAGCATGCCTCTTGAGCTAGTCCATACAGATGTATGTGGTCCATTTAGGAAAAGGACACCTCGAGGAGAGGAATACTTGATATTATTCATTGACAATTTCTCCAGGTTTGTTTGGTTAGGACTTATGAAGCACAAAGACGAAGCATTCGAAAAATTCAAATCCTTCAAAGCCTTGGTTGAAAATGAATCAGGTTACAAAATTAAGTGCCTCAGGTCCGACAGAGGTGGGGAGTTTACCTCAAATGAATTTTTCGATTTCTGTGAAGAACATGGGATAAGAAGAGAATTCTATACAACTAGAACTCCTCAGCAAAATGGAGTGGTGGAAAGGATGAACATAACAGTCCAACAAATGGCTCGTGCTATGCTTGATGAGTCTAGAACTCCCGCAACTTTCTGGGGTGAAGCTACATATGCTGCGGTTGTTATTCTCAACAAAACAAATGTCTGGGTGAACAACACTCAAACCCCTCATGAGCTCTGGTATGGTGAGACTCCTTCGGTAAAGCACTTCAAAATCTTTGGGAGCAAATGCTATATTAAGAATACTAATGAGCAACTTGGCAAACTTGAACCTAGAGCAGATGAAGGCATTCTTCTTGGTTATTCTCCACACAGCAAAGCATACAAGTGCTACAATAAAAGACTTGGGAGAATTGTTGATAGCATTGATGTAGTGATTGATGAGAAGGGATACATTCCTAGGCAAGTAAATCATGAAAATATCGAAGAAGATGAAGACTACCCTCAAAGACAGAATGATGAAGAAGAAGAACCTCAAGAAGAACCAAATGAGCAGATAAGGATAGAAGAGAAGACTCCATCCGGGTATGTTCAGAAGAATCATCCAGAATCTCAGATTTTGGGGCAGAAAGAAGTAGGTGTACAAACAAGAAGAACAATTGCAGAAGCTTCAAGCTATTTGGCATTACTCTCTTCCACTGAACCACAAAATGTGAAAGAGGCATGCAAAGATGAATGTTGGGTCAAAGCAATGGATGAAGAACTTGAGCAGATCGAAAAGAACAACACTTGCGAGTTGGTTCCTAGACCAAAGGATAAGAATGTTATAGGGACAAAATGGGTCTTCAAAAATAAATTGAATGAAAATGGAGAAGTAATTAGAAACAAGGCCAGACTTGTTTGTAAAGGGTATGCGCAGCAAGAAGGAATAGATTTTGAAGAAACTTTTTCTCCTGTTGCAAGACTTGAGGCCATCCGAATGTTCCTTGCTCTCTCAAGCTTTCAAAACTTCAAAGTATTTCAAATGGATGTGAAATCAGCCTTTCTGAATGGAGACTTGGAAGAAGAAGTATACATTGAGCAGCCAGATGGTTTCATTCTTGGAAATGATCCAAATCTTGTATGCAGACTGAAAAAGGCTCTCTATGGTCTCAAACAAGCTCCAAGGGCTTAGTACTATCGTTTGGACAAATATCTTCATCAACAAGGTTTTTCAAAAGGGTCAGCATATAGCAATCTTTATATAAAAGGTGAAAATGACAAATTGTTAATACTTGTTGTGTATGTAGATGACATTATCTTTGGCAGCAATGAAGAAGCTATGAGTCAAAACTTTGCCTTGGTGATGCAGAAAGAATTCGAAATGTCCTTGCTTGGAGAACTGACATATTTTCTTGGTTTGCAAATCTAACAAAAAGAAGGAGGGATCTTCTTGTCTCAAACTAAGTATCTCAAGCAGATTTTGAAGAAATATGGCATGGAAGATGCAAAACCAGTATGTACACCCATGGTCACAGGATGTAGCCTCAGTGCAAATGATGAATCAACAGCAGTGCATCAACCAACCTACAGATCTATGATTGGAAGTCTACTTTATTTGACAGGTACCCGACCAGACATCATGCATGCAGTGGGAATAGTTGGAAGATTTCAGGCAAATCCAAAGGAAACTCATCTTCAGGCAGTGAAGATAATCTTTAAATATCTTCAAGGGACTCAAAATTATGGCTTATGGTATCCTAGAGATACAGATCTCACACTTCATGCTTATACAGATGCAGATTGGGCAGGAAGCGTGGATGACAGGAAGAGCACAAGTGGTGGTGCGTTCTTTATGGGTTCCAGATTAGTATCTTGGTTCAGCAAGAAACAGAGTTCGATTGCCTTGTCTACAGCTGAAGCGGAATATGTTGCTGCTGCATCTTGCTGCACTCAACTCCTTTGGATGATGCAGACCTTGCAGGATTTTCAAATCACTTGTACACCACCTATCTCCATCTTATGTGATAACACAAGTGCAATCAGCATTTCAAAGAACCCAGTCATGCATTCAAAGACCAAGCACATACCGATCAAGTATCATTTTCGTCGTGAACAAGTACTTGAACAAAAGGTCAAGTTGGAGTATGTTCCTTCTAAGGAACAAGTTGCTGATATACTCACCAAACCATTGCCCAGGGAGACCTTTGAATACCTCAGGCAAAACCTGGGGGTTGTTGATGCATCATCTTGTTGATTGAATCGCTTCTGATTGTTGGTTGTACGCAAGGTTCATCTGGGGTATATGCGTACATATGCTGGGTTGCGGATTGGTCGAAGATCGAATTGCACAGGTTCAGGGGGAGCATATAATGCATTGTTGGCATTATGGAGGAAGTACAAAAGATCATGGATGCTAGTCTGAATATTGCTGCAATATGTCTCTATCTCTTTCATGGTGTTTGGTGGATTATGGTGCTTCTTTGCAGATCTGGTTTATAGTCAGGGGGAGCATGTTCTTAGGGGGAGCATAACCCTTTGCCCTTGATGTCAAAGGGGGAGAATGACGTTGAGGATCTTGAGGTATCTTGAGGTTGCCATCAAGTCCAAAGGGGGAGATTGTTGGCATTATGATTCTGGACAGGTGTTGTACTTGATGGCAACTCACTCAAGTGGCAATGCTCTGTTCAGGTTCTCAAAATGTTAGAAATTAAGAGGTACGCAGGTGAATGGTTCAACAGGTGCGGACCCACAGGTACGCCGGCCAGGAAATGCGTTCATACCCGCAGGTTACCCGTTCATGAGGTGCGGACCCCCAGTTCACTCACTTCAAGGCAGAGAAGGGCGCTCACGTGGGGTTTCTTATGTTTGGCCCGTGGTATTTAGCCCGCCGTTCTTGATCCTATGGTTTTGGCCCATGGTATGGGATCTAATTTAGCCCCGGTTTGGATCCCTTGTATTGGTTATTGATGGTTTTGTCCCATGGTGTGGATAAGGGCTTGACTATAAATAGGGAAGGAGATCACTTGGCCAATGTATCTTTGAAAATTGAATATCTTAAGATCTGAAATATTGGGTTATCGGTTTAAAATCTTGATCTATATGAAAGTGAAGTTGAAAGTGAATCTATTAAGTGGTGATCTCTCGGTCGCATGATCAGATCTGTGTATCTGACTGTCAGAGGCACCTTGGAGGACCATTTAATTGGGTTCTAATCAGAGGTACGCAGACGATTCTCTGTGAAAGTGTGGGCACACGCAGCAGAGCGAAAGTTCCAGTGCGGAGGAACGCAGGTGATACACAGTGAAAGTGCGAGGATACGCAGCGAAGGCACAGTCCCAGTGCGGAGGTACGTGGCGTGATAGAGGTTCAGGTGCGGAAGAATAGTAAAGGTATGCGGCGTGGCAGAGGTTCAGGTGCGGAGGCACAGTGAAAGTACGCGGCGCTACAGAAGCCGCAGGTGCATAGATACGCGGCGCGATAGCATCTGAGGGTGTGTGGCCACAGTAGTAGTACGCGGCGTGATTGAAGAAACAGTGCGTGGGTATGCGGTGCAGTGGAAGGCTCTCTACGAGGATACGCAGAGACGCAGAAGGTGAAGTGCGAAGCCACGCAGTCCAGATAAAGAAAAATTGCGGATCTGTCTTAAAACATTTGTTGGTCATCTTTTATTTATTGCTGCAGAGTTCTGGGTTTATATTTCTGGTACTATCTTTCTGTTTACAACATTCAGAGAAGTTGGATAATTCTTGGTTGATTGTATAAGGAGTTTGGGTAATTTGCATGTACTTGATGATTATTTGATATTCTTGGATCCAGTTTGAAAATTTATGAAAAGTGGTCCTTGAAAGAAAAGAAGTAGGGAGTTGTAGCTCCCTTCCAGGAGAGACTGGAAAACGAGAGAGAGTTGTAGCTCTCTACAGGTTGCAGCCTGTGTACTGGTAAAGGACTGCACCAGTACAAAACCATTGTAAAAGGAGTTTCTAATTGAAAGAAGATAGAGACATATTGCAGCAGGTGGTTTTCACCCACATTGGGTTTCCACCTTATATCTGGTGTTCTTTGGTGTGACTATCTGTTTTTCTTGTTCATGCTCATTATTTTATGGTACTGACATACAAACTAACGATCAATATTTGAAGAATAATTCAAAGTATAAATAAGGAAGAAATATTGAAAATAATTTGATAATACTGATTCACCCCCCCCCCCCCCCCTCTCAGTATTATTTCCAACACTTTATCTTCCCTAATCCTCCTTGACGAACCTAAACACCTTAACACATCCTCTTAGCCATCAGCTACCCTTCCACCCATTTTCCCACCTTCAAAACCTGTAAAACAGCTCTCAACATCCTCCTGTAGACCTCTTGTAGATCCCTTGTAGCCTCCTATAGATTTTCTTGTAGTTGTCTTTTTGAAGTCTGATTGCAGGGAAAGCCTCTAGAAGGCCACCTGGGACCTCCTAGGATCCCTCCACACCTTCCTACACCTCTGAAAACTCCAAATTCGCCCTCCATTGCCACCTAATCGCTGCCACATTCACAAACAAATAAATTGCATGCATGACAATTTCACCTAAAAATACATAAAAATCCAAAAAGAAGTTTTTTTTTCTCATTTCCTTGTAGAAACATCTTGAGTAGATTATTTTTACTTCCTAAGTAGGTAATGGTATTCATTTCATGGTTTTTCATCTCTCTTTCTACAAAATTAGGATTAGCTGGTTAATTAGGGTTTGCTAGGTTTACTTCATATTTCAATCTTCTTTCACTTTCTGCAAGTAGAGTAGCCTCTACAGGGTAAGATTTCCTTTCTTTCATCACAAATAAAGCATCTTCTGTAAGTCATAGAATTTGGCTTGAGCTCCTAGTAATCTTGCGCCAGCTGACCAAGTGACAGCCTGCAGTAAGAACTAGTACTTGTGCATACAGCACCGTCGTTTCCAAGTTTGTTACGAACTACTGGGTTGATAAATTTAGTAAAGTAGGAAGCCCAAGAGTTGTAGCATTATTGTTGCAATACTGGTGCTCACCATGAAATGTGCCATGAAGCCTAAAACGTGGAGTGCGTAAGTGCTTTACATGGAGTTCGTAAATTTTTTTCATCAAGCTTGCACGTATACGTCAAGTTTTTTTTCAAACCAACATATGTATGTATGAAATGTGAAAAGGTTAAAACATTATATATGTTTATATATTTATATAATTATATGTTGGAATTTTGAAAAGTATATTTTAAAAAGGAGCAGGAATTTTGAAAAAGGTATTTTAAAAGGAGGAAGGTAATTATTACTAAATTTTAGAGAGTGATAATTAAAGTTTTATTTTTAAGTGGAATTTTTGTTTTTGGGCATCAATACATTGAAAATGGAGACAATAGTTATAGATATGGAGAAGTTGAGCAGGGCTAATTTTGCCCTATTTAAATCAAAGATGGAGGATATACTGATTTTGAAGGATCAGTATTTGTCGATTGAGGGCACAAAAAAGAAACCCTCATCGATGACAAATGAAGAATGGAATAAGCTAGATAGAAATGCGATTGCAACAATTCACAAATATCTAGCAAAGAATGTGTATTTCAATGTGTCCAGAGGAAAGATGGCTGAAGGATTATGGAAGACACTCCATGATCTATATGAGAAGAACACGACATATAACAAAGTGTTCTTGATGAAGAAGCTTTATAATCTCAAAATGAAGGAGGGTGCTTCAATTGCTAAGCACTTGAATGCATTTAATATTATTACTAATCAGCTTGCCTCTGTTAAAATCATTTTAGATGATGAAATTAGAGCCATTTTTCTAATGTGTTCTATGCCAGACAGTTGGGAAAATTTAATTGTAGCTATGAGCACTTTAGCAACTATAGGGACCCTGAAGGTTGATGATATCAGTAACAATTTAATGAATGAGGAGCTACGACGCAAGTCAATTACGGAAAACCAGGGAGGAGAGGCTCTAGCTCTAGTTGATCATGGTAGGAGAATGGATCGAGGCCGGCAAGGGCAATCAAGATTGAGAGGCCGATCAAAATCAAGGAGAGGTAGGATCATCTTCTTTCATTGTGGCAAACCCGGGCACATGAAGAAAGAATGTCGATTCTGGAAGAAAGGACAAAAGGATCAGAGACCGTCTAGTACAAATCACAAGTCATCCAGCACAAATGAAGGTGAGACTACTGCTGTAGCCACAGATGGTGATGTGTTGTTTACTGTTTCAGTAGAGGATGCATGTGTATATACATCTAGCAGTAGCTTTGATTGGATCCTTGACTCTAGGGCATCTCACCATGTAACCCCATGCAAAGATAGTTTTGTTTCATATAATCCTGGTGATTATGGTAGATTGAATTTGGGTAATAATCATTTTTGCAATATCGTTGGAGTAGGAGATGTCCAGATCAAGATGAAAGTTGGACAAGGTATATTGTTGAAACATGTTAGGCATGTACCAAAAATTCGCATGAGTTTAATCTATATGGGACGACTGGATGATGAAGGCTATTCCACAAGCTTTGGAAAAGGAGGCTAGAAAATTAGCAAAGGAGGATTAATCATGGCCAAAGGACCCAAGATAGGAATATTATACACATTGAAGACACTGATAGGAAAATAAGATTTGGCTGTTGTCACAAAAGAAGGAAATTCAGCAGATCTGTGGCATAAGCGCTTGGGTCACATGAGCGAGAAAGGCTTAAAAATCCTTGTTAGTAAAAATTTATTGCCAGGTTTGAAATCCTACAATCTTGACCTTTGTGAGCATTGTATATATGGTAGACAAAGAAGGGTTTCATTCCTTAGAGGTGGCCATGACAGAAAGAAAAAAGTGTTAGAATTGGTACATTCATATGTGTTTGGGCTTGTTAACATCAAATCATTAGGAGGCGCATCATATTTTGTAACATTTATAGATGATGCATCCAAGAAGGTTTGGGCATATCCTATGAAAAATAAAATTGAAGTGTTTGGAATATTTCAAAAATTCCATGTTGCTGTTGAAAGAGAGACTTACAAATTACTGAAATGTTTAAGAATAGATAATGGTGGAGAATATTGTTCAAATGCATTTAAGGAACATTGTAACAAGTTTGGCATAAAGCATGAGAAGACTATGCATGGTACTCCTCAATAGAATGGTGTCGTATAAAGGATGAATCACACCATTATGGAAAAGGTGTGAAGTATGTTGTCCAATTCTGGTTTGGAAAACAATTTTTGGGCTAAATCAGTCAGGACTGCTTGCTACCTCATAAATAGATCTCCAAATACAGCCTTGGATGGCGATATCCCTGAAGAAGTTTGGACTGGTAAGAAGTTGAATTATTCTCACTTGAAAATCTTTGGATGTGAAGCATTTGTACATATTCCCAAAGAAAATAGAACTAAGCTAGATGATAAATCTATGAAATGCATTTTTTTGGGATATGCGGATGAAGATTTTGGTTACTGTCTATGGGATCCAATCAAATATAAAATTATTAGAAGCAAAGATGTTATATTTAATGAGTCATAAATGTTCAAGTGGACTGTAGGTGAGTTGGAGGTCAAGAAGGTTATTGACTGGTTTGAAGAGCAGTCGAAAAACATCCCACCAATGCAAGAAAATGACCAAAAAATTCAAGAGCATGAAGAACAACAAGTGGAAAATGATGAACAACAAGAATAGGGGATCTTGCAGGAACCCTTACAGGAGATTCAACCTGATAACCCACCACCACAGTTGGTTTGTAGATCTTCTAGGCCTCATAAGCAGGGAAACTTTTAAGAACCCCCCCCTAAATTTACATGTATAATAAATGGGCGAATCTCCATGGTATATAGGAAAAATGGAAGGTGATTTTGTCAATAATATGATATGTATATATAATTTTTGGTGAATCTCTCACCAGGAATGGCGAATATTTTACTCAATTATAAAATCTTATGTTTATTGAATACACAAATGAAGTCATTGCATTGCTATAAAATATCTTTTGAAATCAAAATTACCGAAAATTACATATCGATAACCTAGTGGGTGTAGGATAAAATTCACCCGTGCCATTCACAGAAAGCATGAGAAAAAACCTAATACTATATATAAAACCAAGAAAAATTCAAATTCATCACTTCTAGGGACCTCGTAACCACCCTGCCAATACACAAGTATGTTCCTATTTCCAATTAGAAAAATTACCCAAATTACAATCTGTTTACTCCAGCATATGTTGGAAATTTATAGAAGGATGACTAGTGCAATCAATCCATTCCTTTTAGACCTAGATTTGTTTAAGTTTAAAACAGAAGTATACAAATATACTTGTCCAATGTCTATGCTTTAACCATTCACCTTAAGATGTTTTTACAATATAATTTCCTAAGTCTATTTAATATCTTCATTATCATAAAAACCAACCTATATCCATCTTAACTCCACATCTACCACTCTTAGGGGGATGAAATCTATTTATCCCTCTGAGCACTTGGTAGACCCAGAATTAAGATGGATCTAAGATGATAGAATTTTCCCTTTAAATAGTCTATGCTCTCATGAATACCATGGTATTACCATGGGTCAATACCATGGGTTATCATAAACCTGGTGCTTAAAAATTACTATTAGTAATTTATAAAAATTAATAAAATTAATAGTTGATTTTTATCTTATTTTTTATTTTAACCAAGCTAAAATGTTTAACATACATTAAATTACAACATCCATTTTTACTCTTGATCGGATCAAATATTTTTTCACTCTATACTAGTTTGCATATCATGATATTTGATACCTCTAGGGATCAAATATTTTTTCACTCTATACTAGTTTTCATATCACGATATTTGATACCTCTCGGGGGTTAGTAGATCCAGAGTAAATATGGATATATGTTGGTTTAATTCCCCAATTTAAATAGGCTACATTCCAGGGGAATACCATGGGTCAATACCATGTGCCATTTTGGTGAATACCATGGGTCAATACCATGTGCCATTTTTATTTTTATTAATACTAATATTATGGTTAATAATGTTTTTTTGCATGCTATTAATAACAATCTAGTCCATGGTATTTGTCCCATAGTATTTTGCCCATAGGTTTCACCTAAATATAACGCATTTTTTGAGTGTTCGTAAATATAAGGTGACTTATGGAGTAAATATAAAAAAAAATGTTTTATTTGTTTACCATACCTCTCGTTTATTTATATGTTTATTAATTTACCATACCTCTTTTACAAATATGGTATTTGGCCCATAGGATTCACTTAAATAAAACCTCTTTCTTCAACCTTCATAAATACAACGAGGGTTATGGACTAAATATAAAAAGAGGTTTTATTTATTTACCATGCGTCTAGTTTATTTATATTTATATTTATTTACCATACCTTTTGAGTAAGTATACAAAGACGTTTTATTTATTTACCATACCTCCACTTTACTTATATTTTTATTTGTTTACACCCTTGCATGTATATAAGGTGACTTATGGAGTAAATATAAAAAATGTTTTATTTATTTACCATACCTCTCATTTATTTATATTTTTATTAATTTACCATACCTCTTTTATAAATATGGTATTTGGTCCTTTGGCCCATAGGATTCACTTAAATAAAACCTATTCTTGAAAATGGGTGAATGGAAGGTTGTAACTTCTAATTTCAAGGGCTAAATTTACCTTTTTTACCCTCTCCCTTAAAATAAGGTGGGCTATTTGAGGTGATTTGTAAAAATGTACTATGATACAAAATATTCACCCACTAAAAATTTAAAACCCCTTAATTTCACCAAAGGGCGAACATTCGCCCCTAAAATTTTCTATGCTCATAAGCCTTCACAAAGGCATCCTCCTTCAAACTATATTTTGTTGACTAATGAAGGTGAACTTAATTGTTTTCAAGAAGCTTGTAAAGTCGAGCACAGTAAAGAATGGAAGAAAGCAATGGAAGATGAAATGAACTCTTTGCAGGAAAATAAAACTTAGGAGTTGGTAAACCTCCCAAAAGGTAGAAAGGCTCTACAAAATAAATGGGTGTACAGGATTAAGAATGAAGGTGACGAAAAGAAGGAGAGGTATAAAGAAAGGCTGGTGGTTAAAGGTTTTTCCCAAAAAGAAGGTATTGACTTCACTGAAATTTTCTCACCTGTTGTTAAAATGTCATCCATTAGAGTCATTCTTGGTCTAATTGCTGCTTTAGACCTAGAATGTGAACAATTAGATGTAAAAACTGCATTCGTTCATTGTGAATTGGAGGAAGAAATTTATATGGAGAAGCTAGAAGGCTTCATAGAAAAAGGAAAATAAGACCTTGTTTGCAGGTTGAAGAAGAGTCTTTATGGGTTGAAAGAGGCACCTTGACAAGGGTACAATAAATTTGATTCATTCATGTTAGAACATGGTTTTTAGAGTTTAGAAGTTGACCATTATGTCTATATCAAGAAGAATGATCAAGGAAAGTATATCATATTATTGTTATATGTGGATGACATGTTGATTGTTGGGCATGATAAGAATATGATCAATAGGTTGAAGAAAGATTTGGGTAGCAAATTTGCAATGAATTATTTGGGACCAACACAACAGATATTGGGCATGCGGATTATGCGTGATAGGAAAAACAAAAGGTTGTGGCTGTCACAAGAAAAATATATCAAGAAGGTGCTTGATAGGTTTAATATGAAGGATGCCAAGCCAGTTGGTACACCCCTTGCAACCCACTTCAAGCTGAGTACTGAATTATGTCCTAGTGATGACAAGGAGAAAGAAGAAATGAGCAAGATTCCTTATGCTTCAGTAGTTGGCAGCTTGATGTATGCCATGGTATGCACACAACCAGACATTGCATATTCAGTGGGAGTAGTGAGTAGGTTCCTTTCCAATCTAGGCAAACAACATTGGCAAGCAGTAAAATGGATTTTGAGGTATCTCAAGGGTACTAGTCATTATTGTTTATGTTTTGGTCATAATAAGACTGTGCTTGAAGGATTTACAAATGCAGATATGGCTGAAGATATGGACACCAGAAAGTCCACTACAGGTTATTTGTATACATTTGCAGGTGCAGCAGTATCTTGGGTGTCAAGCCTACAAAGAATAGTAGCCCTCTCTACAACAGAAGCAAAGTACATAGCTGCAACAGAAGCTTGTAAAGAGATGTTGTGGATGTAGCGAATCCTAGGAGAGATAGGAATAAAGCAGGACAAGTATGTGTTATATTGTGATAGTCAGAGTGCCATTCACTTGGCGAAAAACCCAACATTTCATTAAAAAACCAAGCACATTGACTTATGGTACCATTGGATTCGGCATGTGTTGGAGGAATAACAGTTATCCTTGGAAAAGATCCATACAGATAGGAACCTTGCTGATATGCTCACTAAGATTATACCATGAAATAAACATGAGTTATGTAAAGGCATGGTAGGACTCAGTGTGACTTGATGACTCTTATTTGGCTTCAAGTGGGAGAATGTTAAGTGTGAAGCCAAATTCATGAATCACATGCAATATTCTAGATTCTTCTACATTGCCATTAGTTTCTAGATCTCTAGGATTCTAGATCTTTCTACACCACCATTAGTTTCTAGATCATTCCAAGTCTCCATCTAAATCACATACAGGATTCTAGATCCTTCTTTTGCCTCTATAAATTTGTAATATCTCTGGCCAATGAAAGCAAGCCAAGGTCCAGGCCTGTTACGTAATGCAAAGTGATTTATGTTCTCCGGTGATTGTTTTATATATTCCATTGTTTCTGATTGAGTAATCTTGTTATTTCTCCATTTGTATGTCTCTGAAATTATTCTTTGCTATTGCCGTCTAAGTCTCTGAGTACAAATCTGTTGCGTGTTATGTATGCTCTGATCTAACAGAAAATTGAAACTGAACCTACAACAAATTTACGAACCAGACAAGTTAATTTGGAGATCCGAAGTACCACAAGACAATAGAAAACCTGTGAGAAGAACACACTTCCTGTATAAATACATAAACCTATTAAAAAGAGAAATTGAGTTAAAATGGTACATTTTTTTGTATATTTACGTTGCTTACAAGCATCTGGGGAAGGTCAAATTATAGATTGTTTTTTTTCAATACACAGGTGAGAATATTTTGATTATGTTTTGTGGAACATGATAATGTTTTGTTTTTCTTAAAATGGATTCAAAGTTTTTAAACTATTGGTATGGAGTTAATTATTTTAAATAAAATTGATTTTTAATCATATTTCTAACCAAATCAATCTAAAAATTTGATTAAAAATAAATAAATATAAAAAATCATTGTGTTTAGATAAAAATGATTGATAAATTAGTATGAAACTCATTTTGTTGAATGTTTACATTAATAAATAAAAACCTTTTTGAAAAAGTGAGATCAATATTGTGAAAACCAACTATAATGTTGAAAAGTCAAATCAATATTGTGAAGGCCACTTATAATGTTGTAAAGCATAAAATAAAAACAAAATAAAAAAATTATTATTATTATTTATATATTTTAAATTATTGAAATTAAGTTAAATAATATTTTAAATTATTAAGTTTACTGACCTAAATTGAATATAGATTAGTTCAAAGTTTAATTGACTATTTTATACTATGCTGGGCTAAAAAAGGAAAATTTGATTGGAAAGCAACCCACTTTTCCTCGTACCAAAAAAATCAACACCTATGAAATCACTATTTCAAAACCTAAATTGAATATAGGTCACTCCAAAATTTGATGACTGTTTTATACTTTCCTTGACCCACCCAAAAAAACAAAAAATTGATTTGAAAGCTACCCACTTTCCCTCATACCAAAACAATAAAAAATTCAAAACCAAGCAAATCACTCTTTCAAAACAAAACAACCGTACACATACAAAATTGCTCATGGAAAAAGCTCTACACTCAACCAAAATTTAATTTTAAATTGTTCACACCACCCAAGCCCACAGGTAAGCCACGCCCCTCCCATGACTATACCTTTTATTCCAATGTAATCACTCCATCTGAATGATAGTTGGTCATAGTGCATGAGATAAGATAAATCTCCCACTGTCTTCTACTCTTCTTATCGTTGGTGGGATTTTGGAAATCCAAACATGGAATCACAAAACCTTATGCGCGATCCATTACTAGAGGAGAGGAATACACATGGCAGCCAAAAATGGTCACTGACATGCTCAAATGATGCAAGGAGGAGGTTTTTGGTGGAATCAAAGAAGCTATGGAGGATCGCAGGGCCTGCCATAATCACTGGCTTAGCAATGTCTAGGAGAAATGTTATTACTATGGCATTTGTAGGGCACTTGGGAAACTTGGAATTAGCTGCCATCTCCATTGCCACCACTGTCATCATATGTTTCAATTTTGGGTTCCTGGTAAGTATGGATAGCACTTTTTTAAAATTACTTTTATCGTCTTTTCTAGTTAATGTTATTTTCCAATACATTATTTTTAATGTTTCACTATGGATCACTTGTATTTGTTGTATTGAAATAATATCTTTGTCTACCAGTTGAAATGCTCTACATTTTGTTTTCTACTTATAAGTTCACTGAAGTATCTTTATCTGCTCCTTCTCTTCCATTGTTAAAAATACCATGCTTTCTTTAATATTATATAATAATAACATATATATTGTTTTCTGTTTTATTGAATTTTTTCTATAATTTTAGTGTTTGGAATCGATTTGCTATAAAATGTAAATGTGTTAGAAAACCTGCACAGATGAATCTAGCTAGTAAAGGTTGAACACACAACTTTGTAGAGCAAAAACACTAAAAGAAAATTGAAAGAACAAAAAGAATGATGCATTTAGAAAATAGGTTACAATGCTCATGATATAGCGTTACTGGGTGAAGATCCAAAGGTAATGCACCATAGTGGTGATCAATGAGAGGAC
The DNA here is from genome assembly GCA_031772625.1 of Pinus tabuliformis. Taxonomy (NCBI): domain Eukaryota; kingdom Viridiplantae; phylum Streptophyta; class Pinopsida; order Pinales; family Pinaceae; genus Pinus; species Pinus tabuliformis. Next base: position 833,911,227 of record CM062807.1, on the reverse strand, counting down.
TCAACACCTACAACAAGTTCCAGAGAGAACTAACCAGTTGTAGAGTGAAAGGAAGAGCAAATCATGGAGTAAATCATGCAAAAGAACTAGCCAGTTGCGGAGTTAAAGAAGGAGCAAATCAGGGAGTAAGTCATGCAGAAAGGATCTTGCATGTAGTCCCATGCTCTAACTAAGTGTCCGCATGTGCCAGTAATGAAGGTCCTAGGTGTGTAGTATGTCCAACACCCCCCCTGAACACCACTATGGGAAAAAATAGAAAATGGGCCTTGGAAACTAAGGCCAAAGGTCACCCAAAATACAGTGCAACTTGTACTAAAATTGAGGAAAGAGGGAAAAATTGAGGAAAGAGGGAAAACCTCGTGGGAACCCCCCCCCCCCCCCTTCAAAATACAATCTAATCAAAAGAAAAGAGGAAGAAAAGACAGTTGCTAAGCAACCATGTCCTTCACTCCAAGACGATCACGCAGAGAGCGAAACTTCTACTCAGTGAATGTCTTGGTGAAGATGTCTGCAGTCTATTCTGCTGAAGGACAGAACTGCAAATCAATGACCCAATCATGTACTAAGTCTCTGATGTAGTGCATATGGATCTCTATGTGCTTCATCTGATTCCGTTGTACTGGATCCCTGCAAAATTTGAGAGTGCTCTGGTTGTCACACCATATGACAATGGGCTGGTGGAATTGGACACCCAACTCAGTGAGGAAGTGTTGTAGCCACAGAGCCTGAATGGTGATGTTGACTACTCCTCTGTACTCGGCCTCAGCTGAAGAGAGAGCAATAACAACCTGCTTCTTACTCGACCAACAAATAGGGCCAGACCTTAGACTGAGTGAATATCCGGAGGTGGACTTGCGATCAATGTTGTCACCCGCCCAATCAGAATCTATGAAGCCAAGGAGATTCAATGCAGTGCATGTTGCATAGTGAATCCCGAAGGTGATGGTGCCTTACACATATCAGAGGATGCACTTGGCAGCATTCCAGTGTAGCTCATGTGGCTCCTGCATGTATCTGGAAACCTCCCCTACTGCATATGAGAGATCTGGTCTGGAGTGGGTGAGGTACAGTAACCTCCCCACTAGCTATCGATAGAGAGTACTGTCAACTAATGGAGTGTCACCTTCATCCTTAAGGCAGACCCCAGACAGAAAAGGAGTCGGTGCTGGCTTGCAGTCAGTCATGTGAAATCTCTCGAGGAGATCCCGTGCATACTTAGCCTGAGAGATTTTGATGCCTGTGGCATCCTGGCTGATCTCAAGACCAAGCAAGAAGTGTAATGGACCCATGTCTGTCATCAAGAACCTATCATACAAGTCCCTCTTGACTACAACAATGGCTGAAGCCGAGTTGCCGGTGATCAGGAGATCACCCACATACAAAACTAATATAAGAAGAGAATCATGTGTCCTAAGCATGTAAACATTCGGATCAGACTCACATCTTTCGAAGTTTTGTGATAAGAGAAAAGAATCCATCTTCGCATACCAAGCTCTCGAGGCCTGCTTAAGGCGGTAGAGAGACTTCTTCAGTTTGCAGACCAAAGATGAATCCTGAATGAAACCATGTGGCTGCTCCATGTAGATCTCCTCAGATAGGTCTCCATGAAGGAAGGCATTCTTCACATCCATCTGATGTACTTCCCACCCCTGGACAACCGCAATGGCAAGTGCAAGGCATATGGAATCCATCTTTGCTACTGGAGCAAAGGTCTCATCATAATCAATGCCATGCACTTGCTAGAAGCCTTTGGCTACTAGCCTAGCTTTTTGTCTAGTGATTTGCCCATCTGCAGCACTCTTGGTCCTGTAGACCCATTTACATCGGACAAGTTTCCTTCCTGAAGGAAGGGGGACCAGATCCCAGGTCTGGTTCTCGAGGAGGGAGTTATACTCCTCCTCCATGGCGGACTCCCAAGAGGGATGCCCAACAGCCTCAGCATAAGACTGCGGATCAGAAGACTGAACCAAATGACAATGCCAGGATGGCATTGGTTCAGTGGCAGTGAGGGCAAGAGGAGGCTCAATAAACTCTAAGCTAGTCCTCCGCAGATCAGAATTATCCCCCACAAGACCATTTCTAGCAGCTGGGTGGTATTGTGCATATATCTCACTTAAGCTCCTTGTTCTTTGATTTATGACAAGGGAAGTTGATTCACTACTGGAAGCCCAATATGGGCTTGGATGTGGATCATCATATGCATGCATTGGATTTGTATCTGAAGACTTTGTATCTGCATCTGCATGCTCTACCTCAGCATCTGCATTCTCTGTATCTGCATCTGAGTGTACCGAGTCATCATCTCGGACATGAGGTAGATAAAAGGTGTCTGCATGCAGAAATTGAGGTGCATACGAGAGACTTTCCTCAAATTTGACACTTCGCTCAATGATGAGCTTGTCCGTAGAGGAAATCAGGAGTCGGTATCCCTTCACACTATCAATGTATCCAACAAATATGCACTCAATGCTTGTTGGATCAAGAGCTTTCCTCTTTTCAAAGGGGATCTTGGCCCATGCTCGGGAGCCGAAAACACGGAAGTGGGTGACATTCGGTTTAGTGCCACTCCAAGCCTCAAAGGGGGTCTGATCCTTGACAGACCTATGAGGAGATCTGTTCTGGAAGTATTTAGCACAATTAAGTGCTTCAGCCCATAGATTATGAGGTAGTGACTTAGCATGCAGCATGCGGGAAGCCATCTCTTTGAGAGATTGGTTCTTTTTCTCAGCAACTCCGTTCTGTTGCAGAGTGTATGGAACTATGTGCTGCAACTGTATGCTGGACTCAAGGAAAAGGTTCTGAAGTGCTGTGTTAACATATTCCCCCCCATTGTCTATACGGAGGGCTTTGATCTTTCTCTCTGACTGTGTCTCAACTAGTGCTTTGAAATCTTTAAAGTGTGCAAAAGCCTCAAATTTGGCCCTGAGAAGATACACCCAAGTATACTGTGAGAAATCATCAATAAATGTAAGCACATCCCTTGCTTTGTTGATGGAAGGATGAGGAAAAGGCCCCATGAGATCACTATGGATCAGATCTAGAGGAGAGGATGCTCTGTGAGTTTTTCTGGTGTCAAACTTTTCTCTAGGATGTTTGCCAAGGACACACCCTTCACAAACTCCTTTGGAGAAACTGATATTTGGCAAGCCTTCCACCATCTCATGCTTGCTTAGCTGCTGCATATACCTGTAATTTAAGTGACCAAACCTCTCATGCCAAAGCCTACTACTATCATCAGCATGTGTAAGCAATAAGGAGGATTTAGATTCAATAAATTCAGAAAATGTATATAGTCTAGCTCCATTGTTTACCTCACCGGTTGCAATTTTGGAGCTGCTATGTAGGTCATATATGTTCACTACATCTGGAGTGAATTCCACTCTCTTTCCAGTGTTGGAATGAGTGATCTGATAAACTGAAAGCAGGTTTACCGAAAGTTTTGGAACATGAAGCACATCTTCAAAGCTTCCATGTAAAAGTTCCACTCTACCTTTTCCGGTGACCTCAATAGGTGAGTCATCTCCCATGAGGATGGGAGGTCCTTTGCATGCATCCAAAGAGGAATAGACTTCCTTTATAGAAGCCATATGATGTGATGCACCAAAATCTATAATCCATGCATCAGGGGAAGAATTAATTGCAACTAAAGCATGAAAATTGTTACGTTTCCCGTGTGGCAGATCCTTAGTTTTCGTTTTGGCGCCCTGAGGGATGTGGTCCCCAAGGTTGTGCTTCTGAAGGATTTCTGCCATTTGGTCAATTTTTTTCTTCATGCAGGAGGATTCTGGATGGAATCCTCGGTGACAATAGATGCATTTGTCTCCTTTCTTCACTTTCTCATTTCTGAAGCTAGAGGAGTCATTGAAGGGCTTGGTGTACCCTTCCTTCTTTGGATGGGAATGCGTTTTTCCCTTGTCTTTTTGTTGCTGATTTTTCTGATTTGGATCATATCTGTGATTTTTATTGTGGCTACCATCATGCACAGCAAGTGCATGCGCTTTTAGAGGTTTGATTTTCCCCATGCTAATGAGTTTATCTTGCTCAAAAGCAAGGGACTCCATGAACTCTTTGAGGGAAGGCATTATGTAGGATTTACCTGTTGCGAGCCTGAATGAAATGTAGACACAAAGAAGGAGTATTCTGGTCCGAGCTTTGACATAATAGAGAGAACTTGGCAACTCTCCTCCTTGGATTTGTCAATTCCACAACCCTTGAGTTGCAGCGATAGATCATTATATTTGGTGATGAAGTATTGAATTCTATCATAGTTCCATGGATCCAATGAGAGCAACTCCACTTTGAGCAGATGTCCTTTCATCTCATCCTGTTTCCCGTAGAGTTTTTCAACCTTTTTCCAAATCTCATTGGGAGTATTGTAGGCAGATAGATGAAACTGCAACTTTGGGGAGATGCACATGCATATGGATCCGTGGGCCTCATCCATGTGGTTCAGGGTACTTGGATTTATCTATGGCTGAAGTGGGTTCCACTTCTGTAGCCATGGTAATCCTGTACAACCCTTTTTGACGAAGGTATCGAGCCTTTGGGTCCTTCCATTTGTGATAGTTATATGGTGTTAGGATTGATGCTTTGGGAAACTCCATTTTTCTATCGATCTTCGATCTCCAAGCTGTAATACCTGCAAAATAAAGTACTCGTGCGCCTTTTATATAGCAACCCGTGGGCTCTGATACCATGTAAATGTGTTAGAAATCCTGCACAGATGAATCTAGCTAGTAAATGTTGAACACATAGCTTTGAAGAGCAAAAACACTAAAAGAAAATCGAAAGAACAAAAAGAATGATTCATTTAGACAATAGGTTACAATGCCCATGATATAGCATTATTGGGTGAACATCCCAAGGTAATGCACCATAGTGGTGATCAATGAGAGGACTCAATACCGACAACAAGTTCTGGAGAGAACTAGCCAGTTGCAGAGTGAAAGGATGAGTAAATCATGCAGAAGAACTAGCCAGTTGCGGAGTTAAAGAAGGAGAAAATCAGGGAGTAAATCATGCAGAAAGGATCTTGCATGTAGTCCCATGCTCTAACTAAGTGTCTACATGTTCTAGTAATGAAGGTCCTAAGTGTGTAGTACCTCCAACATAAAATAGAGATTAAGTTAGCTATAATTGATTGGCCATGGAAATGTGTAGCAAGCTGTCCCACTGGCCAAGAAGGGCTTGACAGAGTTAATCTTGCATTTTTGCATGGCAACTAGGTATGGCTAGTGCCTTGGAAACCCTATGTGGCCAAGCTTTTGGAGGTCAGGAATACCACATGATGGGAGTATATATGCAGCGCTCTTGCATCGTGCTTTTTGTCGTTGCGAGTCTGTTGGTGCCAACTTATATATTTGCCACCCCCATTCTAAAGCTGATGGGTGAATCAGATGATATTGCTGAACTATCAGGAGCGGTTTCAATCTGGTTCATTCCCCAACACTTTGCATATGTATTTGTGTTTCCCTTTCAGAGATTCCTACAGTCGCAGTTGAAAAACATGGTTACTGTGTGGATCGTTGTAGCCACTTTGGTGCTTCATATTGTTTTAAGCTGGCTCTTCATCGTTAAATTTGATATGGGACTTATCAGAGCAGCGGTGACACTGGATTTATCGACCTGGGTGCCTCTCCTTGCCTAGTTTCTTTATATTGTGTGGAGGTTGTCCCCAGACATGGACTGGGTTGTCAATACATGCATTCGACGACTTGTGGGAATTTATTAAATTATCTGTGGCATCTGGTGTAATGCTATGGTAGGTTACGCACAACCTATTTTTAAATTATTTTTAAGCCGTCGTAAATTTAGTTTCATAAAGTTCAATTATAATTCATCACAAAGTAGTCTGACATCTTTGTTTCTACTCAAAATAATTTAGAGGTTTGGTATTATACAGTACTGGTTCTCTTTACAGGGCATTTACGAGATCCAGAAGTTGCAGTTGATTCCCTTTCTATCTGGTAAACGACATGGTATCAATTGTTTTAATGGATGAGAATAATGCAATATCCTTTTATTCATATTTTAACATCTTTTCTTTTCATTCTTATAGCATGAACCTCAACAGTTGGGAGCAAATGATACCACTTGGATTTTTAGTTGCAACTAGGTATATTTATCATAGTGTATGGAAGGCACCCAATGCCCCAATAGCCTGCTCGAGAATTTTCTAGGGTTGTTCTCCGCTCTGTTAATTTGTATCGTGTTTCTGCAGCGTGAGGGTTGCCAATGAGCTAAATTTGCAGTGATTGTTTCCTCGACAACTTCAACTGCTATAGGTGTTGTCTTTCTGGTTCTCATTCTTGTGTTCCGCCACGAATTTGCTCTCCTTTTAACTAGCGGTGTGGTCATTGAAGACGCAGTTTCTAAATTGGCTATTTTGTTGGCATTTACTATCCTCCTAACAATGTTCAACCTATACTTTTTGGTAAAGCATCTAATAGTTTCCGACTGCAAATATAACTTAGAATGGTTGGTACGTAACGAATGGTTGATAAAGGTTTATTATTATGGGTAATTATGTTTTTCATGATTTAATCATAATTGAGTATGATAATCTTAAATCATAATTGAGTATGATAATTTAGGGTTGACTGTGTGTTTTTCTTTAAATAAAGGTCTGATCTGGTTTATTATAGTTAAGTTTATTATAGTTAATTATATTGGTAGATCTAAAACTTTTGTGATTTATAAGGTAGATATAAGTTGTAGAGTTTAGGCTTCTGTGATCCATATCAAGTTTACAAAAAATATTTTTCGGCGAAGATCACATGAGATATCATTTGTCGACGCGTTTCGAACCAACCAGTGTGGTTCATCGTCAGGACAAGTTGAAGAAACAGATCTAGCTTAGCATGTTAAATAGACCGAGCAGAGCCTCCTAATTTGACCAACCGCTAATATTGACTATTGGACCGGGATCAAAACTTTTTTAATAATAAAAAAAAAATGAAAAAAAAAAGGAAGATAAGTTATACAGGGGACCAATCCCTTAATAAATAAATAAAATAATTTAAATTAGTGATAATAGTTAGTTAAAAGTTATTAAAAATAGTTAAAAATGATAGGTTAATTATTATTTAAAAGGAAATTAGTTGTAAAGGACCTCGCCTATGAATAAATTAAATGTGAATACAAGTTAATATATATATATATATATATAAGTAAATATATAAATAAATAATAATAATAATAATAATAATAATAAAATAAATAAATAAATAATAATAATAATAATAGAAATAAAAATAAAATAAATAAATAAATTAAAATAAATAAATAAAATAAATAAATAATAATAATAATAATAATAATAATAATAATAATAATAGAAATAACAATAAAATAAAATAAAATAAAATAAAATAAATAAATAAATAATAATAATAATAATAAGAATTAAAAATAAAATGAATAATAAAAATAAACAATAAATAGATAGATAAATAAATAAATAAAGATATTATTTTTATTTTTATTTAATTTTAATTATTTATTTATTTATATTGTTATTTAATTTATTTTATTATAATTATTATTATTAAAAATGAGTAAAAAATTATAAATGAATAAATAATTTAAAAAAAAAAAAATGAGGATTAGGACGAGAGTGTTGGGACCCAACATTGACTGATTTTCCAGCCATCATCTCTATTGAGATTACACGACCTCTTTTCAATCTCAAGCGCCTCCCTAAATTTCTGATGATGGAAGTGCGAAACTTTAGCAATAACACTAGCTTCCTCAATACAAACATGATGATTGGTTTTCTCGGTGTGTTCAGCCAAAGCGGAAGACTAAGTATGCCTATGCTTAAGATCAGCAGCATGCTCACTAATCATCTGGTTAATGGAGCGACCAGTTTCCCCAATGTAGGGGGTCCCACAAGAACAGGGGATCAAGTACACACCTTTCATATCTTTAGGGTCGATAGGATCCTTTGCTGATCTGAGGGACATGCGAATGGTGTTTAGGGGCCTAAAGGTCACAGGAACATCATGCGACCTGAGAATCCTACCAATCTTATCAGTAGTCCCCTGAACATAAGGAAGAAGGACACCAGGAACTCGCTCCTTCGGTTCTCGATGAGAAAGCGAATTCTTCGAAGCTTTAACGAAAGCCCTCTGACCCAAGAATCTACTATAACTGTTCTCAACAAAGACATCAAGGAGATGGGATTTTTCATTCTCTAAACTCTCCTTATCCGAGATCCTTAGGGCCCGAGTAGCCAGGGTATTGAGAACACCCAAATTTTGAGTCGGGAAATGATGGGAACTGGCATGAAGATACTGCTCAGTATGCGTTTTCTTCCGAAAAACTCGGTGGCCGAGGGAACCATCACTATTCTTAGAAATAAGAATATCGAGGAACAGAAGGTAACCATCGACCTCTTGCTCCATGGTGAACTTAATGGCAGAGGATTGATTATTGGGATGAATGAAGAAGAGATTTAATTCCTCTTGGCCGTGAGGCCAGATAACATTGGTGTCATCCACATATCTTTTCCAAAGCTTCGGCAGGAGCCTGGAAGAGTTTAGAGCCTTGGACTCAAAATCTTCCATGAAAAGATTAGCAACAACAGGGGAAAGGGGTGAGCCCATGGCAACCCCGCAGGTTTGCTCAAAGAACTCTCCCTCAAAACAGAAAAACGTAGAGGTGAGACAGATCTCAACTAACTTGGCAGTGTTAGGATCTGTTAGGCGGTTGATCACCTCCATGGCCTCACTAATAGGGATGCAAGTGAAGAGGGAAACAACATCAAAACTGACAAGAATGTCCCCAGGGTCAAGCTTAATGCCCTTGAGCTCCTTAATGTAGGAAGCCGAGTCCTTTACGAAGGACTCCAAACGACCAACCAAGGGCTTAAGCTTTAACACAAGGAACTTAGCAAGAAGGTAGGTGGGACCACCAATGGTGTTGACAATAGGCCTTAAGGGAGCCCCATCCTTGTGAATCTTGGGGAGACCATATATTCTAGGCGTGATAGGGTTGCTTTCAATGAGTTTATGGTGCAGGGAACTCAATGAGCTAATGGATTTAATGGCAAGCACCACCTTCTTAGCAACCTTCTTTAACGGATTCTTAGGAAGATTTTTGTAGCTACCACTATTATGAAGATGATCCAACATCTTGCTACGGTAATCAGCTTTGTTCAGAATAACGGCAACGCCACCCTTGTCTGCTTTTAAAACAATGATATCCTTGTTCTGGTTCAAGGATCTGAGAGCGACAGATTCTTCCTTGCTAAGGTTGCTCTTAGGGGGCTTAGCCTTTCTCAAGACAACCGCACAATCTTGCCTGATGGTGTCCTTGACTCTATCAGGTAAATTCCGGATCCCAAACTCGATGTCACAAATAATATCATCTACCGGGATTCTCTTTGGAGCCAAGGCAAAATTTAAACCTTTGCCCAAAACTTTAAAAACAGAAGGGGGAAAAGAGAAACTGGAAATATTTAAAACCTTATTAGAACGAGAAGGAAAGCACTGATTAACAACCTCATTCTCCAAGCTAGACAAATTAGCCTTAAAAGATGAAAACTTATTATGTGAATTCTTATTATGACTGAATCTATTACCATTATATTTATTAATAAATTTATTATTATTGTTAATATTCTTATTATGAATATTAATATTATAAGTATTCTTATTATCCATAATAATATTATTAATAATATTATCATAACCATTACTAATATTACAATTATTACTCTTCTCAATACCATTATTAATACTATTATTTATATCACTAATGATATTATTATTATCATTACTAACCTTAATAATATTAGTATTCTTATTGGGACCTGGGCTTCGGATCTAGATTTCCAGAATCGCGCGCACTCGCTGATGCGTTCAGCTAGGTCTGCAAACTGCTGCCACCGCCATGGCTGCTCCAGGGGGGGCGGAGGCCTCTCCCACCCCACCGATATCCCCAGCAGAAGCATTCAAACGCATTCTAACGCAGAAGGGGAAAAAACGGAATCAGCCTGAAGTCCCGAAATTTATAAAAAAGCTGGAAGAAATCCCAGAAATAGCTTTGCCAGAAGACCAAACAATCAAAATCGCCCTTGCCTTGGCTGACAGAGGATTAGTAGGGCAATTTATGGGTCGGTGGCCAACATCAAAATCGACTGATGAATGGGTGCAAAGAAACTGGAGACCCCTGCTCCCCAACAATGTGATCAGCTACGCAGTTGGAAGGGGCTTCTTCATCTTCGAATTCACTACCAAAGAAGACCGAGATCTGGTGTTCAGAAATGGTCCATACTTCATGGGAAACCAAGGTCTCTTCCTGAATAAATGGACACCTGACTTTGATCCCTCAGTTGATGTCCCAAAGGAGGTCCCTGTTTGGGTCCGGCTCCCCAATCTGCCAATACACTGCTGGAGCTATCAAGCTCTGCAAAAGATAGGAAACGGATTGGGCAGATTCATAGACAAAGCTGATAACAAGGGCCAATACACTTGCGCCAGAATTTGCGTGGAAGTTGACCTAGAAGCTGGACTACCGGAAGCCATCAAGCTTTCAGTGGGAGATTGGCATCATTTCCAGAAGTTGGACTACGAACAACTGCCATTCAAATGCAGAATCTGCCATGAGCACGGCCATTTTCAACGAAATTGCCCCAAAGCACCATCAGGGGACAAAGAGGAAGAAGAAGGATGGAAGGAAATAAAAAAAGGAAAGGTAGTCCCAAAGCCAAAAGAGAAGAAGCAGTCAGGATCAAAGGAAAATCTCCAGCCAAATGACAACACCAACCCAGCCTCAAATGAAGGCCCATCCTCATTTGAAAAGGGGGAGACCTCAGAGAAAAACGAAGAAATTGAAGATCAGCCAAAGAAAAGGAAGGATACCGAAGAAGAATCAAATGCCCAACTAGCCAAGACAGTTCAAGGGGAAAAAGCAGGCAATGATGAAGATTCAGAAGAAAGAGACTCCGAATCAGACAACTCACAAATTACTCCTTTCAAATCGACCAGGGGCCGAAAATCCAAGAAGAAACAGAGAGAGGAGAAAACCTACATGGATGTTCTTCAAGGTTCTCAGAAAACTCTAAAGGGAATGATGAACACAAGATCCGGGCGCAAGCATAACAAGGCTCCAAAAGGAGCCACCCCCCCCCCACTCCAATAAATAATGAAATACGTCTCCTGGAATTGCAGAGGATTAGGTAGCAGGCTGAAAGAAGAGGCCCTGAAAGACATTGTGAAGTTGCATATGCCTGAAATCTTTCTCATCCAGGAGACAAAACTGGAGGACACTCTTCTCCTCCAATCCAGCAAAACATTTTGGCGCAAAGGCCCTGGCAGAGCTGTCAGTGCTAGAGGGGCCTCTGGAGGGATAGCCACTTTCTGGGACAGTTCCAAATACGATTTGATTCAGGAAGAAAGCTGCCAGCACTGGATTTTCACTCAGCTCCTTCACAAAGATTCTGGTCAACAAGTAAGTATATTTAACCTTTATGCTCCGGTCTCTCCATCGGAGAAAAAAATATGTTGGGATTCGCTCCAGTCATTTCTTGTTTTGCACAACCCAGAAAACATCATTATTGCAGGGGATCTGAACGTTACTCTAGCTGCTGAAGAGAAAAAAGGAGGTTCCCCTGTAAGGGATCCGGCCAGAGAATGGGTAGAAGATATCATGATTGGCTGGGATTTGGAGGACATCAAACCATCAGCTGGGAAATACACTTGGTCTAATAAAAGACTAGGTCCCAGCCATATAGCTGCTAGGTTGGACAGATTCCTTGTCCAAGCCTCCTTTCTTTCTAATGGGCTTATGGCTGCATCCAAAATTCTGCCCAATTGCACTTCTGATCATAAACCCATAAGTCTCGAGCTCTACATGGATGAATCTCTGGGCCCAATACCATTTAGATTCAGCCCACTGTGGATTCAGCAAGAGGGTTTCAATGAGGTGGTTACTGAAGTATGGAATCGGAAAATACAGGGATCCCCCTTCTACGTGTGGGAAGAAAAGATGCGGGCTCTTAAGAGAAGACTCAAGGAGTGGGCTAAAACTTTGAAAACACCTGCCGCCAAGAGAAAAGAGTCTGTAGAAAACCTTGCTGCTCACCAATCAGTAATGGAGGATTCAGTTATTACCCAAAGTCTACTCCAAAAAGAAGTTGAGCTGCAAAAAGCTCTTCATAAAGCCAGTAGGGACGAAGAAGAGTATTGGAGACAAAAATCTAGAAATTTATGGTTACAGGCCGGCGACAAAAATACTAGCTTCTTCCACAGGCATGCCGAAGCTAGAAAGCAATTCAAAAATGTTTCAGAAATCCGATCCCAAGAGGTAGTGGTTAATGATTTTGAAGGTATCAAAAGAGCAGCATTCTCCTACTTTAAAGATCTTTACTCAGCGACAGAAGACCAGCCTATAGATCCTCAAGACTATCCGTATAATCTAATCCCCTTTTGTGTGAAAGACTCTGTCAATAATATGCTAACAGCCCCGGTCAGCATGGATGAACTCAAGAAAGCCGTGGATGGCATGGAACCGGACAAAGCGCCTGGGCCTGATGGGTTCACTGCTAGGTTCTTTCAAAATTGCTGGTCAACTATCAAAAAAGACCTTCTGAGAATGGCCAGAAAGTCCCAAACCTGTGCAAAGATAGGAGGCAGTACCAATTCAGCCTTCCTTGCTTTGATTCCGAAAGAGAAAGGAGCCTCAGATTTCAGTAGATTTCGACCCATTTCTCTGTGTAATACTAGCTATAAACTGATTACCAAAATAATTTCCAATCGTCTCAAGAATATTTTGCCGGATATCATACCGGAGAACCAAGGAGGCTTCATCAAAGGGAGAAAGATCCTGGATAATATAGTGCTGGTTCAAGAGGCAGTTCATTCAAGTGGCCAGAGAAAGGAGAAAGGAATGGTAATAAAACTAGATTTGGCTAATGCCTTCGACAGGGTGAGGCACGACTTTCTGTTTGCTGTTATGATGAAAATGGGCTTCTCAATAAACTTCATAAATTGGGTGAAAGCCTGTATTGCCTCTCCTTGGATTGCACCGTTGGTAAATGGTCGATCGACTAATTTCTTTTCAGCTTCCAGGGGATTAAGACAAGGATGTCCGCTGTCCCCGCTGCTCTATGCTATCCAAGCCTCAGTTCTTAGTTTCCAGCTCGACTTCTGCCAGCAAGCCCAAATTCTGCCAGGCCTTAGAATGGTGCATAATGTCAAAGATATAAACCATGCCCAATTTGCTGACGATACCCTGCTGCTAGGTGGAGCAAGCATTAATTCGGCCAGATCTTTCAAAAAGGAACTGGACATTTATAAGGAAGCATCCGGCAGTAAGATAAACTACTCAAAAAGCACAATCTATGGCTGGAACTGCTCAACCAAAAATCTTGCTGACATAGCTAGGCTTCTGGAAATGAAAATCTGTCAGGACTGGGATTCATTCAAATATCTTGGGATCCCAATTTTCAGAACCAATCCTAAAGTCGCCCACTGGATGCCCCTGTTGGACAAGCTTAAGCTCAGAATACAAGCCTGGGGAGCCTCCTGGCTGAACATTGCTGGGAAAACAATTCTTATAAAATCTGTCCTGACAAGCATGCCTCTTTATCAACACTCCATTCTTCTTGCCCCCAAAACCTTTCTCAGTAAAATGGAAGGCTTGCTGAGGAGGTTCCTGTGGGAAGGGGGGAAAAACAATGAAAGAAGACTTCACTTAGTAAATTGGGATACCATAAAGAAACCATTTACAGAAGGAGGACTGCAAATGAGAGACTTGGCTGCTCAAAATCTCGCTCTAGGCTCAAAAATTCTGTGGAATATTGTTGCAGGGAAAATAAGCTGGAGCAAAAAAGTACTGTGGAAGAAATACCTTCAAGGTCAACGACTGAGATGTCTGGAACTTCCTCCAAAAAACTCCAAAGGTTCCCCTATATTCAAGCTTTGTATCGCAGCTCTGGAGAACTTCACTACCAATCTATACTGGATCCCAGGCAATGGGAAGAAAATTAGAATCTGGAAAGATCAGATTCTTGGAGACCAACCTCTAAATCAGATAGAAGGCCTGGCAAATATCAAACTATGGCTGCACTCCAACAATAAAGAAACACTTTGGGATATATCTAACTGGACGGAGGATGCTGACAGACGATGGAACAACTGGAATCTAGGAGAGGTCCCACACCAGCTGCATTCAGAAGCCTCTTTACTGTTAGACAAACTGCAAGGGAAATCTCCTCTGTCAGCAACAGCCAAGGACAGAAGAGGGTGGGGCGCCCATACTGGTACCTTCTCGGTAGCTGAAGGATACAAAAGATTGATTGCTATTCCGAATGTTCCTCCAGACCCAACGCAATGGAAATTCATATGGAGCTTCCCTTCTCTCCCAAAAATCGACTTCTTCAGCTGGACGCTTGCCCATAACAGTGTTCTGACAGGAGACAACCTGAGAAAAAGGGGAATGGAAGGGCCAACCAGATGCCCATTATGTATATCAGAGGAAGAATCAGCAGACCACCTGTTGATGTTGTGCCCATTTGCCAAGACAGTTTGGAAGGGGGTGCTGAGTTCAAGGGCGAACAAGTTTGAGCTGCCAAGTAAAGTGACAAATCTATTCCATGAGTGGGCCAAGTTATCTCCTTTTTGCCTCAATAAAAAAAATCTGCTAAAGACTGCATGGATGTGGACCCCTAAATTCATATGCTGGAAGTTATGGCTGGAAAGGAATAACAAAATTTTTAGAGGAGAAATATGCACAACAAACAGCGTAATTTCCAAAATTAAAGCTATATTGGGAGAAACGTTGGAAGCTAAGCCAGCTCTAAGGAATGAAGCGGAGCTTGACAGTGAGGAGGAGCTCTGGCTGAAAGAAATTGTCCCAAAAAATCAATCCAACTCTATTACTCCAGCCTCTTGTCATGCAAGGTGGGAAATTCGCTTAGAAGAACAGGAATTTTTAAAATGGAGATCGGCCCTAGATGACCATTGTCTATTCTTCGACGGGGCCTCTAAAGGCAATCCTGGCGCTGCGGGTGGAGGTGGAGTTCTGCTGAAACCTGATGGCACTTCTTTACTCAGGTATCATTGGGGTCTAGGAATCGAATCAAATAATAGAGCTGAGGCTCTAGCTTTGTGGCAGGGGCTGACTCTTGCTCTTAAATGGAATATTCAATCCCTGACGGTCTTTGGAGACTCTCGGCTTATCATTCAAGCAATGAATTCGCATTCAAATCCCTTGCAGATCCATTTAAACCATATTCTCAAGAAAATTAGACCCATGTTGGCCAAGTTTCGGAAAATATCCTTCTACCACATAATGAGGCAGCTAAATTCTGAAGCAGACTCGGAAGCCAATCTTGGCTCAGCCAAAAGCCAAAGAATCCTTTCTGTCAACTCAGTTGATTCTCTCTGTATCATACCTTAAAAGGTTTTCCCAGAAAATTGATATTTGATGTATATGGGAACAGCTCTGGAGACTTCAATCTTGGACTCTCATCAGGATCCATCAGGTTTTACTGTTCTAGTTTCCAGGTTTCTTCTTCTCCAAGCCCCAAGGGCAGGCATTTATGAAAAGTTGCTACTTTGGAACCTCTGTAACTGGCAGTCTATTATGCTCTGTAACCAGAAGAACCCTGATCTGTCCTGGACGTTGTGTGACTGGTTGGATGAATATACGATACAGGTAAGCTTATGGAAGAAGTAAAAGAGTCCTCTTCTGGTTCCACAATCTCCTGACGGAAGAAAGACAAGATTAGCAGCAAAATTTGGATCACTCCTCTGCTTGTCTCTATCAAGCTTGGTGAGTCTGTTAGCAAATCAATCCTCTCCAAAATTTAAATAAATCTCAGAAAGACGATCCTGTGACAGTATGTTCCAACTCAAATGGCTCCATCGTCCGGTCTTAAGCAAAGGGAAACTTTAACCAGGTTTTCGAGCAAGCTGTTCTATACTTCGAGCCTATTCAAGATTCGGATTAAACAGTCACAGACAGCAAGTCGTTTGCCCAAGGAAAGTGCGTACATCTCTTCAAATTGTCCTGAGGCATACAGGTGTTCAATGACTAAAGAGGGAAGTCGACAATTTAATTGCCAGATTGAAGGAACTCAGATCTGAACGGTCTTACTGAAAGCCGAGTTAGTGGTCAGCATCTCACATTCCAGGACCAAGCAAGTCAAGTTCTGCATTCTTCCCCGCTTCAGGCAACAGCTATTGATTGTGTGGACAATCGCTTCTTTAATGATGTCCAGAACTCTTAGGCAAAGACTCTTCGTTTTTTCCCCAAGGAACGTGAAAGAATCAAAGAACGCCCATGGATTCACCATGTCCTAAGAACTCTGAGAATTAAGAAACCTGAGGAGCTATTTCAATGTATCCAACACGCGGTAGCTGTTTTGCCGCCATTCAATAAAAAACATAACCGTTAAAGTCAAAAAAAAATATTAGTATTCTTATTATCCATAATAATAATATTATCATAACCATTACTAATATTATAATTATTACTCTTCTCACTACTATTATTAATACTATAATTCATATCATTAATGATATTAATATTATCATAACTAACCTTAACTATATCGTTGTTATTATAATGAGCATTATATTCATCGCTTCTAATAAAATCATTGTAATCCCTACCACTATGATCATAAACAGAACGTTTATGATCATAGTGGTAGGGATTACAATGATTTTATTAGAAGCGATGAATATAATGCGCATTATAATAACAACGATATAGTTAAGGTTAGTTATGATAATATTAATATCATTAATGATATGAATTATAGTATTAATAATAGTAGTGAGAAGAGTAATAATTATAATATTAGTAATGGTTATGATAATATTATTATTATGGATAATAAGAATACTAATATTATTAAGGTTAGTAATGATAATAATAATATCATTAGTGATATAAATAATAGTATTAATAATGGTATTGAGAAGAGTAATAATTGTAATATTAGTAATGGTTATGATAATATTATTAATAATATTATTATGGATAATAAGAATACTTATAATATTAATATTCATAATAAGAATATTAACAATAATAATAAATTTATTAATAAATATAATGGTAATAGATTCAGTCATAATAAGAATTCGCATAATAAGTTTTCATCTTTTAAGGCTAATTCGTCTAGCTTGGAGAATGAGGCTGTTAATCAGTGCTTTCCTTCTCGTTCTAATAAGGTTTTAAATCTTTCCAGTTTCTCTTTTCCCCCTTCTGTTTTTAAAGTTTTGGGCAAAGGTTTAAATTTTGCCTTGGCTCCAAAGAGAATCCCGGTAGATGATATTATTTGTGACATCGAGTTTGGGATCCGGAATTTACCTGATAGAGTCAAGGACACCATCAGGCAAGATTGTGATGTTGTCTTGAGAAAGGCTAAGCCCCCTAAGAGCAACCTTAGCAAGTAAGAATCTGTCGCTCTCAGATCCTTGAACCAGAACAAGGATATCATTGTTTTAAAAGCAGACAAGGGTGGCGCTGCCGTTATTCTGAACAAAGCTGATTACCGTAGCAAGATGTTGGATCATCTTCATAATAGTGGTAGCTACAAAAAGCTTCCTAAGAATCTGTTAAAGAAGGTTGCTAAGAAGGTGGTGCTTGCCATTAAATCCATTAGCTCATTGAGTTCCCTGCACCATAAACTCATTGAAAGCAACCCTATCACGCCTAGAATATATGGTCTCCCTAAGATTCACAAGGATGGGGCTCCCTTGAGGCCTATTGTCAACACCATTGGTGGTCCCACCTACCTTCTTGCTAAGTTCCTTGCGTTAAAGCTTAAGCCCTTGGTTGGTCGTTCGGAGTCCTTCGTAAAGGACTCGGCTTCCTACATTAAGGAGCTCAAGGGCATTAAGCTTGACCCTGGGGACATTCTTGTCAGTTTTGATGTTGTTTCCCTCTTCACTTGCATCCCTATTAGTGAGGCCATGGAGGTGATCAACCGCCTAACAGATCCTGACACTGCCAAGTTAGTTGAGATCTGTCTCACCTCTACGTTTTTCTGTTTTGAGGGAGAGTTCTTTGAGCAAACCTGCGGGGTTGCCATGGGCTCACCCCTTTCCCCTGTTGTTGCTAATATTTTCATGGAAGATTTTGAGTCCAAGGCTCTAAACTCTTCCAGGCTCCTGCCGAAGCTTTGGAAAAGATATGTGGATGACACCAATGTTATCTGGCCTCACGGCCAAGAGGAATTAAATCTCTTCTTCATTCATCTCAATAATCAATCCTCTGCCATTAAGTTCACCATGGAGCAAGAGGTCGATGGTTGCCTTCCGTTCCTCGATATTCTTATTTCTAAGAATAGTGATGGTTCCCTCGGCCACCGAGTTTTTCGGAAGAAAACGCATACTGAGCAGTATCTTCATGCCAGTTCCCATCATTTCCCGGCTCAAAAGTTGGGTGTTCTCAATACCCTGGCTACTCGGGCCCTAAGGATCTCGGATAAGGAGAGTTTAGAGAATGAAAAATCCCATCTCCTTGATGTCTTTGTTGAGAACGGTTATAGTAGATTCTTGGGTCAGAGGGCTTTCGTTAAAGCTTCGAAGAATTCGCTTTCTCATCGAGAACCGAAGGAGCGAGTTCCTGGTGTCCTTCTTCCTTATGTTCAGGGGACTACTGATAAGATTGGTAGGATTCTCAGGTCGCATGATGTTCCTGTGACCTTTAGGCCCCTAAACACCATTCGCATGTCCCTCAGATCAGCAAAGGATCCTATCGACCCTAAAGATATGAAAGGTGTGTACTTGATACCCTGTTCTTGTGGGACCCCCTACATTGGGGAAACTGGTCGCTCCATTAACCAGAGGATTAGTGAGCATGCTGCTGATCTTAAGCATAGGCGTACTAAGTCTTCCGCTTTGGCTGAGCACGCCGAGAAAACCAATCATCATGTTTGTATTGAGGAAGCTAGTGTTATTGTTAAAGTTTCGCACTTCCATCATCGAAAATTTAGGGAGGCGCTTGAGATTGAAAAGAGGCCGTGTAATCTCAATAGAGATGATGGCTGAAAAATCAGTCGATGTTGGGTCCCAGCACTCTCGTCCTAATCCTCGTTTGTTTGTTTGTTTTTGTTTTTTTTTATTCATTTATAATTTTTTACTCATTTTTAATAATAATAATAATAATAAAATAAATTAAATAACAATATAAATAAATAAATAATTAAAATTAAATAAAAATAATAATAATATCTTTATTTATTTATTTATTGTTTATTCTTATTATTCATTTTTTTATTATTATTATTATTATTTATTTTATTTTATTTTATTATATTATTTATTTATTATATTATTATTATTATTATTTATTTTTTATTTATTTATTATTTATTATTTATTTATTTATTTATTTTTATTTATTTTTAATTAATTAATTTATTTTATTTTTATTTCTATTATTATTATTATTATTATGATTATTATTTATTTTATTTTTATTTTTATTTATTTACTTTTATATATATATATATATATATATATATATAAACTTGTATTCACAATTAATTTATTCATAGGCGAGGTCCTTTACAACTAATTTCCTTTTAAATAATAATTAACCTATCATTTTTAACTATTTTTAATAACTTTTAACTTACTATTATCACTAATTTAAATTATTTTATTTATTTATTAAGGGATTGGTCCCCTGTATAACTTATCACTTATCTTTCTTTCTTTTTCTTTTTTTTTATTATTAAAAACGTTTTGATCCCGGTCCAATAGTCAATATTAGCGGTTGGTCAAATTAGCCGTTGGAGGCTCTGCTCGGTCTATTTAACATGCTAAGCTAGATCTGTTTCTTCAACTTGTCCTGACGATGAACCACACTGGTTGGTTCGAAATGCGTCGACAAATGATATCTCATGTGATCTTCGCCGAAAAATATTTTTTGTAAACTAGATATAAGTTTTTAAGATTAATTATATAGTTAAGATTTCGTTGATTTTTGTTTTGAAAATAAACCATATGCAAGTTTGTCTTGAAGATGAACCACATTAATTAGTTTGAAACGTCACCAAATACTAACAATATGATTAATCGGAAAAACTTATATCTATATTGACATAATTAAATATACAAAAATATTAATTTATTATATATATATATATATATAATTTATTATTTATTTAATCATATTTAATTTGATTTGAATTTAATAAAATATAAAAAATATATATGTATTTATTATAATATTTTTTAAAGAAATATAATTTACATTTTTTTATTTCATTTCGTTGAATATGTTTGAATTTAGATTATAGGAAATTTTTTGTGTTTTAAAAATATCTTTAATATAAAAAACAAATAACTTGTGTGGCATAATTAAGTTATATGTTTTATATTTTCATTAATCTTTAATTTTATGTTTTAGTTTTAAATTTTGAATGGGTTATACTTTTAGTTTTTATAAAATAAACGTATAATAGTTTTTTATATTTTATATTTATATTTTTTTATTATTGTTACTTTAAAACATAATGGTTTTATATTTATATTTATATTTATATTTATATTTAGATTAAAGTAAAATTTTATTTTATTTGAAAAATATTTTTATTATATTTATTAAATTAATAACTCTAATTTAGAAATTTAACTATTTTAAAATTAATTATAATTTTAAGGTAATGGATGCTAGAATTTTCTATCTCAATTATTTATAACCAATAATTTGTGACATGGTTTGCGGTAAGTTAATTTGTAATTTACTTTCTTTCTGTGTAGGGGGTTTTGGATTTAGTATCTAATAAATGAGTTTAAATTGTTCAATAAATAGGTTTTGATAGAGCAAACAGATTGTTTGATAAACATAAATGATCTGAATTGGATCCTTAAACATTATCAGAGTTTCCATGACTGTTTCAAATTATGTCAGGCTTCTAAATCTATGGCTAACAAGCTTATCAGAAATGACCTCTCGATAATGACAATTTGCAGTGAACATGGAACAACGAGGACCCTTGGTCAAAGCACGTTGACCGTTGGCCCATGGAGACCGCGCATTGGCGCAAATTGGCAAATCAGGATGCCAGATCAAAAAATGGAGGCCATTTCTAATACGCGATTAGCGCTAATCCCATATCGTAGGGCAAACCTCTCAGTGAAGGAAAACCCCAAGCGCTCGGTCACAAGGGAAAGGCGCAAAACTGTGAGTAAACCACCTCAACCACCAAAAGGTGGGTCCCGCACCAAAACTGGTAGGATTTTGCGTGCACTTCCAGCGGTAAGCGGGTTTGGCCGAGTTCCGCGCGATGCCACACTTCGGGTGACACGCGTCTAGCGGAGGAGAGAGAAAACTACTTACATTGCATGAGTAACGGTCGAGCAAATTACCCGCGCGATATAAATGGAGACCGTAGGATCTGGAGGCTCCAGATCAATGGTGGAGGATCAATGCGATGGATGAATGGATTTGACGGGGAAATAGACTGAGGCACATGAGATTTTAGGTCCGACATGACTACTGAGCTAGCAGATGAATCGTTTCGCGTGAAACTAGTAGAGCAATGGAAATAACGACTGTTCAGAGAAAGCTGGCACTCAGTTCGTGAGGAGACAAGTGTCCACCTCTCAGAGAAGCATTACACAGTGGTGATGATGCAAAAGCAGGGGAATTCCAGCGGATAGAGGCAGGCAATCCAAAGAGTCGGGAAGAGGAAATTAATAGTCGGGGAACATGTTGGCTTTAAGCCACGAATAGATAGAGAGTAAAAGAGGGCAGCATAGCAGAAAAAAAAGAGGCAAAGAAAAAGAAGCAGAAAGCGAGAGGCCAAAAAGAAGAAAATTGCAGAGGATAGAGAAGCCGAGCTGACCTGCAGAGCAAAGGCAACATCAGGTAAACAGAGACAGAGAGAGTCTGAGAGTCTGTGAACTCTAGAGAAGGCTTGAGGGATTCAAGCAAATCCTTTGTGTAGACTTGTTAGGTATTGAGTACCAAATTGGACTCATACCACGAAGACTAGTTGAGGTCGAGATTCAGTGAGGGGAGTTTGTGTACTCTAGAGACTTGGGGGATCCAAGTACCATCCCACTGATCATTCTATGTTAAGTGAGACTCAAATTGAGCTCCTTATTGTAAAAACTCTGCTTTAAGACACAATAGAAAATGCCATCACTAAAGGCTGGACCAGGAGATGTAACCCAGGAGGATTGCGTGAACTCCTTATTAAATTTGTTGTGTTCATGTATTTGCTTATTGTGCTCTCTTACTGATTTAATGTCTGTTGATCTAGGTTATTTTTGTTTATAGATGCATGAAAAGAATTACATAAAAAGTTTGTAGCTTAACGAAAGAGAAACTTAAATGTGCACAAGAAGAAACACATGAGAAGATAAGAAGACAAGAACTTGATGACGGAGTTTGTCCCTCTTGGACTACGTCTCCGGGCCCTACTCGATCAATGGGGAGGCCTTCATTCATTAAAAATGGCATCAAAAGAAGTTACATTCATCAGTTACAAAAATGGAGCATTATACCTCCATGCTGAAAAATACCCGAAAAATTCAGATCTATGTTGCAGACACTGACACTACCAATGGATTCCCGTCACCGAGAGGTGCAAAATCCATATAAAACTTGCCCAAATCTAAATTTGGACCAAAATCATTTTCTTGCAAAAACGCTGCTCAAACAAAGTTCCACTAGTGTCTCTCCACTGTTCAGGGTTCCGCCATCTGGTCTAGAAATCCGTGCCCGTTGATCTCTCTTGCAAATGGTAAAAAATGAGTTTATATAAATCAAGGCGGATTAAACCATAATATTGTTATAGTTTATCTTTATCATAACCCATAAAAATCAACCGTATACCATTTTTATTTAACCTATAAGATTTTTTTTTAAATTGTACTGGGAGTGGGCCCGTACTCCACGGGACTGCACTCATCGCATCCCAACTTACGAAAACCATTGTTTAATTTGGGTGTTGTACGTTGATGTATGTGGGCGGCGGGACCACCACGTGGCTGACCCCAACCATACCCTCGTATCTCCCGCGTTGACCGTTTTCAATCATAACCATTATACGATGGTTTCAAGCCATGCATTGGTTGGCATACGGTGGTTACAAACCTTACTTTAACCTTGGATACGTTGCTCTTAAGCCATGATAAGGTTTATGGCATATGTTTCGACCTTGTAATATCTCTTTACCATGTATGGCATATGGTTATAACTTTTTACCATGTATGGTATAACCATATTATTATATGGTTTTGGTTATTATATATATATATATAATTTGATTTGGTTTTTGATATAGTTAAGTGGATAACTATATGAAAACTGCAGTGATAACTAAAATGTTTCTTGTGCAAGTTTAGGAGGCTAATGACTGGTTGCGATGTCTCAGCATTTGATGGGTTGCCATGTGGGCCCCACATGTTGACTGGGATTCCCTGTGGTACATTGTGGGCCCCATTTTTCCTCTGCCATACCAATCTTTGAAGAGCTCTATCTTTTGCATACGAGCTCGGATTGACAAACCGTTCGCGCCACCACGATCAAGAAGACGAGCCCTCTCAACTGATGCCATCAAATTCTCCTTTCAGCCATTTTGAATTTCAAGCCTTTATCCATCCCCTTGGTGTCTCGAGATCCTCTTGGATCATCTGTGTAATTCACAATCTTATCGATCCGTTACATAAATTAACACAGTCACATCCCAACACTTAAGTCTGTAATACCTTTATTTTTCTTTGAGGTCATCTAAGGGTGATTTCAGATCAAGTGGTATCAAAGCTCCTAGGTTGTTAAGGTTAGACAAGTTTGTGCTGGATTTTTTTGTTGAATGCTAACCAGATCAAAGCTTAAATTAGGAGGAGTTGGTTGAGACTAACCCAGAAATTGGAAGAGTCCATATTTGGAAGAAAATGTTAGAGGAAAGTCCTTTGGGGCCAGACCCTCAATTTATAGATAGTTTTTTGGTCATGAGGTCCATGGTAGAGGAAATGTATAGGGATTTTAGGAAACGCAAAGATGAGGATTCCTCAGGCTCCAAATAAGACAAAGGGGAAGAAGAGTCTCTTCCCCATGACCACTCAAAGGGAAAAGGGAAAGAGGAAAACTTTCTCACACCTCCTAATAGCCCTAAACTTAAAAAGAAGACATCTTTGATTAAATTAGATGTTAAATTTGATTTATCAATATATGATGGAGAGTTGAATGCAGAGAAGCTGGATAATTGGATTAGACAAATTGATGTTTATTGCAGAGTGTAGAGTATTGACTCAGACAAGAGTAAGATTCAACTAGCTAGCCTACGCCTTAGAGGCACTGCCTTGGTATGGTGGGAAGGCAGGACATAAGCTGACATGAAAAAACATGGTAAGATTCTTTCTGTCTGGAGTGAATTTGTTTCTGCAATCAAAAAGCAGTTCTATCCAGTAGCTTATTTGTAGCAAGCCATGATGAGCTAGCAAACTATTCACCAATTGAAAGGGCAAAGTGTACAAGGTTACACCCAAGAACTCAGAAAGAGAGCTTTGATTCTAGGAATTTCTCTAGACTCACCTGAGACTCTGTTGAAGTACATAGGTCGTCTACACAGCTACATGAGGCACACTATCCTCATGTTTAATCCCACTAGCATAGATGGGGTATCTGTTCAAGCTACGCATCTAGAAGCTAGAGGAAAGAATGGAAACCCAGAAGTTAGGGGATCATCCAAACCCATTGTAAGCAAGAATAAGGAGAAAAGAAAACAGAAATGGAAAGAAAGAAATGCCAACACTGCATAGAAGGGCAAGTCTTCATTCACTCACTGCAAGGAGGGGCATGATGATGAGCACTGTTGCATCCTACATTCGGAGCTAAGACCTAGGAAGTTCGAGGGCAAGAAGAAGAAGACTGCTACAACTATTCAGAAAGATCTGGAGCCAGACTCAGGAGATGAAACAACCATTGCAGCCACAAGTATAAAAGGTAAAAATTCTGAAGCATCTACTAGTATTTCTACACAATCTACTATTAATGAAGGAAACGAGAGAAAAAGACATGAGCTTTTCCATATTCGAGTTATTTCCAAGCATCAAAATATTGATACTTTGTTTGATAGTGGCTCACAAGTAAATTTAATTTCTGAAGAAATTGTAAAGAAGTTGGGATTACTGACTACACCTCACAAGAAACCATACCCATTAGTTGGTTAAGTGATAAAGCACATCTACAAGTGACTAGACAATGTAAACTAAAGTTTTCTTTTGGGTTAGCATTTGTAAATGAGGTTGAGTTAGATGTAGTTCCTTTGGATATATGTGGAATTTTTTTAGGAAGCCTTTAATTGTATGATGGAAAAGCTATTTTCTATAGAGCTGAGAACAAGTATCTCCTCGTTAAAGAAGGAATCAAATATATTGTAAGAGCTCATAAGCTCAAGAATAATTATACTCTCATAAACTCAGGCTAGATGAAATGAATTGTAAATTCATGCAAACAATTTTTATTGATGGTTGTAAAGGAAAGGAAGCATGATAAAACCAATGTATTTGAGGGTTGTGATGCTAAACAACAAGCTGATTTAGAAAAAGTTGTTTCAGAATATGATATCTTGTTTCAAGAACCTAAAGGTCTGCCACCCAAAAAGGAAATAGTGCATGATATTAATTTGCAGCAAGATGCTCCATTGACTAACATCGAAATGTACAGGTTGTCCACTTTAGAGAATGCAGAAATCAAGAAGCAGGTGTAGGAGTTGCTCAAGAAGGGGTTAATTAGAACTAGCACATCACCATGTGGGTCTCCAATCGTTTTGGTGAAGAAGAAAGATGGCTCGTGGAGAATGTGCATTGATTACCGAGCACTGAATCAGATAACAATCAAGAATTGTTATCCCATTCCTCGTATAGATAATCTATTAGATCAGTTAAAGGAATCTGTTTATTTTTCCAAGCTAGACTTGCATAGTGGATATCATCAGGTTAGAGTTTCAGAACAAGATGTATGGAAGACTGCTTTCAAAACAAAGCAGGGATTGTATGAGTGGTTGGTTATGCCTTTTAGCTTAACTAATGCTCTTGCTACTTTCATGAGACTAATGAATGATGTACTCATACCTTTTCTTGATGATTTTATTATTGTATATCTAGATGACATTCGTATATTTAGCAAAACGTGGGAAGAACATTTAAAGCATGTTAAGCAGGCACTTGATGTTTTGAAAAGAGAAAAACTTTATGTTAAACTCTCAAAATGTGAATTTGGAAAAACATCTTTGAATTATTTGTGACATATAGTAGGGGGTGGTGAATTGAAGATAGATCCCTCTAAGGTTGCAGTCATTGTAAACTAGCCTAAACCCAAATCTTCTACAGAAGTTAGAAGCTTCTTAGGAGCAACACAATATTGGAGAAAGTTCATTTCTAACTTCTCCTTAATTACAGCTCCCTTACATGCTTTAATAGGATTGAACAAGGTGTTTTAGTGGGGAGGCAAACAGCAGAAAGCCTGGGACTCCTTGAAAGAAAAGATTAGTACAACACCGGTACTAGCATTGCCAGATCTTCAAAGACCATTTGAGATCCAAACGGATTCCAGTGACTATGCCATGGGAGCAGTGTTGATACAGCACGGTAAACCCATATGTTATCATTCTAAGACCTTTAATTCTGCAGTAATCAACTATCCTACATATGATAAAGAATTGTATGCATTAGTACAGAGTGTGAAAAAGTGGAAACATTACTTAATGGGCAAAGAGACAGTTATACATACAGATCATCAACCACTTCAATATCTACACTCCCAAACTAAGTTGCAGCAATCAAGACACTATAGATGGATGGGTTTTCTACAACAGTTTCATTTAGTCATCAGATATAAAAAAGGCATACATAATAAAGTTGCAAATATGCTATCTAGACCAATTATAAATGCATCTACTATACTTAAGCATAATTCAGTAGTGCACGAGAGCTACATTGAACAATATGCTCAAGATATATATTTTAAGGATGTATATGCAACTTTAAGTCAAGGCAAACGAGTAGAAGAATTGGATTGCCACCTTAAGGACCAACTCTTGTATCATTGTGGGAAACTATGCATTCCTCAAACTGAAAGAGTAAAGATGATTCGAAAAGCACACACTCACTTTGGGGTAAGTAAAACGGTTGCACAACTGCAAAGATTTTGTTATTGGCCAAAAATGAAGGAGACAATTTCTAGATATGTAAGGGGATGTACCATGTGTGCTAAAAGAAAGCCTAGCAATTAGAAACTAGGCTTGTATACTCCACTACCAGTTCCTTTTCATCCTTGGGAAAGTGTTTCCATGGACTTTGTTGGAGGACTGCCCAAATCTAGGAAAGGTCATGACTATTTATATGTTGTTGTGGATAGGTTCAGCAAAATGTGTATTTTGGTACCTTGTAGTAAACAGATTACAGCTGAACAAACTGCAAAATTGTTCTTTCAGCATGTATGGGTTCATTTCGGATTACCCACTTCCATTATATCTGATCGAGACACCAAATTTGTGGGGAAGTTTTGGTCAAGTCTGTGGGAACTGATGGACACCAAACTGAAGAAAAGCACAGCCTTTCATCCACAAACAGATGGCCAGACAAAAGTGGTCAACAAGACAATGATCCATTTGTTTAGAGGCTATTGCAGCAAGCATCCCAAACTCTGGGATGAACATTTGTGTTATGTGCAACATGCTTACAACCAAGAAAAACATTCTTCCACACAGAGATCTCCCTTTGAGACCTGTTTTGGTTTCACACCAAGGTCTCCCTTGGATTTTTTCTTTGGTAAGGACATAACCGTTGATGGACACAGTGATGTGGACAAGGCAACCAAGTTCATTGAACAAATCCAAGAGATTCACCAGGTAGTACAAGAATAGCTGGAAAAGATCCAGGCCAAATACACGGCAAGGCATGACAAGCATCGGATGGAGCATAGTTTCCAAGTTGCTGGTCAAGTCTAGCTGTACATCAGCAAAGACAGAATGAAAGGTGAAGGTAAAAAGCTAAAGCCAATCAGGTATGGACCTTTCAAAATACTTGAGAAAATTGGTGAAAATGCTTTTCGCCTTGATTTACTAGCTTACATGCACATCTACTCAGTCATTAATGTAGACAGCTTGAGACTATTTGAACCTTCGTTAGTTGAAGATTCTGAAGAGCAGAGTCAATTGCCTTCTATTGATGATATGTTACCTGAATATCTCAGCGAATTACAGGAAGACACAGTTCTGGATAGGAAGGTGAGGACGACGCGCAGGGGAAATGTTGAGTACCTCAGGGTTGGACTCAAGGGTTCAAAGCCAAGTAGTGCAAAATGGATAGATATTGGACAAGTGGGACGGTTATACCCTCACTTAGTCAATGCTTGAAAACCAACTTTTGGTGGTCCAAAAGCTTTTTCAGTGAGAAGGTCGTGATCTGAATTGGATCCTTAAACATTATCAAAGTTTCCATGATTGTTTCAAATTATGTCAGGCTTCTAAATCTATGGCTAACAAGCTTATTAGAAATTACCTCTGGATAATAGCAATTTGTAGCTAGCACGGAACAACAAGGACCCTCAGTTAAAGCGCGTTGACCGTTGGCCCATGGAGACCGTGCATTGGCACAAATTTCCAAATCGAGAGCCCAGATCAAAAAATGGAGGCAGCACTAATCGCGTATCGCAGGACAAACCTCTCAGTGAAGGAAAACCCTAAGTGATCGGTCACAAGGGAAAGGCGTAAAACCATGCGGAAACCACCTCAACCGCCAGAAGGTGGGTCCCGCGCCAAAACTGGTAGGATATCGCGTGCACTTCAAGTGTTAAGCGGGTTTGGTTGAGTTCCGTGCGATGCCACACACTAGGTGACATGCTTCCAGCGGAGGAGAGAGAAAACTGCTTACATCGCATTAGTAATGATCAAGAAACTTACCTGTGTGATATAAATGGAGACCGTAGGATCTGGAGGCTCTAGATCAACAACGGAGGATCAACCCGATGGATGAACAGATTTGATGAGGAAATAGACTGAGGCACATGAGATTTGAGGTTCGGCATGACTGTTGAGTTGGCAAATGAATCGTTTCGCAGGAAAATCTTGGAGCAATGGAAATAACAACCGTTTAAAGAAAGCTGACACTCAGTTCATGAGGAGACAAGTGTCCACCTCTCGGAGAAGCGTTACACAATGGCAATGATGCAGAAATAGGGGAATTCTAGCGGATAGAGGCAAGCGATCCAAAGAGCCGGGAAGAGGAAATGAACAGTGGAGGAACAGGTTGGCTTTAAGCCACGAACAAATAGAGAGTAAAAGGGGGCAGCATAGCAGAAAAAAGAGGCATAGAAAGAGAAGCAGAAAGCCGAGAGGCCAGAAAGAAGCAAATTGCAGAGGATAGAGAAGCCAAGCTGACCTGCAGAGTGAAGGCAACATCGAGTAGACAGAGACAGAGACAGAGAGAGTTCGAGAGTCTGTGAACTCCATAGAAGGCTTGAGGGATTCAAGCAACTCCTCTGTGTAGACTTGTCAGATATTGAGTACCGAATTGGACTCATACCACAAAGGCCAGTTGAGGTTGACATCCAGTGAGGGGAGTCTGTGTACTCTAGAGAATTAGGGGATCCAAGTACCATCCCACTGATCATTCTCTGTTAAGTGAGACTCAAATTGAGCTCCTTGTTGTAAAAACTCAACTTTAAGACACAATAGAAAATGCCACCACTAAAGGCTGAACCAGGAGATGTAGCCCAGGAGGATTGGGTGAACTCCTTATTAAATTTGTTGTGTTCATGTATTTTCTTACTGTGTTCTCTTACTGCTTTAATGTCTATGTAATTTGCAATCTTATTGATCCGTTGCATAAATTAACATAGTCACACCCCAACATTTAAGTCTGTAATACCTTTATTATTTCTTTGAGGTCATCTAAAAGTGATTTCAGATCAAGAAAGTAGTGGATTAGCCATTTCAATCTAGTAACCATAACAATTTGATTTGGTGTGTTAGCTTATATTGAAATAAATTGTAAATTATATATATACATATTTGGTTTTTAATTTAAATATTTTTCTTACTACTTTTATTTAATAGGTAAAACCACTAATAAATCATCCTATGGATTTTATACCCAACTTTCCACCCTCTTGTAATCCAATCCATGGAGAGCCAATTCTCTACTTTAG
Source organism: Pinus tabuliformis (assembly GCA_031772625.1). Taxonomy (NCBI): domain Eukaryota; kingdom Viridiplantae; phylum Streptophyta; class Pinopsida; order Pinales; family Pinaceae; genus Pinus; species Pinus tabuliformis. The sequence continues at coordinate 833,881,092 of CM062807.1, read as the reverse complement.
ATTGCATCTCGTTTTATTAAACGGTGGCATTATGTTATATAGGAATATGGTCTTTCCCATCAACCTATCCCAAATGAGTTATATAGGATTACACTATCCTCATAGTCCCATATCATTGGATAGAATGAAAAAAAACTCAAGATTGTTTGCAGTGTTTTTTTCTTTTCTATTTTTGTGTTTATTTATTTATAAATGTTTTGTGATTTTTTTTTTCAATCGTTGCTATGTTGCTATAAGTACTCCCCTTTTATAAAAATTAATCCACAATCTTAATTATAAATGTTTTGTGATATTTTTTTCAATTGCTATCAATACTCCACCTTTATAAAAATTAAACCTACAATCTCAGTTTAGCTTAATTGTTGTTGCATCTTATGAGTCTTTCAAAATTTTAATTTATTAATGAAAAAGATGGAATGTGAGGTAGAGTTGGACACATATTTTAGATTGAAAATTATATAAATATATAACTTATATAATTATATATTCCAGAATAATATTTTAAAATATATATACTATTATAAAGTATAAGATGTAATTATATGAATAATTGAAATTTAATTTTTGTTTAAATATATAATTAGTTATTATTAAAAAATTGACACTATAATCTAATATAATTTTTTTATATAAATTAATTAAATTTATCTAAAATATTAAGATAAATAATTATTATCTTTTCTATTCAAATTTATTTATTTATAAAAACTTAAATTTTGGTTCTTAAATAACCTTTACTTTTTTATAAACACTTAAAATTTAGCTCTTAAATAACCTTGAAGTATTTTAATCTTATTTGCTCTTCTTTATTAAACCACCTTGAAGTATTTTAATCTTATTCACAATGATGATTTCAGATGTAGCTATTGGTGTCGAATGGAAAGCTTACGTTGCTTGGATCAACGTAGGGTTTTACTACGTCATTGGAATCCCATTAGGCGTGTTGCTTGGTTGGGTATTTGACTTGGGTGTCTTGGTAAGTCGCCATAATTCTATTTGAGTTTAGGTTTGATATTTTGATATTTCAATTTTTTTTTATATTGAGTTTATTGTGAGCCTTGGCATACCTAGTAACCATATACCATTAATATACCATTTCTTATCATTATTGATGTTTATGACAACGTTTTATTTGATTCAACAATAAAAAAAACATTCGGAATTTGTTTGCAGGGAATATGGGCCGAAATGATGTATTCCTAGCAGTTTAGGATGGATTCCTATTTTAGTCAGTCCCTGGACTAAAAATAGGAAGTAAAATTCGAATTTGAACTTAACAACTGTTTGAAAATAAATTAATTAATTCTCCATGAGTTAATTAGTTGAGAAAATTCAAACACGAAGTCTATGTGAGGACATGCAACAATTTCTCTATTAATTGAGGAATTTACCCATCAGTTAAAGAGATAAGGATGAATTCTAATTTGAGTAGTAATTAGTTGTCTTATTAACTAAGTCAAGTCCAGTTATAATTGATTTAAACAATTTGTTTAAATTAATGTGAGTTCAATTAGTTAATGCATGCTTGCATATAACTGCTGCACTTCAGATAACTGAAGATTCTCTCATGAATAACTCATGCATGTCAGTTTAGACAAGGACCTAGTTGAGATCAGAGAAGGGACAATGTACTATCAGTTGGATGAATATTTTTCCTATAAAGGAAGCTCATCCATGGTGAGGATTTATCTCCTTCAGGACTGCGTAGTTGAATCAGAGGTTAGTGAGTGTGTGAAGAGGCCAATTCACAAAAGTGGCTGCACTGGACCCCAATCAGAATTGCGCAAAGAAATAGGAGGCTTGGAGGGTAGACCAAAGGTTAGAGAAAGGCCTTTGACTGTCTATGAGCAGCAGAGGTATTGCAGAGAGAGCATGATAGCTTTTGAGCTGATTCTTTTTGTAATATTGGCTATATTTCCACTTGTATGATAATACAGAGTTGGGGTTTTAGGCTGAGGCTTTCCCCTGGTTATTTCTTCTGTGTTATGTGTGATTGCTTCCCATTCTTAGTTATATCTTTTGTTGGTTAATACTGCTCAAATTGATTAATTTTCTGCAAAGTTTGTTGTAGAAGTAGATCTTGTATTTTGCTCTAGTATATTGGTTAATACTGCTCAAATTGATTAATCTTCTGCAAAGTTTGTTGTAGAAGTAGATCTTATATTTTGCTTTAGTATATTGCATAATCTGATGATCTACAGTGGAAATTTCTACACAAGTCATATATAGCAATAACTTATGACTTAGCAAGACGCCCTATCCTTATCACAATGGGCCAATCATTTCCTTTTGAATTGAACTTAGGTGGATGGGAGAAAAAACCATGCATCCAACACTTGGAGGTATTAATTTGTTAATTCTTGATGTTGTAAGTATTGGAATTGAGCTCTTTTAGGGGCAGGACAAAAATTGAACTTGGTAGGGATGATTACTGGTGGGAGGTGGGGTAAATGTGGATGAAAAAGCTAGGAGGGAGGTTACCTCAAGGAAGATGGTTAAGGTCATGTTAGATTGAAGCATGAGACCATAGTTGGCTCCCATTACAAAAATATGTGCAAAGTAAATGTGATAATAAATGCACTTTGATTTGGTTTGGAATCAAATTATTGTTGTTCCTAAAGATGATTTAGAAAACAATATGGGGGAGATGTTGTAGTGAAGAGTTAGATAAAAAACTAATAACAATTCATTAGATCAAAAATTAATAATAATGAAACATAATATTAATGAAAAAGGAAAAAGTAAAAATGAATAAAAGTAATATTAAAAATAATAAGCTGGCCCAGTTCAATTTGTTATATTGCAATTTTTCTTTTACTAATAAACTTGTAGATAAATTCTTCAAAGACGCCCTCCTTTAAAATTTGACTAGGCTTTTCAATTGCTTAAAGATTGGATGAATGGCAATGTAGGAAATTCTCTGTATAAAATTTGAAAATGGGGCCCCAATGAGGTTTGGACACGTTGGAATCTCAATAGGGTTCCTCCCCATTTATAGTCTCGATCCCATAATTTGACTTCCAAATTAGTTGGTTGCACTCCAAAGCACATCAAAGAGGAAGACTTAAGGGCATGGGGGGAATTAGGTTTTTCTATGAACAATCATTGTGAATATTTCTGATTCATTAAAGAACTTACCCCCAAAGCTAGATTATGGAAGAAAAAGTGGAAGACTAATGGAATCCCAAAAATTAATATATTTATTGGACCTTTTACCATTAAAAATTGTTAATAACTGAAAACATTTTAAAAAGAGGCTTTCAAGGCCCTTCAATTTGCGTCCTTTGTCGAGAAAGTAGTGGAACTATTTCCCACCTCTTTATCTCCTATAGCCTCTCCAAATAAGTTTGGGAACCTACCTTAAAGGTATTCCCTCTAGACTAAATCAAGCCATCAAACATTCAAAATTTCCTTGAGGCTTGGCCCAACTACTATACTACATACTTCTTTGGAAAACCCCGCTTCAAAAGAATTTGGCAAGCTCTCAATAAATTTATTTGCTGGAAAATTTGGTTACCCATAAATAGAGCTATATTTCTAGAGATCAAATCCTAGTTCTTGATAGTAGTGGAAAGAGCCACTTCTCTTTTGGTTAAATGCGTCAATACTAAGAAACTAAAGCTTACACCCAAAAAATAATTGATAAATAAGAGGAAAAGTGGATGTTAAATTTTAAAATGATCTTGTCTTCCCCCCCACTCCCTCCGCCTTCCTCACAATTTGACAACTCAGAATTCCCCCAAAAGAGTTTGGTGAGTTAGTAAGATTATTGATGGGTCCCATTAATAGTATCATTTGAGGTTCATCATGTTATCCTCCAACCCTTAGTTTTGTCCTTTTATCACATTAATTAGCATTTTTAGTCATAATATGCTTAGTAAGAAGAATAAAAGGTGTTTGTCATAATACGTGGCCTAATGTGATTAAATTGCAAGAAAAAAAATTCATTTTTGAGGCATTTACTATGCAAGGGTTTGATGGAGACAACCTGGAGAGATTCTAGGAGGCTTTTCCACCTCTTTAACTCTCTAACTCAGCTTGATATCACCAAATACTCACTCACAAGCTCGAATTCACTGATAACCGAGTAACTGTAAGTGCAAGTGAAGCTCAAGAAGGACGAGATCCACAATTTTCGAGATCTTGGAGGGAATCATTCCTATTTTCGAGAGATCTGCCATCATCTACCTTTTTATATAAATAAACTAGCTAAAAGGCTCATTAGGATTCAAATTTTTTATTCAGCTAAGAGTAGCTATTAAACCGATGGCTTGACCTTGTTATTGTTAACTTTCGTGTGATGTATGAGACTACTATTTTATGCTAATGAGAAGTTTGTTATTGAGCTACATCTGAGCTAGTCCATGTAACAACCTTGGTGAAACATTCATGTAATAAAAGATAATAAAGGAAAACTAAGATGACGGTTAAGGGACACTTATTCCAAGCTGAATGTTGGGCAAAGATATTCTAGTGGGAATCACTGGACGTGTGTTTTGGCTAAGGAAAAAATCCAAAGGCATTAAAAGGAAAAAAGACATTTTTGGCACATTTATTTATGAAAATAAAGAAAATTAGGAGAAAATTAAGGTGAAAGGTCGCAGGTTGCATGTGAGGAGGAAATTGAAGGAAAATAATTGAAAATGAAGAAAATATAAGAATCATTAATAAAAAGGATTATGAGGATCCGTTGGTAACCTTTTTTCAATTCAAGTTTGGAGCTGTCTTATTATTCCTCTCTCTCACTCTTGGTCACTTAGATTTTTCTTAGAGCACTCTAGCTTTGGATCAAGAAAGGAAAAGAAAGCAAAGGAAACGAAGGAAAGCAAGTATCAATGAAGGATAATTAGGATCAAGTCGCTTAAGCAAGAATACTTGCAGGTAACCTTTTTCATGTGTGATTTCCTAGTTGGTTTGGACATGCATGGCTTTGCATGTTGGTGTATGGTTCTTTTATTGTTAGAGGCACGATGTTGTTGTGTTATGATATTGGTTTTCAGCCTAGCCTTGCCTTTTTCCATATGCCGTGGTATGTGGGGATGTTTATCTTGGTTTTGAGCTTTGGTTTTCCAGATGGATTTCAAAATCCAAGGTGAACGTGGTCTCAATTTTCATTCCCGAAGGCCTAGGAATCCATTAATCAGTTTTGGCAAGATACACGGTAAATCCCGAGGGAGAAGTCTTGGTTTAGGACCTAGTGATCCGGGTTTGTATCATAGTAAAGCCTGAGATACTCGTCTCGGTTTAGGGCCTAGTGATCTGGGATTGGATTGCGGAAAAGACTGAGAGACTGGTCTCAGTTTGGGGCCTAGTGATATGGGATTGTATTGTGGTAAAGCCTGAGAGATAAGGAGATGGAAAATTCCCCAAGGATAGTGATGGATTCTGGATGGTATTCCAAGTTTGGTTTGGTTGTGACTAGAGCACCGGTTTTGGTGTGATCACGGTTTTATGAGTGTGGAGGTGGTTTAACCTATGGATTCCATTGGTTGTTCTTGGATTGTCTTTTCTATGAGATCCCACATTCATGCTTGGAATATGGCATAAGGGTGACTGGTTGAAAGATAGATTTGGTTTAGCCATGTTTATGGTCAGGTGGTACGTTGGAGTCTTGAACCTGGTCGGATTTTCCTGTCATTAATAAAAGCTAATTTCACTTAATTTTTTACTTTCTTATATGTGGATTTAATGGATATCATATCTACGATATTTATATGGTTTTATGCTGGTTATAAGCATGGTTATATGACTAGTTCATGTCATGGTTATTTCATGTATTTACTTGTAATTGTTAATTGGATAGATGCAAGAACTAATTAATGTTCAATAGAGAAGGTGGCGATCCTTCTGGTTATGTTTCATAAGTTAAGTCATTCATGCTCTGTCTTGTATCCTAGACCTGTAGGTTGCATTGATGCCAAGTGTTTGACAAAATACCAGTCCTGGTTGGGGATGCTCAAGCCTAATCGTGACGTTGATTTTGATTTATTAGTATTGTCATCATGTCTTTGATGGATTCTGAAGGATATAAGAAGTTCTGGTTAGAGGTCAGTATTCTAGGCTAGAAATTGGCTCAAATCCTAGGGATGTTGGCACATGTCTACTGATAAAGGTCCAAGTATGCTGGCACATAGGCATGTGAGAGAAACTTTGGCTTTTGGATGTTATCTTTCCTATAGCATGAGAGCAACTAGGGGTTAAAAGTTTTAAATCATTAGTGGGACTCAGGGACATGATGTCTGAGTGAATGACATGTCTCTTGAGGGCACTGTTGTTGATGTGGATGGGTTTGTTTGATATGTTATATCAGTTCCATTTCCTTAAGGTCACCAAGGAAGCTGAATCCATTATAGTGACCTCTCTCGTTGCATGTTTACCCCGGATTGTCGGTTGCTTTGGTGAAATGGGGAGGAGGGGGTGTTACAGATTGGTATCAAAGCTAGGTTGCGCTCTCCTTTGGTGAAAGTATTGGTCATGCATGCACGTCAGTTGCATGTGTGTTTCTTACACTTGCATTCCATGTTATTGTTGCATTGCATCAGGTTGATCATGATTGTAGTAAGCTTGTCATGAGGAACTTGATGTTGATTTTATGTAATGCATCGTCATAAATATATGACTAGTTATCGAATTATAAGTAACTTGATTACATCCTTGAATGTTAGGTGAATTCTTGAATGTTTTGATTACATGTATCAGTATTGTAGGTTGGTTATAATAATTTATCGCTTATGCTTGACTACATGCGTTCTTATGTATGTATAGCTGATTAGGAAATTCTTATGCATGTTGATAAGTTGCATGCTATAATGTGTGCAATGGAGTAATGGTTGTTGTCATCCATGAGGTCATAACATGCATTGTTGATATGGCCTTGCATTGATGACTGGACCCTAACTAGAATGATGTTTATGCATTGATGCATTTATTTGATATATGTCTATATTTTGTTATGATTATGTTTTAAATGTATCATTCTGATTTGATGATCTTGTAGACAAGGTATCCTCCTTGAATTATGCTATGTTACGTTGGTTTATTTTGATTTGGTTTTGCTGACATAGTATGCCTTGCATGAAAGAGATCATATGGTAGAGTACATAGAATCTCCTTATGCATCAGATGGGTAGCATTGTGCGGGGCACTCTTCTCACTTAGAAGACACATTGAGAAGCCTAAAGGAAGAAATAAGGAGTTGCAAAGTAGACAATGACAAAGTGATGCAGGCACAAGAGAAACAAGAAAAGGTGAATGTCATACTACTTCAGAGTTCATTAGAATTGTAGCGACAAGGGCCACTTCGGATTAGCCATGGGCATGAGGACAAAAATAATGAGGCCTATGGCAGTAGGTCTCCTAGTAGACACAGGTTGGATAGATCTCACACGATCAGAGATGGCAAGTTGTTGGACATTCTAGATAGGAGAGGTGACTGATACAGGTATTATTCTAGCTATGGTTTTGATAGGCATCATGATCGTCATCGTTATCATCCTTACAGGAGGAGTGATAGGGGATACTTTCCGGATGAGTTTAAGAAGGCAAAGCTAGCTACCTTTGATGGAGAAATGAAGAAATCACATGATGTAGAAGCATGGTTTCTTGGTATGAAGAAATTCTTCCGATTGCATGATTATTTAGAAAACACGAAAGAAAAGATAGCCACTTTCATTCTCAAAGGTAAAGCATATATTTGGTGGGAAGATGTGAAGAATGTTAAAGGAATACATGAGGAAGATTTGAATTGGCACGCATTTGAAAGGCTCTTCAAGGAGAAGTATTTGTCGGAAAGATACTTTGATGATAGGGCTAAGGAGTTTTATGAGTTGCGCATGGGTTCTATGATAGATGATGAGTATCTAGTAGGTTTTTGGAGTTGTTGAGATATGTTCCTTACCTCAAGGAGGAGAAGGCCAAAGTTAAGAGATTCATCAGTGGATTGCTAGTAGCATACAAAGACAAGATTGAGGTAGATGAGCCTATATCGTTGGAGGAGGCCATCCGAAATTTGAAACATTGTTATGAGCAGTCAAAGTGAAAAGTTGAGACTAAGCATGATTTGAAAAGAAATAAGAAAGATAAAGGAAAATGGCCACCAAAGAGAGGAAGACCTCAAGATGCAAGTGAGAAAGAAAATGAAGTTGCTTACAAGAGATTCAATACAACTGAGAAGGGACGAGGAGATCAGCAGGTTAGAGACGGTGGTAGAGAACCATTGCAGTGTTGGATATGTGGTAAGGATCATCATAAGAGGGATTGTCTGCAATATCAAAGTGGTGGTAGACCCCAGATCTATAGCACTTAGGAGGCACATACATTTGGTAACGTTTTTCATAGCATTCCTCATATCTATGTAGCTGTGGACAATAGGAAGGCAGATCATCAGGCATCAATCATTGAGATGGAAGGTAAACTTTGAGATCAATTTGTTTCTATTTTGATTGATCCTAGATCTAACTATAGTTATATTAATCTTGACCTAGTGGATAAGTGTGGTTTGAGAAAAGAAGTGCATGCAGAATCTCGGTTGGTACAGTTGGCTATAGGTACGAAGAAGTGAGTTCACCATTGGGTAATAGCTTGTTCATTTGAACAAAATGGTATTCTTACAACAACACATTTGGATGTATTTCCATTGGGATTGTATAGAATACTTTTGGGTATGGATTAGTTATACCTTCACAGAACCAAGGTGGATTGCTTCGGCAAGGCCATTGAGTGTGTGGATGATAGTGGGGAAAAGGGATTTTGTAGGGAAAGAAGAAGCCTACATCAGTCAGGAAGGTTATCTCTATGCATGCTAAGTGTAGTTGCACAAAATTTCGTGTGATGTTTCTAGTACACATTTCTAGTGACAAGGGTAAGGAGGTTGAGGATGCTGATGTGTGAAGTAGGTACCCAATTTTGCAGCAATTTCAAGATGTATTTCCCGAGGACATTACAAATTTTCCATGTCATAGGGAGGTATAATTTTCTATTGAGTTGGTGCAAGGGTTAGCTCCAACATCAAAATTACCTTACCGGATGAGCACACCAGAGTTGGTTGAGGTAAAGTTGCAGCTGAAGGAAATGTTGGAGAAGGGGTACATTAGGTCGAGTGTATCACCTTGGGGTGCACCAGTGTTGTTCGTAAAGAAGAAAGATGGTACTCTTAGATTGTTCATCTATTACATGTAGTTGAACAAAGTAATGATCAAGAATAGGTACCCTTTACCGAGGATTGATGATTTGTTTGATCAGTCTAAGGGAGAAATAGTGTCATCTAAGATTGACTTGAGATCGGGATACCATCAAGTATGCATTAAGGAAGAGGATATCTTCAAGATTGTGTTTAGGACCAGGTATGGGCATTATGAGTTTGTTGTTGTTCCATTTGATTTGACTAATGCTCCAGCTACATTTACGTGTTTGATGAATAGTGTGTTTCATCCTTATCTAGACAAGTTTGTTATTGTATTCATTAATGACATACTTGTATATTCTAAGAATGAGGAAGAACATGTCAAACATTTAGCAACAGTATTGAAATTTCTAAGAGAGAATGAGTTATATGCTAAACTTACCAAATGCAACTTATTTCAGACTGAGGTACATTACTTGGGGTGTATTGTCTCCAAGCATGACATAGCAGTAGATACAGAAAAGATAAGGGCTATCATGGAGTGGGCAACTCCTAAGAGTGTGGATGAGGTGATATATTTCATGGGTTTGGTAGGTTACTACAGGAGGTTCACCAAGAACTTCTCACACATTGTATATTCTATCACATCATTGCAGCAGAAAGGTAAGAACTTTGAATGGACAAAAGAATGTGAGGCTAATTTTAAGCATCTTAAGCAGTTGTTGACACATGCACCAGTGCTAAAGATTGCAAATCTGGACAAGGAGTTTGTAGTGTGTACACATGCTTGCAAGAGAGGACTTGGTGGAGTTCTCATTCAAGAAGGATAGGTAGTTTCCTATGAGTCACAGAAACTAAATGAGCATGAGAAGAACTATCCAACGCATGATATTGAGCTAGCAATGATTATAAATGCATTGAAGATGTGGAGGCACTACCTCCTTGGCAGAAGTTTTGCATTGATGAGTGATCACATTGGGTTGAGATATTTTTTTTACCGGCCGAATCTAAATTCCAGGCAAGCTAGATGGTTGGCTACCCTTAATGAGTTCGACTTTGAGATCAGATACATCAAAGGGAAGGAGAACCAGGTTGCAGATGCTCTTAGCAGGAAGGTACATGTAAATGATATAGTAACTATGAGCTCTTATGTGATAGAGTTACAGGATAGGATCTTGCAAGCAGGACAATGAGATGACAAATACATGGAGATTATGCACAGGTTACAACATAGTATAGGTATAGATGTAGGTGATCAGGATGCAGACTATTGTCTCACGATGGATGGTTTGGCAAGGTTTAGAGACAGGATCTATGTGTCGAATTGTAGTGGGCTCAATACACTTATCTCAAGGTAGTTTCACGTCAAGACAAACTCGGGTCATCTAGAATATCAGAAGACATTGAAGGTAGTAAAGAAGTTCTACTATTGGCTGAATCTGAAGAAGGAAGTGGCAAATTTCGTGGCTAGATATTTATATTGTCAATAGGTAAAGGCGAGATATAAGCATCCCGGTGGTTTATACAACCTATATTGATTCTGGAATGGAAATGGGAGGTCATTTCCATGAATTTAATTACAGGTATTTTGAGGACAGTGAAGCATCATGATTCTATTATGGTCATGGTTGAAAAGTAGAGCAAGGTAGCTCACTTCATTCTAGTAAAGACTACATATTCAGTAAGTGAGGTAGCACAAGTGTTCATTAGAGAGATAATGGGATTGCATGGTGTTCCAAAGAATATTATGTTAGATAGGGATGCGAAGCTCACTTCCAAGTTTTGGAAGGAGATATTTGCAGGTTTGGGCACATAGTTGACCTTCAGTACATCTTATCATCCGCAGACAGATGAACAAGCAAAAAGGGTCAATAAGATCTTGGAGGATATGTTGAGGATGTATGTGATGCACCAACATAGTAAATGGGAAGATTATCTTCCATTAGTTGAGTTTGCATACAACAATGGTTATCATGAGACATTGAGGATGATTCCTTTCGAGGCACCATGTGGATGGAGTTGTAATACTCCCATCAGCTAGAGTGATCCAATGAACATGGTACTTATTGGACCATATATGTTGGAAGATATGGAGCAGGAAATGCAAGTTATAAAGAAGAATCTAAAGGCAACATAGGATAGAAAAAAGAGTTATGCGGATCAACATAAGGTATTCAAGGAGTTTCAGGTTGGGGAGCATGTGTATTTTCACATCAAGCCCAAGAAAATCTCTTTGAGGATTGGTCATGTGCCAAGTTGGCACCACAATATTGCATGCCTTTAGAGATCCTTGAGAGGATTGGACCAGTGGAATATCGACTTGCACTGACTTCGACAGTGAAAGTCCATGATTTTTTCCATATTTCATTGCTTAAGAAGTATATAAAGGATGTTGATCATGTTATTAATTGGTCTGTAGTGTAGGTGGAGCAAGAAGGAGAGTTCCAACTGGAGCCTTAGTACATATTGCGGCAGAAAAATCTCATGCTCAAGATCAGAGCCACAGATGAAGTTAAAGTATAGTGGAAGCACTTTGGGACTGAAGAATCTGCATGGGAGATGGCATATCAGATGCAGGCCCTATATCCTTCATTGTTTTCTAGTTGAAGCAAAGTAGTTTTGGTTTGATGTTGGTATATGTTTGGAATATGTTTTGTTGATGTTTTGGTATATCTATACGGATGTAAATACCACCATAAGCTAAGTTATAAAGTTCCAATAAGTGAGATGGGTGTCATGTTATTATGGTTGTTATCTTTTCATGTTGTCATGATGTTTTGCATTTGAGAAGGCCTTTCATTGTAAATACTGCAACGAGCTAAGTTATAAAGTTCCTTGGGCAATATGTTTTCTTTTCAGAAGTTTCGCTGAGGTCATGGTGTGGTTTAACATCGAGGATGGTGTTCCCTAAGGGGGAGGGTTCTGTAATAGCCCTGGTGAAAAGTTCATGTAATAAAATTTAAGAAAGGAAAAATAATACCACGATTAAGGTATAATTATTCCAAGTTGAATGTTGGGCAAAGATATCCTAGTTGGCATCATTGGATGTGTGTTTTGGCTAAGGAAAAAAGGCAAAGGCATTAAAAAGAAAAAAAGAATTTTTGACACATTTATTTATGAAAATAAAGGAAATTAGGAGAAAAGTAAGGTGAAAGGTCACAAGTTGCATGTGAGGAGGAAATTGAAGGAAATAAATGGAAAATGAAGAAAATAGAGGCCTTGTTAATAAAAAGGCTTCTGAGGATCAGTTGGTAGCCTTTTGTCAGTTCAAGCTTGGAGCTCTCTCATTATACTCTCTCTCTGTCTCTCTCTCACTCTTGGTCACTTAGAGTTTTCTTGGAGCACTCTAGCTTTGGATCAAGAAAGGGAAAGAAAGCAAAGGAAAGGAAGGATAACAAGGATCAAGGAAGGAAAAAAATGATCAAACAACTTCAACAGGAATACTTGCAGGTAACCTTTTGCATGTGTGATTTCCTAGCTGGTTTGGACATTCATGGCTATACATGTTGGTGTATGGATCTTTCGTTATTAGTTGCATGGTTTTGCCAGGTTATGAAAGTGCTTTTCAGCCTATCCTTGCCTTTTTATGAATGCTATGGTATGTTGGGATGTTTTTATCGATTTGGAGATTTGGTTCTCCGAATGGATTTCAGAATCCGGGGCAGAGTTGGTATCAATTTTCATTCCCAAAGGCCTAGGAATCCCTTGACCGGTTTTAGCGGGATACACAATAAAGCCTGAGGGAGAAGTCTCAGTTTAGGGCCTAGTGATCTGGGTTTGGATTATGGTAAATCTTGAGAGGCTGGTCTCGATTTAGGGCCTAGTCATCCATGATTGGAGTGTGATAAAGCCTGAGAGACAAGGAGACAGAAAATTACTCAAGGATAATGATGGATTCTGGATGGCATTCCAATTTCTGTTTGGCTGTGATCAGAGCACTGGTTTTGGTGTGATCACGGTTTGATGAGGGTGGAGGTGGTTTAACCTCCGGGTTCCCTTGGTTATTCTTGGATTGGTTTCTCTATGAGATCCCACATTCATGTATGGAATATGGCACGGGGGTGACTGACTGAAAGAGAGATTTGGTTCAACCATGTCTATGGTCAGGTGGTACGTGGAAGTCCTGAACCTGGTCGGATTTTCCTATGATTAATAAAAGTTAATTTCTCCTACTTTTTCACTTGTTTATATGTGGATTTAATGGCTATCATATCTTTGATATTTATATGGTTTTATGCTGGTTATAAGCATGGTTATATGATTGGTTCATGTCATGGTTATTTCATATAATTACTTGTAATTGGTAAATGGATGGATGCAAGACCTAATTGATGTTATAACCGTTCAATGGAGAAGGTGGTGATCCTTCTTGTTATGTTTCATAAGTTCTTTAAGTCATTAATGCTTTTTCTTGTATCCTAGACCTGTAGGTTGCATTGATGCCAAGTGTTTGATAGAATTTCAATCCCGGTTGGGGATGCTCAGGCCTAATCGTGAAGTTGAATTTGATTTATTAGTATTTTCATCATTTCTTTGATGGATTCTGAAGGATATAACAAGTTCTAAGCAGAGGTTGAGATTCTGGGCTAGAAAAGTGGCTCAAATTCTAGGACACTGGCACAGACTTTCTGAAAAAAGTCCAGGGACAATAACACATAGGCATGTGAGAGCGACTTTGGATTCTAGACACTCTCTTGCCTATAGCATGAGAGTGACCAGGTGTTGAAAGTTTTAAATGATCAATGGGACTCAGGGACAAGATGTCTTAGTGGCTGACATTTCTCCCGATGATACTGTCGCTGATATGGATTGGTTTGTTTGATATGTTCCATTGATTCCATTTCATTAAGGTCACCAAGGAAGTTGAATCCCTCATAGTGACCTCTCTCATCGCATGTTTACCCTGACTAGTTGTTGCTTGGATGGACCTGGGAGGAGAGGATGTTATAGTTCTAAAGGGTTGAAACCCTTGGGTTTGGGCCCAACCTAGAGGCTTCAGTCCCTCTTCTATATTTAATTCTTATTCTTGTTTCCAATCATTTCATGTCTTTCTTTTGTTGTAGTAGATGTTAAGCTATAAAAGCTTGTGATTTCAGGTTTCCCTACCACCTCTCTTTTGGAAGAGTGATTGGAAGGATTTACAATGTCAGTCCAAAAACATTTTTTTTATGATTTCTTGGAAATAGATAGATGCTAGTTATCCTTTTGAATGATTTCTTTATACAGCATACAAGGAGTTAGTTTAGTGATCAGAGTAGTATTGTGAAATATAATAGATGGTAGTCAAATTCAACTCATCATTTCCATGACAGTCTATTTCACTGTGTTATTGATCATTTGATGCACACATTTGGCCAGTTGCAGGTTTGTGTTGATCTACAAGGTTGGGCACATATTTTTATCTCCACTTGAACTTCTCCATATTCTCCCTTTACCCTTCATACTGATCTCAAACTTTGTTTCCACAGTCATTCTATTTAGGCAGTTAAGGACACCATGGGCATCCACCTTAGTGCAAGACAGACCTCTGAGAGGTCCTGGGATTGGCTAGGAGGCTTCCCCAACCTTCATTCACTCCCTCCTACCTTCATCCATATTATCCTTCCCTCAAGAAACCATCTCCACCCTCAAAAGACTCTCGGTACCCCTCTTATAGCAACAGAGGGCCTCCTATAGCAATACAAGACTTCCTGTAGAAGCACATGTAGCACCATCTTATTCCACCTATTTTTCACCTCACTTCGAACTTAGTTTAGTTAAGATGAATAATGACCCCCAAGTTGTGATTTGATGATATATATAATCTCTTAGACCACTCCTACCTCCTATTTTTCTCAATGCAAAACATAGTCAAATTAGTGTTTTTATTCACAAGCGTGTTACAAGTTAGATTTATGATTTTCAAGAAAATGTAAAGTATATAAATGATATATGCAAGTAGGTTACTGATTTGATGAAATGTACAAAATATAGTAGCTTCACTTTTGTAAGTAGACTAGTCATTTCCCTCTCATATAATGTTAATTAACATCTATAAGTTGAATGAATGGAATTTTCACTTTTGTATTTAAAATATGTTTCATGAGGAGTTTTCACTATAGTTAAGTTAGAGGAATCGTCTCTAAACACTTTGATCTGATGTCATGATTGAGGGTGGCATGAATAGAACCTAACCTACTGTGCATACAACACTGTCACCTCTAAGTTTATATGAACCCCTGGTTGATGATTTAAGCTTAGGAGCCCCTCTCTCTTGACCAACCATGATGAAAGATTGTGCAATGTACTGAGGCAACACCTGAATGCTTTTTCTTGGGATTATAAGGAAATAATAGGTATGCATCCTTCTATTTGTACTCATCATATTTATATCAAAGAGGGATGTAATCCTGTGCTCCAACCCCAGAGAAGGATGAACCCAACTCTTAAGGACATTGTGAAAGAATAATTACAAAAGATACTAGGTGCAGGGTTCATATACCCCATTTCAGATAGTGAGTGGGTGTTGCCTCTTGTTTTAGTTGCCAAGAAGAATGGGAAGTGGAGTATCTATGTTGATTACCGGGAACTTAACAAGGCTACTGTTATCAATCAGGTTGTTCCCAAAAGTTGTAAGAAAGGGAATATGGCCGAGGTAACCACAGATCAATCTTTTAGATACAGACTCTATCCAATCTGCATCTAGAGAGGGCTCTCTCTTTTTTATTTAGCTTTGCTTTTGAAGGTGTTAGGCTAGTTATGAAGTACAAGGGTTTTGTTTTGATTTTGGATGGTGAGATTCAATAGAACAGTGAGGTAAATCTGAGTAGTTCAGTCCATTGGGCATGATGGAGTCAAAGAAGATGGATTTCTGGATTTGGTTTCTCAACAGAGGATGGCATCACATAGCAAGGTACTCAAACATGGAACAACTAAAAGGCTGGAATCAGATGGAATGGACTCAAATGGATGAAGGGCAGTTAAGAATCCTTCAACATATTGAAAGAGGGAAAATTGATGCTTACCGACAAAGAGCAGTTAAGAATTATTTATCAAATAATCAACATGATAGAATCAAGAAACAGGAGAAATTAAGAATTCACTGTTTATACTAATTCTGAAGAAAACACAGAGAATAATAAAGACTTAAAACAGAGTGCAGTCAAGCAAATTCTAAATTAATCTTTCTCTTTATCATTCAAATTATGAAACACAGATGATATAAAAACTCAGAAAAATGTAAAACATAAGATATAGTGGACTTATTGATCCGGAGTTTGATTCAAGAATTCTGTGACAAATCCTTTGCATCAATTCTTCATCTAGTAGACCAGACAACAATTTGTTTCCAACAACTTTTTATTCCAAAGTTTCAGTATTTACAACAAAGTCTAGAGAAATCTACACACGCCCAACCTCTTCAAAACTCTAATGAAGGGGGTATTTATACAACCAAATATGTACAGCAGGTATTTCATAAAAGCTCTGAGATAATATCTAAGTTTAACCTAAAGTAATTTACAAGAAAAGTAGAAATAACTAACTTATGCTGTGCTGGAGGCAGGCTTTTAGGGTTCAGCTTGCAGCTGTCCTGTAGTAGCTCTGCGCATCTGCCTGTCTTAATTGCACTCTTAAATTATGATCTGCTTTTTTTTGTCGGCTCTAATACTCTTTGATTCTGACTTGATTTGCCTTTAATTCTGCACTGATACTCTTTGACTTGTTTTGATCCTCTTTAAGGCTGAATCGACTCTTACTCACCGTTGTCTGGCAAAATGGAACTGCTAACGTGTCTTCACCGCCTTTACTTTGGCCATTCATGTTTCTAAAGATCAACTGGTGGGGGTAACAAAATATCTCTGTTTATCTCTGTTTCTGTGAGCCTGGAAGTCCATCTGTGCTGGTTCAACTGTGTTAAAAGAGGAAGAAAACTGTAACTGACGGGTTGATTGAGGCCGCGAGCTCGTTGATGGAGCTTTCTGGTCGGAGGCGGTTGAAATACTGGAAATGTGGCCTTGGTCCCTTTTACTCCTGGAGTGCGTGGGGGCGCTGAATGAAAAAAAAAATATAACAAAATGACCTTTTCACCCCTTTAATTGACAAAAATGATTTTTGGCGGGAAATTTTAATTCAAAGGATAGATGACATCAACATGATGTCAGCGGGGGGGACGAGACAGATGACGTGGCAAGTGACATGGAAGTACGAATGGTGACATGGAGGATGACGTCAGCGAAGGATGATGTGGTAGGATGACGTCAGCGAGGGTCAGCGGGAGGGTGGTAAGCTGTTTTGCCCGCACCGCTTTTGGGGCTGGGCCGTATCGGGCGAGGAGGGAGCGAGCACCCTGGGAGCGTGCCGTGTGTCCTTGGTATGAGGGAAATACTAGCAGTTCCCTGCACGTTAACACTCGACGATGGAGGGGAGTGCGAAATGAATATCAGCTGTCGGATGGATGGGCCAAGATCGGACGGTTGACGGTGCATGGAGATGGCAGAACGCTAATGCATGGGCCCGATGCGATAAACCAGGGTTTTAATGGTTTCGGGCGTAATGTTATTGTTTCGGGGTTTGGTTATAATTAACCCGGGTGTTTAATTATCCCAAGGTTTTGTGTGGGGAACGATTATTAATAAGGTCCAAATGAACTTATTAATCCCAACTTAATTAGTGCTATGGTTATAGTTAACCAGGGCAGGGATATTAACATTTGGGGATTTTTTGTTATATTTTTACATAGTACGGGATGGGAATGAATTATATGGGATTTAAATAATAAAAGCTAATTTGATAATATGAAAGAAATGTAAATGAATGTGCTAAGTGATAAACTTAGGCTTAGGGTGAAAAGGGGTTTTGAGGTGAGAGAATGTATTTTTCCTAAGTAAAATGGGAATTCACTTAGGCAAATGATGAAATGGAATGAGTGGCTTTAGTGATATTGAGAAGATCTCAATATCATTGGGGAAGTTAGTGAATGACTAGGGAAACGGATGAAGGGGATTTTAGTCATGAAACTCACTTGGGCTGCTCCAAAAAATATTTGCCATGGTACTTGTGATAGAAGTGTCAGTTAACACATTTTTTAAGAGACAAAACCTATCACAAGTCTCATTCTGCAACAACAATCTACCTACCCAGCCTACTTTGCCTAACATTTTTTCTTCTTTCTTTGGGTGCACTTAGACTAGCAAACCCTCATAAATCTTCTTTTTCTTTTCATGGGAATCCTACCTAAGTCTGCACTTATTACATCCAAGGGCTGAGATTAAATTGTTAAGCTCCTTTGCTTCTCTACCTATCTACTTATCTGCCAAGATTAAACAGTTTGGACAGATTTTTATTCTCTATCTCTAAAACATGAAATTCAAACATGAATTGGCCAAGATTAAGCTATTTGGCTATTCATCAATTGTGGAAAAAGTTAACAAACTGCACACAATGCTTTATTTGCAGAAAATGAAATAGTAGTGGCATTTGGACTTGCACACTTTCCTAGTCTTTCTTTATTTGGGGTTCATTTTTTCATTTTTTCTTTTGACCATTTATTCTTTTGACCCTTTGATTTTTCTTTTAGGGTATACCCTCTTTACATTTTTTAATTTTTTGATAATATGAAAAACTTTACAGCAAGGAAAGGATGAACATATTACAGAGCTCAACCAGTGAATCATGAAATATGACACCTATTACTATAGGAGTACAACATTGTGCATCCTTCTATTTGTACTCATCATATTTATATCAAAGAGGGATGTAATCCTGTGCTCCAACCCCAGAGAAGGATGAAACCAACTCTTAAGGACATTGTGAAAGAATAATTACAAAAGATACTAGGTGCAGGGTTCATATACCCCATTTCAGATAGTGAGTGGGTGTTGCCTCTTGTTTTAGTTGCCAAGAAGAATGGGAAGTGGAGTATCTGTGTTGATTAAAGATCTTATGAAGTAGTACCACATCATTCACAGGACATCTTCTGCCTATACCCCTTAAGAAAATGGTAAGGTGGAAGTCACAAATAGAGCATTGGAGAACATTCTTACCAAGTTTGTTAGCAGCAACAGAAAGGATTGGGCAGACAAACTTGTGGAATCCACTTGGGCCTACAAAACCACTTGGAAGACTACCACTGGATTCAATCCATTTGAGATGGTCTATGAGAAGAAGGCCTTGTTGTGTATTGAATTTGAGTACAACATCATGAGGATGGAAGCTCATTTAGAATTGGATCTCACTACAATACAACAGAAAATGCTACTCCAACTCAATGGTCTAAAAGAATTCACAATGCAAGCTCTCTTATAAACTAAGATTATCCAGTTACAAAGGAAAATTTGGCATGATAAGCACATAAGGTAAAATTGTTTTCAAGAAGGAGATTGGGCCCTGATGTATGATTCCAGATTCAAGGATTTCAAGGGGAAGTTAACAACAAGATGGCTAGGTCCCTATCTGGTAGAAAAGTGTCATGAGAATGGATTTGTCCAAATCAGAACAATTGATGAGGAAGGGATTCCCTTACTTGTCAATGGTCATAGTTTTAAGTTGTATAAGAAACCTTTGTCTAAGGAAGAATTTGTCAGTTAATTCAGTAGAGAGTTAAATGTCATTGGGAGGCTCATATCCCTCAATCCACCAAATTTCTAAAAAAAAATAAAAAAATAATAATAAGAGGGCCTAGATGAAAACCTACATAAGGCATCTAAGGGAAAATCCTGAGTTGAAAACATCTCTGAGGTTGCTGAGGAGAAAAAAAATAAAATAAAAGATCCCCAGGTGAAAACCTCCTCTGAGGCACATAGGGCAAGCGTGTAGGTTGAAAACCTTTGTAGAGGCAACCTGCTTGTCTAAAAAAAAAAAAGAGAGAAAAAGAGGAATACAAGGAAGGAGTTCTTACACCACTTCTGTGGACACTTTATTTTTGCAGGACTCCAAACAATGACAAAATCACAGTTATAGAGAAAAATATACAAGTGCATTCCTCCATTCTTCCACCTATAAATTTCATTTCTACACTCTCCACCCACATACCCACCTCTCTCCATCATCCAATCAACAAAAGACTCCAATTTTGCCTCCTTGATGTGATGCTACAGGAGGAACTTGTAATGCTATAGGAGGATCTTGTAAGGCTACATGAGGAGGAACCAATGGGAAAAAGATAGCATAAGGCCATGTTGTCTCTAGGAAATGCTAAGAGGGGTCCTCCAATTTCAACCCCATCACCCATCGACTCCATCTAGCCAAAATTTTCTCAAAAATTCCACTCTCTCATGCATCTAAAAAATACAGAAAATCCTTTTTCTCTATTCTTCTATCACCTGCACCACTTCCTATTGATCCTAATCCTATCTTCATGCCTTTCATCAATTTCCCTTAGTCTAGCATGCAAAAGTAAGACTTGAATGGAGGATTAAATGACTGCTAGAGGAAGGAGGCTCCTCCTATAGTAGCTTGTACAGTCACAACAGAACTCCCTGATTTTTTTTTCACCTATAGAGAGTGTCATGGAACCATTTCTACAATAGAGAGGAGGAACATCATCCTTAGGAAGCAACCCATCTACTCCACTAGAGGAAAATTGGACACAAGGAAGGCACTTGCACACAAAACAAGGTTATCAATAAGAAGATCATCAAGTTATGAAGAGTTGAACAAAAACAAGCCACGTAAATCAACTCCCTCAAGATCATGATGTTATGAGGCCCAAATCCAACATGCAACCATCTCCAACGATTTGATCCATAGGTAGGATCAGGTATGACAACTCTTGCCTCTTCCCTAAGCATAAAATGTTAGAGAAAGGAGTTTTAATAGGATGGACGTGGCCAGTGCACTTGGCCACCCTCGAATAGTTAACTAAAGCTCATATTAAATCACCCATGCAATTTGGAGATGTCAAATCAAGTGGGGTGGTGCTTACAAGGGTTGAGGTGATAATCACAAGGAGAAAGGTAATGATTGCAAGGAGTGGGGACAATGGTTCAAAAAATGGAAAATCGTGAATGTGCCATGTCAGTAATGCGCTCTAAGCCTTTACCAAAAAGGAAATATTATGTACTGGGCTCGAATCCATTTGCACCATCGCTCATTTTGAAAAAAAGCAGTTAGAGGAAGGTCAAGATATTGCTATCAGACTGCCTATGGTGCTACTGATTTGTTTCAAACTCTATTTGCATGTGCTACAAGAGGAAGCTATAGGAGGGTACGAACTACTACAGCCTGGACAAGAAGGAGCTACAGGAGGGAATTGAAGGGTGAAAGAGATCCATAGTGACCCAAAATTGTCTTCAACCCTCATGCACATACATAGATACTTTTAAAAGGAGTAAGTGGCTTCCTCCCTCCTTGATTTCCATACAATTACATGAGGAATTTTTCCTGACGTTGGTAACCTTTAATAAACAATTGAGTAGTATGTCTTTTGGAAATTGTTGTGTGTAAAGGTAAGATGGGGGTAGAGTTTTTTTTTTTTTATTATATAAATTCTGGCATCCTTCTTCCTCACTGATAAAAAGGGGGTTTAACATTGTTTCTACCATTAAGATTTCTCTAAATAAAATTGAATTTCACACCTAAGTAACAGTAAGAAGGGGAAATAGAAGAAATGGGGGATGATTTAATAGAAGCGAACCCACAAACACCAAGAGAATTCACCAACACCCTCTTGCAGTGAACATTTTTACAAGGCATCAATGGTTTGGTTTCTTTCAACTGTTATAAGGGTATGATGATAATATCACTAACGAATTTTCCATGGCATTGCATTATCAAGGAGAAGACAGGACCACCACTATTGTTAGAGGATTGAAAATATTTTTAAGCCCTGAAAATATAAGCAGAGTGACCACCTTACCCTTGGGAACTCGATGGAGAAAAGATGATAAAGCAGTGAGTGTCACAGCTAGGAAAAACTTATTCATTCTGAAGGGAAAACCTATAGAAGATAAGAATGGAGTGAGAAGGGATAACCTACCTTACCCTTGGGATGAGGTGGTTTATCAAATCCTCAAATATATATCTTGTGAAGGGAGATTGAGTGTGGTATATTCATACCATTTCAGGTTGCTCCATGAGTTAAGATTCAAGGAAAATTTGTCTCTCCCTCATAGACTTAGTGTTACCCATATCCTCATACAATCAATCATTGAAATGAGCCAGAAGATGATGAAAGGAAAGCATCAACATGTAGCCCACCATGGCCTCATCAATTTCATTATGATGGATTCTTTCATCCACTTAAGGAACCATATCCTATGGATTGATTTTGTGGACATCGACATGGAGGTCTTCATTGAAACCCAAGCCATCACACCTGGAGAAACACCAACCTCTAGAACTAGAGGTAGGAGAGGAAAAACAAAGGAAGAAGAGGCAGGAAAAATAGAGGAAGAAGAGGTAGAAGAAATAGAGGAAGAATAAGCACAAACTAAGGAAGAAGAAGGAAAGAAACAAGTAGTAGAAAAAATAATCTTTGAGCAGACTTCTAAGCCCTATGAAACATAGAAGAAAGGAAATCAAACAAGTCTCTCTCCAGGTAATACTAAGAAAGAGGTGGCTGCAACATTGGTTACATAGAGCACACTTATCAAGCCCAAAAGGAGGAAACCAAGGCAAGGTCTACTATATTTCAAAACAAGGAAGAGCATCGGGATCATGCAGGGGAAACCATAACCTCCTTCAGAGGTCCCTATCACTATTGAGGAGTCACCCAGTAAAAAGGAAGAAGTGGGGCCTAGTGAAGGAAAATTTGAGGATATTACCTCTCTTAAGGGAAAAACCAAACCACTTGTGACATATGTGGGAAGGCCCACCACCAGGGTAGTGACCTTCAAGAAACCCAAGACACAAACTACCCTTGAGCAAGCAGAAAAATAAGAGCTACATGAGAAACATGGGATACTATAGGAGAAATAAGGGATGCTACAGGAGTAGAAAAAGGAGCTACAGGAAGGAGAATCCACCTCAAAATCAGATGAAAAATGCCTCCAAGAGCTTGATCCACAACCTAGTCTAGAATCATACTACAAGTTTGTTGAGGGAGGTATGATTGTACCGCAGATGTTTGCCATCCCACTCTTCTTTAAATTAGAAAAGGAAAGAGGAAGGACACATAGATGGATGTAGATTTCCAAATCCAAAAAATGTAGAAGATGTGGGCCTAAAGGAGGAAAAGATAAATGAAATAGCCAAGGAATTAAGTGACCTAAACCTAAGGGAGTCAACCATGAGGGAGAAACTATAGGAAGAAAATACAAGACTAAAAGAACAACTGCAAGAGAAGGAAACATAACTTGCCACTATGGAAAGTCTCTCTATGGAAGCCATACAATGCAGGAAACCATCCAAATCCTATGCTCTTTTCCTCAAGGATCAGGGGTTGTAATTTCAAATTAAGGCACTAGCACAATATGGGTCTTTGCCTTTCGAAGACTACTTTATTTAATTTTGCAAAAAGGTAAGGATGGAGGAGAGGGAAAAACTATTTGAGTTTTATATGAATAATATGATCCAAAGAGATCTGGATTTTTGGGAGCCAAATTCAATATTGGGATACATGAAACTCATGGAATTAGCATCATGGTTAACACATGAGGAGATAATGGTTGAAGAGGTAAAGAAGGTGATGGAAAAGGAAGAGAAAGAGCACTTATACATCAAAGAAGAATTGGTAAGACCTGCAACTGTCATCATCAATCACAACCTCATCTCCCCTTATTCTGATTTGGAACCTAAGTACATATCAAATCAAGAGAAATAAATTCTAGCTTATGAGGAAACTTTTAGGATGTTAGGAATAGAGAGTATACAAGCTTGTCAGAGAAGGTGGCATGCCTTACCCCACAATCTGCAAATCAGAAAGTATCACGCTCCTGAAAAGCTAAGGAATGCCTTGGAAAGAACCCCATCATACAAAAGAATCATGCAAAGACTAAAGATCAAATGGATAGGACTCAAACTCAGTCCACCTTTGATGTTGGGTTTACAAAAAGAAAGAAACTAGGCAGAGGAACAAAAGGTATGGACAGAGATAGAGGAAAATGCAGGTTATTATCCACATGAGGGCACACCATTTGAGGTGCCTTGGGATGTCATAGAGGCCACCAGGGCCATGAATGAGCTTCATATGAATGAATAAGTTTCTCACAGGACGAGCAACACCTTCGGTAGGGGGGTGATGAAGGGTCCCATTAATAGGTATATTTTGAGGTTCATTATGCTATCCTCTAGCCCTTGAAATTATCCTTTTCTCACATTAATTCACATTTTTAGTCATAATATGCTTATCAAGAGGATTAAAAGGTGTTTTTAATAGTATGTGGCCTAATTTGATTGAATTGTAGGAAAAAGAAACAGTTTTGAGGCATTTACTATGCAGAGGCTTGATGGAGACAAACAAGAGAGAATCTAGGGAGGCTTGTCTACCTCCTTAACTCTATAACTCGACTTGAGATCACCAAATCCTCAATCACAAGCTTGAATTCACTGACATTCAAGTAATTCCAATTGCAAGTGTAGCTCAAGAATTACCAAATCCACAATTTTCGAGATCTTGAAGGGAATCATTCCTATTTTTAAGGTTGATGCCATTATCTATGTTTTTGTATAAATAGACTAGCTGAAAGGATCATTACGATTCAAATTTTTGATTCGAGTAAGAGTAGCTATTGATCATAGGGCTTGACATTGTTATTGTTAACTTTTATGTGATGTATGATACTACTATTTTCTGCTAATGAGAAAAATGTTATTGAGCTACATATGAGCTAGTTCTAGAGGGCTGAAACCCTTGGGTTTGAGCCCAACCCAGAAGCTTTAGTCCCTCTTCTGTATTTCTATCTTATTCTTGTTTCCAATAATTTCATGTCTTTTTTTTGTTGTAGTAGATGTTAAGCGATAAAAGCTTGTGATTGTAGGCTTCCCTATCACCTCTCTTGTGGGAAGAGTGATTAGAAGGATTTACAATCTCAGTCCAAAAACATTTGTTTGCGATTTCTTGGAAATAGATAGATGTTAGTTATCCTTTTGCATGATTACTTTCTGTAGCTTACTAGTTAGTTTAGTGATCAGAGTAGTGTCGTGAAATAGAATATATGTTAGTCCAATTCAACTCATGTTTTCCATGTTGTTGATCATATAGTGAAATAGAATATATTTCACTATGTTGTTGATCATTTGATGCATGCATTTGGCCAATTGCATGGTTGTGTTCATTTATAGGGATGGGCACATATTTTCATCTCCACTTGGACTTCTCCATATTCTCCCTTTACCCTTCACACTGCTGTCAAAATCAGTTTCCACAGTCATTCTGTTTAGGAAATTAAGGACAACATGGGCATCCACCCTGGTGCAAGACAGAGCTCCGAGAGGTCCCGGGCTTGGCTAGGAGGCTTCCCCAATCTTAATTCACTCCCTATTACCTTCATAAATATTCTCCTACCCTCAAGACACCATATCGACCCTCAAACAACTCTCGGAACTCATCTTGTAGCAATATAGGGCCTCCTGTAGTAATACGAGACCTCCTGTAGTAACATTTGTAGTAGGCTTGTATGGCCATTTTTATCCACCTATTTTTATCCCCACTTCGACATTAGCTTGGTTAAGGCGAATAATGACCCCCAAATTGTGATTTTATGATTAAGAGAAGCTCTTATACAACTCCAACCTCCTCTTTTCCTCACTACAAAACAAAGTAGAATTAGTGGTTTTATTCAAAAGCATGTTACAAGTTAGATTTCTGGTTTTCAAGAAAATGTAAAGTAGATCAGTGATATATGCATGTAGGTTAATGATTTTATGAAGTTTGAAAATTAAAGTATCTTCACTTCTGCAAGTAGACTAATCCTTTCCCTCTCATATAATGCTAATTAACATCTACAAGTTGATTGAATGTCATTTTCACTTTCATCTAGAGTTTTCACTACAGTTAAGTTGGAGGAGTGGCCTTTGAACACCTTAATATGATGTCATGATTGAGGGTGGTATGAGTAGAACCTAACCTATTGTGCATACAACACTGTCACCTCTAAGTTTGTACAAACCTCGGGTTGATAATTTAAGTTGAGGAGCCCTTGGGAGTTGCAACACTCTTGGTGCAATACCAAGGCTCACCAATTACAACAAAAAATAGTCATATGTTTTGATGGAGCCTACAAACAAAATCTAGAGGTGCCAAGTGTTGGGTGATGGAGTCAAATTCGGTTGTGGAGAAAGTGCTTTTGTGCCCTATAGTGCTTGGGTAAATGAGGTATTCCATATGAGATAAACACCTTTAATAAGAACTCACACAACCAAATCAAAGATCACAACACCACTATTTTTATGTGGTTAAAACCCTCTAAGAAGAAATGTTCCACAACCCCAGCCAACAAAGCCACTTAAAGTAATTTTATTAATGCAAAAGAAGATATATTACATAATAGAGTTCTCACAATAAATCATCATCCATGACCCTCCATGCCCTTAAAGAGAGATCATGAACTAATCAAGTGTTGGCCATGGATCAATATCCATTAGTATCATGGAGAGTATGAATCATTAAATCAGTTTGTTTATAACACTTTCAAACCACAATGTAATTAATGCATATTCAAGAAACACATTTTACCTAATATACACATTAGACTAAGTTGAACTTAACTAACTCCTAAGTGTATAAATATCCTAACAACCCCCTTAAGAACAACTTGGCATAGGATCAAGAAGGATCTAAAAAGGGAACAAAATAGGAGAAGGAAGCAGACATTAGAGCCTATCCCATCTTAATGAAAAATTCCTAAAATCCTAACATATATTGAAGTTTAAAAAAATTCACATCTATAAGATATTTTGTGAAAATGTTTACAACCTAATCATTTCAAGGACAAATGTGCACTTCAATAATTCGACCATGAATGCATTTTTTTATGATGTTAATTTGTAGCTCAATGTGCATTCTATGCTAATCTTGAAATAAATCTTTGGTTAGCTTGATGACACTCTAATTGTTGCACCAGAGGGTGGTTGGAGGTTTCTACTGGAATCCAAACTATAGAAGGATCTATCAAAACCATAATACTTCTTAATTTCATTAGGCGATCTTAGCTCTGATTCATTTGTAGAAATAGTAATAGCTTGTTACTTTTTACAAACCCAAGTGACAGGTTTGGAACTAAGAATAAAAACATAAATTGCATTATATTTATTATCATCAGGGTCACCAATCCAATCTGAATCAATGAAACGAAATAAAAAAGGAGTCCCCCTTGAAATATAATGTATCCCAATCTACACTATACCTGGTTGAAAAAATTGATATCCTTTTTGCTTCTTTCCAATTACGTTGATGTGGTGTTTGCATATATTGGGAAACAAGGCCAACAAGAAATGAAATGTTAGGATGAGTAAGAGGCTACCAACCAATTGACGGTAAAATGTGGGATCAAATTTGGGTGTATTGAAAGTGGTAGTAAGTTTGAATCCAAACTGAAAGGGAAAGGGGTTTGGTTTACAGTCTTCCATGCGAAAATCATGAAGGTCACATGCATACTTAGATTGGGAAAGAGAAATTCCTTCCTTAGGGCTAAGGAATTAATGCAAATATCTTAAGTCTATCATTTCAAACTTCTTCTTAAGACTTGAACTCACAAGGATTAAAATTTTAGGATCACTACCAATGAAGACAAGGTAATCAAAATAAAGAAGAAGGATTATGGTATGGCTTCCTACTTTCTTGGTGTAGAAATTGGGGTCAAAATGACATCTAGAGAAGTTAGTGTCATGAAGAAAGTTATCCATTTTTGCAGAGCAAGCTCTAGGAGCTTGTTTAATATCATAACAAGATTTCTTAATGTGGGAAAAATGGATGGAGTCAGTATGAGCATTGCCAAGAGGTTGTTTCATGTAGATTTCTTCTTGTAAATCCCCATGCAATATTGTGTATTTAACATCCATATGATGTACCTCCCATCCATGTAAGGAAACAAGGGATAGAACAAAGCAGATGGAATTCATTTTGGTGATAGGGGAAAAGGATTCATTGAATCTCCAAAACTTGAGCAAAAAGAGAGGAGGGTCACTGGAACTATGAATGGGTATGATTTTGATCTATAGGACCATCGACAAGGTCACTTGCTACATCACATGTTGGAAAAAGCCAATTTCAAAACTGTGGTGATGGTGCAGGATTGTGTTCAATGGAATTTTTTGGAGGAATGTGAGTAGGAGAAGGCGTTTTTTCATTGTCAGTGTCATCATTTGAAGAGAAAACTAGAATAGGAAAAGGTGGTGGCAAAAATGCCAAAGATGGCTCATAAGCCAAAGAGGGAACAATCAAATAATTTTGCTCATGAGCCAAGATATTTTCATCAAGTCTTAAATATCTTCTAATGACTATCTCATTGGATTGAAGTTGAATAAGTATATAACCTTTTACATCTTAATAATATAGAAAAAAATACACTTCTTACTTTTTGGCCATAAAGCTTTCCTTTTTCCATTAGGAATGTGAGTCCATGCTACACTACCAAAGATACAAAAGTAGCTTACATCTGAATTATTCCATGCTTCTTCCAATGTTATATTGTTTAAAGCCTATTTGGAATGTGATTTACTAATGTAATGTGCAAATTTTTTTGATTCTACCCAATAATGAAGACACAATCCTTTAGATTCAATCATACAATAATCCATTTCCTTTAATGCATGACTATTTATTTCAACAAAGCCATTGTGTTGTGGTGTATATGGAAAAATATGTTACATTTGAATGCCATGTGCAATGTAGTAAGTTATGGATTTATTATTGACATATTCACCTCAATTATCTATTCTTAACCTTTGTAGTAGATGTCAAGATTGTTTTTCTACAAGGCCTTGTAGGAAAAGAACAATTCAAAAAATTCACTCTTAATTTTTAAGGATTAAGCTCAAGTGCATATGGAGAAGTTATTGATTAAATTTAAGAATTACTTGAACCTAGAGAAGAAAGGATATCAAAGTGGACCACCTAAATCATAGTGAAGGAGCTTCAAAGGTGTCAGGGCATGCTAAGAGGCACATTTGTCAAAATTATTCTGGTGATGTTTACCGATAAAGTAACCAGAACAAATGCCATCTTTGTAAGAAATGAGAGGAAGAACATCACCATAATTTGATTACATAATTGTTGTAGTGATTGATAGTTTATATGACTAAATCACTCATGCAAACTTTTTCTCAAGTTATCACTATGAGAAATAAAAACTTATGGAAAATATGATGACCCAATATTTTCAAACTTGTCCAACTGGGTAATATCATTAACTATTTTGGTGGCATGGAAATTCTTAGGATATTTTAAATATTTAATGAAAACTTGATGCGGTGAAAACTCTATTTTTTTACCTTCACCGGAATGAGTGATCTGATATACTAATATAAGGTTGTGGGACTTACTTGGAAGACATAATACACCATTGAAATGACCATTATTTACTTGTACTTTTCTAGACCCTAAAACACTAAGAGATCTATCATCAACAAAAAATATATGTTTGGTGTTACAATCATTAAAAGAAGAAAAAATGGATTTATCCTTAGTCACATGATAAGATGCTGCAAAATCAATGAGTCATTCATCAAATGAAGAAGTAAATGTTACATTGAAGGAGAAAATAGAAACAAAAAGTGCATGTCCATGAGAAGAAATGTTAGAAGAAGAATCAAGGATGATGTTGTGCTTCTTCATTGCTACTTCCAAGGCTTCCATATTTAAAAAAAATTGGACTCTAGATGATTGTCTTTCCCACATTAGTTGCAAAGTATATTAGAATTCTTACTCTCTGTTTATCTCAATTTCAATAAATAGATAAACCCATTCCCCTGCTGGAAAACTCACGAGAATTTTGTAATCCGGAGCCTTCTGTTGTTGTTTGTATTTTCACCATACTTCACAACCTGTATCCATATCACTCTCTAGATCACAGTTTGCATATGGATAAGTAAGTGAAATTTGTATCTGTATGTAGATCGCAATTTGGACAACCAATATTTACCATGATATAGGGTATTTACTACACTAATAACTATTTCTGGAATCTGACGTTTCCTAGGTAAGTGCACCCATCTCCGTGTCCTCCTCGGTATCAAGAAAAGTATATCATGTAGCCATATACCAGATGACCATCACATAGCCATGCATGGACCACATTCTCGCAAATTTGAAATTTAAAATTTGAATTTTATTTCATGCATTCTGTAAATAATCAGCAAGAGTCATCGTCTACGTTATTCAAGATGCACTCTGCCATCTTAGTGCAGAACTCATCCCCACCTTTCATAATGCAGGCAACACCAAAGTGGACCAAGGTTTCCTTCTGGTGTATTAAGGTGTTGAAGCCCCGAAAATCGGGTCGACAACAAGGGGGATACCCACCCGGTCCGGACCTTGGTTGGAAGCTCCTTATCCGTTTGGTATAGCGGGTCCGACTGGGGATAATGGGACCAGTTTCCCAATCTAAGGGGTGTGTGTGTGTGTAGAGTTGGATGATGCTGATCTAGGAGTATTTTAAGCTAATTTAATTCAAACTTCTAAACTAACTCTATGCTATTGTAATCTAATGAGAAAAAACACATCTAATCTACGCTAACCCGGGGTGTATTTCTTCTATTAGGAGATCTAAAGAGATTTCGAACAATAACTGGTAATAAAGATCATTCAGCTATCATAAGAATAGAAATCAATTAAGATAAATCATTCTGCATAAAAAGTTAAGCAAAACAATTGTGAACAGCATATCGCATAATAAGTTATTCATATATCAAGCACAAATAAATGACTCCACCGTACAAAAGTGCCAAATGGTAACCCACACATTCGAGCATTAACATATAAACAACTGAAAACTGCATATCACTTTAAGAATATAAGCAGAAACTGGTCAAGAGATAAAAGTACCATTTATGACTGGTTTCACTCATAAGCTTCAAGCAATAACGATTTATCTCTACTTGTTCTAACATCTACTAAGAGTACAAAAGTGCAACATCAGTAGCAGACATTAATAAATCTCGATCCATCCATTCATCAAAACCTCCTCTGAGGGTGCAGAAGTGCATGTTCCGAGGACAAGTTTTTGAAAAATTTCTAGACCCCTCTCTAAATGCATGAGAAGGGTTAAAATACTACTTCCTAATTATAATAATAGTATTATTACAAAATTTAGGATGCGGTTTTCAAATGACCGTCCTTTTTCTAATCTAGTTAAAAGAAAAAACAACATTCTAAACAAGGCTACTTCTGAACTTGGTCCTTGAAGTTGCAAGTGTTCAGCATGGGCTTGAGGAGAGTCGGCTGACTGATTTCGGCGCTGAGCTGGGCTGTGAAAACAGAATCTATGAGAGCTGGCGCCACTTTTTCGGCTGCGTTTGTGATGCATTTCACCGTCATCCATTGGCTGTGCGGCTTGACCAAGTACGTCCAGTAACATTCCCAATTCAACCTAGCTAATGCTTGGATTGCTCTCCCCTTTGCCTGCGCTTTCTGCTTCCATTCTGCTTCCAGTTGTAACTTATTTGGTAGGTACCCCGGGGTGGTCTCTGCGATTAAATTGGTCCTATGTAAATTCTCATTTACACAGTCGATAAGAATGCTTGCCTATGTAGCCGCTGTCTCCGCTGCTCGCTCCGCCTGCCTGATTTGATCGTCCCATTTATTAAAGAGCAATTCTTTATGATTTTCGTTTATCCTGGGTGCACCTGCTCTTTTCCCTTCATCATCATCCTGCCAAGTTAAGTATTCCGTCACCCTTCTGTCACTCTGATCATAGTCACTCCGCAAGTCTACCACTTGATTGGTGATTTTATCGCTCAGCTCACAATAGTGACTCCACTGTGATATTTTATGTCCCAACTCTTCCTGTTGCTGCAGTAGTTGTTCATTTAAGCCAATAGATTCTGAAATAAATTCTGCCATCGTAGGCTCATCTTTATGCATTTCTTGTAAGGTCTACAATTGTTTTCCTTTCTCGTCTAGACTTCTTTGATAGCCTATCTGCAGCTGTTGAAAGTCTTCCTGCAGCTTCTTGAGCTGTTTGGAAGCTTCAATATTAGCATTGGCTTGTTGCAACTGTTGTTGTAATAGCTGTATCTGATCTTCTTGTTCTTTCAATAGTTGCTGAACTTCCGATGCCTTATCAATAGTTGCAGAAGCATATGCTCCTGCGATCTGAGACAGCTTAGTAAGGTTTTCAGTCGGGTTATTGTTGGGGTCTTTCCATAAGACGTCCAAATGTTCAGCATCTTGCGACAGTGTATTTTCTAGTTTTCTTTTCTTCCTCTGTCTCCTTACAACTGCTTTGTGTTGGGGACTATAGAATACATCCAGTGGGGGAATTTCTTCTACATTAAGTAGAAGCTCAGAAGGTGGAGCGATAGGAATGTGCTCCGTTTCTGTGACACTGCTGACTATGTTGGAACCACTTCTTGCACTACCTGTGTATTGTTCACAGGTGTTTTCGGGGCTTGCCCTTCAAGATTGATCAATTCATTGAAGGTTTCCCATTCTTTGTCCAGTTCTGTTGTGACCAGTGGTGCTTCGATGATAGGAGGGGGGACATCTCTTGGCGGGGAGGCGATAACTTGTTGTGGAGACATTGCACTTGACTGAGTTGTATCTTTAATTGTTTCTTCATTTTTTCCTTGGTCATATCCAGACTCTTTAGGATGCTCAGGCACTCTTTGCGCAGCGTTTGATTTAGATCTGGAAGTGCTAGAGTTTTCGCTCAGGCTAATGCTTGGAGTTGGTTCTCTAGCAGGCAGTCGCAGCAGTTAGTGTCAGTCTTTCCAGCCTTCCTCCAGTGATCAAATGTGCTCTTACAAAGTGATTTTGAAGTGTCAAGGTCAAATTTTGTCATTTCAGTGAGTCTTCAAGCAAAATTTGGTCACTAGGCATTAGGTCTAGGGTTTGCCCAAATGTCAGTCCATGTCATCATTCAGCTGAGCCTATCATCATTCAGAGGGTTGTCATTATCATGTCAGTGTCGAATGAGTCATTTTACACCTTATTCATGCTTCAGTTGTGCCTAGGCAAGGTCATTTCCCTCTCCTAGGTTTTTGAAGGCAATTTCTCTTGGATGGTCAAATCAACGGCAAAACTTGTTTGCTGATGTTCATACACCTTTCCCTATCCTTAAAGTACCTTATCAAACACTTCCCATCCCTTAGATCCGCCAAATTCCTCATTTTTGCACAAACCCTAGTTTCTAGCTATAACCTGGCAATTTTCTAGGTTTGGCCTATGTTTTGCCCTTTTCCACCCCTTCCCCTCACTCAATCTCTAAGATTCCACTTTCCCCTACTTCCTAACATCCCTCCCCACTCCCAAAAATTTTCCCAAGAATTTAGAAGCCCCCTATCCCCTTCATTTCGCTCCATTTCGACAAAATCTCTTGTTTCACACATCGGGACAAGTTGCACTCAAATGATGTTTCAGAGCAATAAAAGATTAATTTTGGAAAACTGAGAGAGGTTTTTGTCCATAACATGCCAAAGAAGAAAAACCTCCTTCACTTTTTGCACAGGTGTCATGGTTTTAGAGAAATGCCAAAATTACAATCGCTGAATCCAAGGAGTTTGTCCGAGGCCCTAAAAGGGAAGAAGAAGACCAATCCACTCCGTATCTTGGCTGAGGCTTCACTCAAAGATCATGGCACTCAATAGCCTAGCCACAGCTCAAATCCCAAAATTTTTGAGAATTTTGGGTAATTTTGGCATTTTTTGGTAATTTACAGGTTTTGGCTCTTTAACGGGTCTCACCCCCGGTGAGACCCTTTGTCATGGCAACTCCTTTTCAAAAAAACTCAGCATTTCCTAATTTTTTATGCAAAGTTACATATTCCCATGGATGGACTTGAGTTTTTATGGAGTTTTGGGCCTCCAGAAGGTCAAAATACATGAAATTTTTGACTTTCTGCCACTTTTTTGAACTGCAGAAAGCTGTCTTGGGAGATTTGCTTTTTGACAAAGAAAATCAACTCCAAATTGAAAATTTCTAGTTGGGTTGGAAATTAGACTCAAAGACCTTTCCAACGAGCTATCCTGCACCCAATTCTGACACCTGGAAGTGCCCCAAACAGAGCTCCAAAGGGGCGCGACCCGTCAGGCAGGGGGGCGCGACCCGTCAGGCAGACTTTGCCAGATTTCAGTGTATAACCCAGAAAACGCAGTTTTGACCCAGTTTTACTTTTTGGGGTTGAAGATGATTATATTTGATGTAATTTTTGTAACTCTAAGACACTTTTACTCTTGTTTAACACTTCTAGAAGATTCATTCATGTAATGGGTAAATATGTAATGTATGAATTGGTTTCCAAGTTTATAGAGGCAAGTTGTTTTGATTGCCTAGTTTGTAGTGCTTAGTTTAGAAGTGGTTGAAACAGCTCCTAGGATAGTGAGCTCGACCCATGGAGGCAGGGAAAGAGGTTAGATCATCTATATTATGTACTTTCTTGCTCATTTTCATGGTTGGACTCTTGAGGGAGAAGCTATCATTGTATTATTTCACTGTATCTCTGCAATTTTTGGCTAAGGAAGACCAGGGTTTTGCAGTCATCTTTGGGATTCTTGTGGACTCATGTGTTGATGGTGTGTTTCTCAATGTTCTTGTAAGCTTTGTTATGTGATTCATTTCCTTTCCTTTACTGCTGCACATTAAACAAATGAAGTGTTAAAGTATGAATTCATGCTAGCCATGCTCTGCTTTTAAATTTGTTTAATTTCTATGTTTTCTACTGTTTAAGGAGAATTCAAAGTATTATTTGCTCTCCTTAGCTCCTCACCGGTCTTTTCCATCCACTCACCTCAATCAAAGGCATCAATACGGTCTCCTACCTCGCCCCAAAGAACCCCCTGCAGAAACTGTGTAAAATACCCGCACCCAAAATTGCAATTCCTCAATCTGCCACCAAAAACCTTAAAAACTCCAAATCAACCTTTTAAATCAGTTTACTAGCCTAATATCAGTGTTACCTTGTTGGTAATATCATCCCATTGAAGATCTACCGAGATTGACCGGGGAGAGCCTTCTCCTGCCCCGTAGGGCTAGCTACGAGGCTGAATGGTTTGATGTAGCCTTGAGGTTTACCTTTCTCAGCCTGAGGTGAAATTTCAAGCGCTAACATACTGGCGACCATACTGGGGAGAACAAACTTGTCTGTTGATTGATGTGTTTGTTTCATAAGTCTTAGACGGAGCCTGAAGTTATGCCAGGTAGCCTTTGAAACGCTTTTGCTTTGCATTAGCAGGAGTAGATAAACGCTGCTTCAGTCAATCTCCGTGAGCTTGTGAATACAGCACTTCATTTGCATTTTACCCCAGTACATGTATCAAGTTCAGATCTAATTGTTGATAGTGGACAACGATCAGACACTTGAAAGGCTGAAATCATTCACTTGGCGACTCTAAATCAGTTTCGAGATCAGATCCAAAGACTCCACTGGAGGATGATCCCGACCAGCAAAAACATGAAAGGACAACATGCACAGATCAGGTATTCAAGTTGGAATTTCATCCGAGACATTTTGTTCTTTGTCATAAATTATTTCTTCTCTTTTCCCAAGAATGTAAAGAAGGCTTTGCAAAGTATACTATGTTTGAGAAGAGATCCTCGGCCTGCAGTTGATTCTTTCCCTCTGAAGATTGTAAATGCCAAAGATTTTCATGCCTTTGAGCTTGATCAGGATCCTTTTTCCGAATTTTGTGATGACCATCTTCAAATTGATGAGCCCCAAGCAACCAAGACCGATTCTATACCTGCTGTACATACCCATACACCTTGTAAAATTCCAGATCGGTATAAACCTCTTGTTTTACCTTCTGTTCTTCATGCTTTCCCCAAAAATTATGATTTATACTTGCCAAGGTTTGACGGTGAATGTAAGAATGTCAACGCTGAGCAACATGTCCAGAATTTTGAGAATTTTCTAGATCTTTTTGAAGTTGATGAAGAAGATGTTAGTACAAGGCTTTTTGCTCTTTCTTTGCAAGCTGAAGTGAAGAGTTGGTTCAAAGCCCTGCCTGATGCAAGCATCTCAGATTTCTAGCAGTTTGTCAAAGTTTTTCTCGACAGGTGGATGATCGGGCAGAACCTTTTCTTGATTGTAGAAGAGTATAACCAGCTGAAAAGATTGTCTGGGGAGACAGTACAACAGTTTTCAGCCAGATTTAACCAAGTTTATTATTCGATGCCAGTGGACATAAGGCTTCCTCCTAGATCTGCTCTCTTGCACTATCCGGGTGCCTTTGATCTGGAGATGGAGTTTCAGCTGAGAGAAAAGGATATTGCAACGCTTCATGAGATGCAAAACAATGCAGTAAATGTAGAGGCACATTTGTTGATCCGAAGGGCAAGGATGAAGGAAGAAGAGATGAAAAACATAGATCCGGCCGAATCAACATCTTTAGAGGTGAAGCTTGACATTTTGGTAAGTGCAGTGGAAAAGATGATGGACAAGATCAGCGCAAGGAATGATTATGATGTTCAAGCTCATGGCGCGTTGATTGAAGAAGAACAAGTTGCTGATCCAAAACATTTTGTTTCTTATCCTAGTTGTCATAGTGATTGTTTTATAGATCATTGTGAAGAAGAGAGAGCTGTTGATATGATGTGTATGTTTGATGATGATTTGCCTCGGTTTGATGAGTATGATGATGATTATGTTCTCCAAACAAAAGCTAATCTTACAGACAAATCAGCAGCTAGTTTGTGGGAGGAAGAAGTTCATTTTCAGCAGCTTGAATACAATGTTCAGCCATCACATATCAGCTATGACAGTGACGAGGAAAGTGCAGCAAATTTTGAAGTAAGTTAAGGATCTTTACCTTTTTGTTTTGATTCATGTCAGTTCATTAAAGACAACTTCCATGAAATTAGAAATCAGCTGTCAACAAGTCTTGATCTAGACCATCTTGGAAGCAATAAAAACCTTGTTCCAGACTTCTCATATTCAGATTTGCAGCCCCCAAATGCCATTGGTTTTCAAGTTGCAGATGAAAGCATGGAAGCTGACATATTTGATCAAATGATACAAGAAGGTGACTCCGTACCATTCTGTTTTGAATCATTTCAGTTTTTGAAGGGTAGATTGCATAGTAAATATTCAAATGAACAGCCTATAACAAATCAACAATCTCTCAGTATAAATGTTGAGGATGAGACAGATGACAAAATTCTTGAGCAGCCTGTAACATCAGATTTGCAGCTACCAAATGAAATTGAAAGGCAGATTACAGATGAAGCTGTGGCAGCTGAAATACATGATTTGATGATACAGGAAGATTCTATACCCTTTTGTTTTGAAGAATTTCAGTTTATAAGGCAGAATTCTCATAAAATCTCTCAAGAACAAGATGAATAGCTAGAAGGATGTCATACATTTTCAATGGATACATTGCAGCAGTCTTTTCAAGTTTTTCATGATCCAATAGCTGATGTTTTGGATGAGGTTTGCAGTCAAAGTCTTTCTCCATTGACCACATGTGAGCTTGAAACATGTGCTGATATGAATTTGATCCGGCAACCGGTTTCTTTGTCATTTTCAGCAGAGGTCTCATCACAAGGCTCAGATCAAAGTTTGCATTCATGGTATGAGGAAAAGAGAAGTAATCCATTCGATGAGCTAAGTTCCAGTGTGCTTGAATTTCAAGATCCTTATGCAGTGTTTTTGGAGGCGGATAGAGAATTCATATCATTCAATGGGTCTGTTTCTAAGTTGTCATGGGAGTTGCCTTTCAGTAGTTCTCTCTTGTTGTTCATAAGCAAGCACTTGTGGAGAATTCGAATAGCAGATGGGATACTTGCTTGGTTACATTGGTTGTTTCATTTCACTTGATCAGGTGATGTATGAAACTGTTAGAGTAGGTTGTGATGAATAAGCTCCCCTTTGAGCATCATTTTCAGTTTGTCGGTTGTGCTTAAGTATAGAGTCAGTTTTTAGTTGAGTGAGAGTCAATTTGTGTTGTCAACTCATCAGTTTTTAGTCATGCATTTCAGCTTGAGTTTGTGACTCCATTGCCCAATAATTGTAAGGCATTGGTCTGCCCTCCCAAAGGTCTAAGGTTCTTGGTACCTCCAAGGAGCTACCATCCCCATTGGAGCCAATGTTAGTGTCAGTCTTTCCAGCCTTCCTCCAGTGATCAAATGTGCTCTTACAAAGTGATTTTGAGTGTCAAGGTCAAATTTTGTCATTTCAGTGAGTCTTCAAGCAAAATTTGGTCACTAGGCATTAGGTCTAGGGTTTGCCCAAATGTCAGTCCATGTCATCATTCAGCTGAGCCTATCATCATTCAGAGGGTTGTCATTATCATGTCAGTGTCGAATGAGTCATTTTACACCTTATTCATGCTTAAGTTGTGCCTAGGCAAGGTCATTTCCCTCTCCTAGGGTTTTGAAGGCAATATCTCTTGGATGGTCAAATCACCGGAAAAACTTGTTTCCTGATGTTCATACACCTTTCCCTATCCTTAAAGTACCTTATCAAACACTTCCCATCCCTTAGATCCGCCAAATTCCTCATTTTTGCACAAACCCTAGTTTCTAGCTACAACTTGGCAATTTTCTAGGTTTGGCCTGTGTTTTGCCCTTTTCGACCCCTTCCCCTCACTCAATCTCTGATATTCCACTTTCCCCTACTTTCTAACATCCCTCCCCACTCCCAAAAAGTTTCCCAAGAATTTAGAAGCCCCCTATCCCCTTCATTTCGCTCCATTTCGACAAAATCCCTTGTTTCACACATCGGGACAAGTTGCACTCAAATGATATTTCAGAGCATTAAAAGATGAATTTTGGAAAACTGAGAGATGGTTTTGTCCATAACATGCCAAAGAAGAAAAACCTCCTTCACTTTTTGCACAGGTGTCATGGTTTTAGAGAAATGCCAAAATTACAATCGCCGAATCCAAGGAGTTTGTCCGAGGCCCTAAAAGGGAAGAAGAAGACCAATCCACTCCGTATCTTGGCTGAGGCTTCACTCAAATATCATGGCACTCAATAGCCTAGCCACAGCTCAAATCCCAAAAAAATTTGAGAATTTTGGGTAATTTTGGCATTTTTTGGTAATTTACAGGTTTTGGCTCTTTAACGGGTCTCACCCCCAGTGAGACCCTTTGTCATGGCAACTCCTTTTCACAAAAACTCAGCATTTCCTGATTTTTTATGCAAAGTTACATATGCCCATGGATGGACTTGAGTTTTTATGGAGTTTTGGGCCTCCAGAAGGTCAAAATACATGAAAAATTTGACTTTCTGCCACTTTTTTGAACTACAGAAAGCTTTCTTGGGAGATTTGATTTTTGACAGGGCAAATCAACTTCACATTGAAAAATTCTAGTTGGGTTAGAAAGTAGACTCAAATACCTTTCCAACGAGCTATCCTACACCCAATTCTGACACCTGGAAGTGCCCCAAACAGAGCTCCAAAGGGGCGCGACCCGTCAGGCAGACTTTGCCAGATTTCAGTGTATAACCCAGAAAACGCAGTTTTGACCCAGTTTTACTTTTTGGGGTTGAAGATGATTATCTTTGATGTAATTTTTGTAACTCTAAGACACTTTTACTCTTGTTTAACACTTCTAGAAGATTCATTCATGTAATGGGTAAATATGTAATGTATGAATTGGTTTCCAAGTTTATAGAGGCAAGTTGTTTTGACTGCCTAGTTTGTAGTGCTTAGTTTAGAAGTGGTTGAAACAGCTCCTAGGATAGTGAGCTCGACCCATGGAGGCAGGGAAAGAGGTTAGATCATCTATATTATGTACTTTCTTGCTCATTTTCATGGTTGGACTCTTGAGGGAGAAGCTATCATTGTATTATTTCACTGTATCTCTGCAATTTTTGGCTAAGGAAGACCAGGGTTTTGCAGTCATCTTTGGGATTCTTGTGGACTCATGTGTTGATGGTGTGTTTCTCAATGTTCTTGTAAGCTTTGTTATGTGATTCATTTCCTTTCCTTTACTGCTGCACATTAAACAAATGAAGTGTTAAAGTATGAATTCATGCTAGCCATGCTCTGCTTTTAAATTTGTTTAATTTCTATGTTTTCTACTGTTTAAGGAGAATTCAAAGTATTATTTGCTCTCCTTAGCTCATCACCGGTCTTTTCCATCCACTCACCTCAATCAAAGGCATCAATACGGTCTCCTACCTCGCCCCAAAGAACCCCCTGCAGAAACTGTGTCAAATCCCCGCACCCAAAATTGCAATTCCTCAATCTGCCACCAAAAACCTTAAAAACTCCAAATCAACCTTTTAAATCAGTTTACTAGCCTAATATCAGTGTTACCTTGTTGGTCATCTCATCCCATTGAAGATCTACCGAGATTGACCGGAGAGAGCCTTCTCCTGCCCCGTAGGGCTAGCTACGAGGCTGAATGGTTTGATGTAGCCTTGAGGTTTACCTATCTCAGCCTGAGGTGAAATTTCAAGCGCTAACAGCAGCTTCTCTAGGGGAATACTGGCCAGCCTTCTTTCCCTGTATAGCATGAATCTTTGGAGGTCATCTGGAGACAACCTCGACCGAGCTTCCCGCAAAATTTCTTGGAGCGAACTTCTATTCTGAAACAGATCATCAAACAAATCTTTCTTTCCAGAGAACACTTTTATTTTGACGTTCGTTGTGAACTCTTGGGCAACATCATTTGGGTCAAATGGCCTTGCTGGGAATTTAAATAATTGAAGACATGTCACATTCTCCACTTCGTCGAAAGCATGTCCTACATCGAACAATGAGAAGGCCCCACAAGCTACAGGAAATTGAGGCCATATGGCCTTCTTCTTGTCTTTTAGGTCTTTAGTCAGGCCGCCTTCTGAATAGGTTTGATAAGCAATTTCCCGAGCCAAAAGTTTATCAGGGATATATAGAGGTAGGACATGTGGAGGTACAGTGCTTCCAAAAACTCTAATATAAGTAAACCATTCTTCCCCGAACCATCTCGCGATGGGGATGATGTCGATTTGTGCCTCGGGAGAGCACCTCGGGGGGTCTTTATCATACATTATTCTATACAAGGGCAAAATAAGCCCGTGGCAAATCTGGTAGAAGTGAGGGACGAACTGAGAATCCCATAACACCTTATGATAAACATGGATAGGCAATGGGTCCTGGGTAGTCCATTTCCAACCCATAATAGGGAATTTAGACACAAGACAAATAGAATCCATAACATATGCAGACAGATAAAAAGGAGGATAGATCCTTTGAGACGTGGATCTTTTAGACCGGTAATTGATAACAGCCGTGTATAGATTATCAGAAAGGATTTTGGCCCAATCTATAATATCGGCGTTTGTGGCAGCATCAATTAATGGTAGCCATTCAGACGAAAACTTGTTGATATCCGACATCCCAAATAACCTACAAAGCATGGCCGTAGCAAAACAATATGGAGAGGTGAGGGAACCAGTGCTGTAGATACCGTTTTTGTCCTTTTTGAGCGACTCCTCTTTTCTAGACCAATCTTTGGTGGTCTCTGATAGGTCTGGGTTCTCCACCGCGAATTTCTTAATGAATTGTGCGTTATAGGTCGCCTGCGGTTCAGGAAGATGATACATAAGCTTCAAATCTTGCGCAGCAAACGATCCGATGAGCCCGTGTCCTTGAACTTTGAATTGTCTGTTGTTCATGTCTACATCATCCAGTATCCACTTGATCATATCCGTATATGGTAGAATTTTGGGTCTTTCCGCTATCCTGTGAAGAAATGAACATGCTAGCTCCTCTAAGGACGCCTCAGAAGAGCGTTGTGAGCCCGCGGCAGCAGCAACCTTCATTATTCTAGGATTTTCCTCTTCTAGCATCCTGTACATGCTTTCCCATGTTGATATCCCTGCGTCTCTATTACAGGCTGTGTCTGTATACAAAGGCGCCATCTCCTTCATCTTTTCCTTTGCTTCGGAGCTTTGAGCTTTATTTTTCTTTCCCATTTCTTCCCGCGTTTGTGTTTGAATCGTCTTAGCTCTTCGTTCCTGCAGATTACGAGTGAAATGGAAATGACTGATCCAAAAAGGTGATGGGAGAGTTTTAAATGCAACAGATGTATCAAATATGCCACCTTACGTGAAGTAAATCTCTACAAAGGCACGCGTCTTTAATTCATTTAATAACTGACAACTAATTCATTTACTATCATTAAAAGCGCATGATTTCGAGTCAGATTATTGTAAGTGGCTTTTCTTTGAATGGCGTGCCCGAAGGATTCATAATGAAGTGATTTATGATTTGCTTACGTAACCTCGCATATCGGGCAATCGCAAATCGCACCATCGCAAACCACACTATCGCAAATCGCAAGGGTGCAATATCGCAGCGATCGCAACATCGCAGATCGCAGAAGTTTGATGTTTGCCAAATCTTACCGGCTCATTTCTGCGATATGCGATCTTGCGATCGGCGTTATCGCAGATCGGTGAATCTTTAAGTTTTTCTTTATGAGTATTACTTTGCTGCGACGCGATGTTATTCTTAACACGAGGATCTTGCGCATACCGATATTTAAAGAAAAATGGAGGTATTTCCTATCTTTTTGCAACGCGACTTTAAAGATTTTCTCCTTATCATAGACTTAGGTTTAAAATATTCAAAAGACTTACCTAAGCCCATGATGGTAACCTTATTTTGAGGAAAGGAAACTCTTGTTTTTTCTAAAAATTAACTAAGGGTCCCCATTCATTTAGTATTTTGGTCAACACTTAAATGAACTAAGGGGGGTTGTTGCTGGCCACAACATAAGGACAATCCCAACAAGAGGCCATGGATGAGTGTCGACCTAAAGATGTTGGAGGGTGAGTGGGAAGTTCCTTATGTGCCGATGTGGTTGTTGTAGAGAGGGTCCAAGTCTTGGAAGGGTATGTGTATGAGGCCATTAAAGGTCATGATGGAGATGACAAAGAACCAGACAAGATGTCCTCAATAACTGAGAACAACCATACATCACCTGAACACTTGCTCTTCGTCACCATATACTGGGTTTTGAAGACCTGTTGCAATGGTTTCTTTCAAGCAATATTTCTTGTTCTGTCCACCACCCTTAGTGTTTTTACTCATGCTTGTTCTATCTTTTTCTAAACATAGCCAAGAACCCATTTCTTTTAAGCTCCCATTGTTCCATAGAGATTTTCCTTTTTCTCATATCTATGATGCCTCTCTAAGTGATCTACAACAGTTTGAGAATGCAATGCAAAGGAGCCTACATCATGCAGTATCCATGTTCTCAAAGAACTTTCGAAATGTTGTCGAATCAAAGATAAAATATGGTAGAAGCAGTTTAGGTTCCTCTGGTCTCATCACAGTGGACAACCTAAGCCTGAAAAAAATTCAACATGGGCATCAAAAAATTCAGGATTTTAACATTTGGGTGTGCATTGCAAACATGTGGGGTGTTAGGAGCTCGAAGAATAGGTCTTGATAGGGATTCATTTTCATTAGTTTCCGAGTTAGTCCCCATGATAGGTCACATATTTTCTTATTGCCTAATTTATGTAGATAACAATGCTTCCAGTTCAATGTTATTTGTCATATCTACAACTCTTGAAGGTAAACATGTGGTAGGTACACCTCTCATAAACTCTGATAGTGGCTCATATTATTTA
The DNA here is from genome assembly GCA_031772625.1 of Pinus tabuliformis. Classification (NCBI taxonomy): domain Eukaryota; kingdom Viridiplantae; phylum Streptophyta; class Pinopsida; order Pinales; family Pinaceae; genus Pinus; species Pinus tabuliformis. The sequence continues at coordinate 833,837,386 of CM062807.1, read as the reverse complement.
TATGAAGAGAATCAGTCTCGGAGGCCAAATTCTGCTCATTTCTGCCAAGGTTTTTCAAGTTATAACAGATGGATCAGGAATAACTGTAATTGATTCAGGCGCAACATATATTTTTCTTGTCTCCCCTGCCTACTTCACTCTCGTGGTAAATTTAATTTGAACTGTGTATTATCCTCCACTGTTCAATGGGCCACTTGATAGGGTCCCTTGTTTTAATGTTTCTGGTGGAGGGGAGATCAAATTGACTTTCCTAATCTGATTTTTCATTTCAGAGGGGGTTCGAAACTCGACATCCCATGGAAGAGTCTCTTCCATGTAGTGGATGATGACGTCCTTTGCATGTATGTGCAACAAACATTTGGTGCCTCCATCATTGACAACAAGGCTCGACGAGATTTCCCTTTTTCATTTGATTTGAAGAACAAAAATCATGAGCTTTGTGAAAACCAACTGTACAAGCTTCCATTGCATAAGGAGGTACATCAGTTAGAGTTTATACCCATATATGTATGCAAAGCCAGTAAGCTAGTAGTATGAAGGTCATGAAATTTTATTGTTGTATATGATGAACTGATCGTCTATTTTCTTATATTAATACAATGTTTTGGTCAAGGTTGTGTGAGATAAAATGAAACATCACGTGAATGGTTGTTGATTTATATGAGAAGACATGGTAAGGATTATTCGTGAGATGGTAAGAAAATTTTGTAGTGTTTCCTGTAATTATATTTTCATAAGATGAGATTCTTGCAGCGGAGCGTAAATGTGCACTTATGGCAAGCTTTTAATAATGAAATTTACATGGAGTTTGCATGAAATAATTCGTTAATTCAAATAAAATCAGAAAAATAATGGGTTAATACAGTGGAGTGAAGCGAGGTGTTTTAAGATCTCTATTTGGGGTGAGATTTTATAGTTTTTTATTAATAAAATGAATTTTATTTAGAAATGATTTCTTTTATTATTCTAATTTACATTAATTTTTTTGAAATTATAGTAATTGATCAATTTAATATTAGCTTTTTTGAGATTATTGATTTCGTTGGCCTCACCCTCATCTCCAAGACTGCTTTTGGATTTTGCACAGTAATGCTGATTTTTTATATTTGTTGGGTTGAAGCTTATTAACTAGTGCATGGTACACAAAGAATTTTGAGGGTTTTCCATCTCACAGAGGCCTTGATTCCGTTCGTCATATGAGAGCGGTCTGATTTATGTGTGTTGATGGGCACCCATATGTATATCAAAAGACCATGTGCTCATTCCTTGCTATTTGCCCATCTGTATTTTTGTGAGGGGCAAATGAAAAATGAACATTATCTTTAAAAACATTGTAGAAGTGTTTTATGAATTTTAATATTGCAACTGTTTTTGTGTTGTCTCATATTTGCGGTCACATCATTTAGAATATTGTATATTCCAAAGCTGCATTTATGGTCTTGGGTAGAATTATCATCTCAAGCGCACCTTTGAATTCATTGACAAGCATTACTTTCACTTTGCAGGATGCCATTTTGACCTTCCGAGAAGGTGTAGAAAGTTGTGAATTGAAACTTGGTTAATGTTAATAGAGGGTTTTTTTTGGTGCTTTCCATCACTGAATTCAATTTATTTGGGTTATAAGGACGTGGGATCTGTTTTAGAAATTATTTTAAGGAAGATGTTTAATTCTTTTTGTTTGTAGGTTTTTTTGGGCACTTTCCATCATTGAATTCAATCTATTTAAGTTACAGGGACATGGGATCTATTTTATAAATTAGTTTAAGAAAGATTTTTAATTCTTTTTGTTTGTGGTTGACACTAGTTTCTTTTAAATTAAAAAAAATATTACTTAAAAACACTTATATTTTTTGTTAGTTTAATTAAGTTATAAACCATCTATAATTTCATTTTCATTGTGCTCACTTGGTTTGTTGTTGATATTATAATAAAAAAAATATTTCACTCATAACTCATTGCCTGACACGCTCTACACCCAGAATAAGGGGAGATGTGTAGGAGCTAGATGTAATGTAAGAAAGATTGTATGTCAACATCTTTTAAATATTTTATTTTAATTTAATTTTATAACAAATTTTAAATTTAATCTAAAAGAAAAAAGGTACGAGGGAAATGTAGTGCTGTAAAATAATGATTATGTAATAATATTTAAATTTTTTTTTTTTCTAAGTAAATTTAATCTATTAATATGTAACAAAATATGATTACAATGAGGCACAGGCCTCAGCAGTACTGAACATCGTCTATCAGAAAATAACTTGACTACCCCATCGATGGGGAAACCAGTCTGCAAAGGCAAAAAATACCCATATGTGGGCTATCAATCTTTAAAACAAGAAATATCAAAACATGGTAATAAACCCAAAGAAGTTTCAGCAGAACAACCATAACAAAAAAGAGCCAGTCAGCAAAGGAGACCTCAGTTGGCATAAGGGTGACACATAGCTGCCACATGTCGTCACTTGAGCTCGTCTAGGGTGGGCTCCTCTTCGATGAGGCACACATACTGATACTAGTCATCCTCCTCCTCCGATACACCACTTTGTGGCCCATGAGCAATTTGGACGCCGTAGAGCTGCCAGCAGCTGCATGCGGTCATAACGCGTAAACCATGCTGCCACTCGGTGGTTGCGTGTCCCCAAATGTTCCTTTCGCAGCATGTTGACCGCCACCCAGAGCCTTTCCATGTAGGGTACCCATCTCCTCGTCCATCGGTTGCTTGCCTGAGTCACGACCATTCCTGAGCCTATGAGCCTCCTTTGGCTACGCTCCAGTACTTCTCGACAGGGCATCCTGCGGCTCGTTTTCTTCAAAGAAAACGATGGTAATGGTGGCTATAATGATAGGTCTGTTCAGGGTGTTGCGGAAGAAAAATTGGGTTGAGTGGGGAGCCAAGTGAGGGGGTAGAGGAAATTTGGCAGTGTGAACCGCAACGTCTCTTCAGCAAACACCTTGAAGGTGTGCTTGTCCCTGGCCACTACGGGTATCAGGATACCTGCTGGAGACTGAGCCATGTGGGTTGGGAATTTCAGGGGAAGGGGAGGGGGATGTGGGGTCAGGGCTTGGCATTGCCGGAGGATGGACACTACCTCCACGACTTCCTCCTCTTTGGCTCCTCATTCGGTGATGAGTGTGAGCCATGGCGGAATGCCAAGCCGAGCTATCGGTGGGAGAGTTGGCTGATGAATTGAGTAGAGGATGAGTAAGGGAAGGCTGGGCGGAAGTCAAAATGCAGAGCCTAGATTGGGAGTAGTGATGCCCATTGCCAAGGTCTACACAACTCACTAAAAAGTAATGGCTCTCGGTGACAGTGCGAGAACAGGGTTCAGCAGCTTGGGGCGGACCATTTCAATGGAGCAGGGGGGAGGAACAACATTATAGCATGAGGAGTCCATATCTGCGCGCATAATGGGTAATTATCGACTAGAGTACCCATTAAATATAGCTTGCAGGCCTCCATGAATTCGGCTCAGGCTGGCTTGGGAGGGAACGCAGATGGCCATGTGGCTCATCCTCTCACCACCTACCAGTCTAATCATTATTAATGTCTGGATTGTCACCTGCATCCAGGTAATATTTAAATCTAATTAATAAGCACATAAAAAATTAATACTTACAATAAACTTACAATATAACAAATCTATAATCATGGATATTCATTCTATTTTACAATGGATATTATCAACTTATAAATAGACTTTGTTAGGATACAATGGGCCAATACCAAGGTTTATCATCAATATCAGATCCCCAAAAACCCAAACTTATTTCAAAATCAAAATATTTTATTTTATAACATTTTTTAAATTAAATCTAAAAGAAAAAAATATGAGGGAGATATTGTAATGTATAGTAAACATTTTGACTTGGTGAAATTACATAAAACTAAAAATAAAAATAAAATAAAAAAACATAAAATTAATAATTATATTTATAATTATTGTTGGAGAGGTGCTCTCTGTAGTATACCTAGGGGGAATAGTATGGGGTACAGAGGGAGGTACCCAAGGGAATAATGTAATAATGGGATGGGCCATAGTAATAAATAAAGTGGTTAACCCATATCATGTAAGGGACCACAAGTAGTTAGCAATAATGTAATAAGCCCATTGTATTAGATAGATGATATTGAGGGAACCATGGTAATGACCCATGATATTGTATGTATGAGGCCTATATAGAGGCTAGAGAATCCCCATTGAGAGGTGTCAAGGAATATTGTATGAACATGTATATGACTTGTGGAGTGTTCTCCTTCCTTAAGAAGTGAATGTATGGAGTTGCCCTACCTTAAGGGTTTGATTAATAAAGAAGCATTTTCTATATTTCAGATCTTGTTATTTCTGGGCATATTTATATATTTTCATATATTTTTTGGTCAGATCTATTACAAGTGGTATCAGAGCACTTTCTTGGATAAAGCGGATTTATTTATTTTTTAATTATTTTTTGCAGGAATATTTTGGGCGGCGAGTTTGCAGATCAAATCTATATGTTCTGGTGCAAAATTGGCAGAATCTGATTGCATATCTAGTTTCTTTGCAAAATATACCCAATTTGAAAAAAAAATCGGCCAAATCGGAGTCTGGATGACGGAGATATCACTGATTTAAAAATCAGCTGTGTTGTAGACATTTTTTGGGGTGACGAGTTTGCAGATCAGATATGTACGTTCAGGTGAAAATTTGCAAAATCTAATTGCACATGAGTTTTTTGCAAAAAAATACCCAATTTAAAAAAAAAATATCGGTCAAATGGGAGTCCGGACGAGAGAGATATTGCTGATTTAAAATTAGCTATTTTTTTCAGAAATTTTGTGACAACATGACAGTCACAACGCGAATATGAAATTACAGTGCCCAGATCGGGATTTCTATTACATGGGAAGATGAAATATGGTTGTTCCATTTCCGAAAACAGGTCATAATAGGGATTCTGAGCAATATTGACTGAATTGTGGCCATTTCAAATTTTCGCCAAGTAAGCGATTTGTTTTCAAAACCCTCTTCATGGCTTATAACAGTAAGTTTTTTACAGGAAAAAATGATGGGTTGACTATTGAAAATTTTATACAAAATCAGAAGTGTGACAGGCCATTCTTTTGGAAGGACACCATAGGGTATTATTTGAAAGATGAGGCTGCTATATGGTGGAAATCACTTGACAGTGAGATTCTAAAGTTATGTCATGCTCATGAAATTGAAAAACTATTTTTTGACAAATGGTCTCACACTGCAAAGAAGGAAACCAAAAAATCTAGGAAAGATTTTATTTTTACAAGAAAGAAGGAAACCAAGAAACCTAAAGGGTTATTTTCTGCTGGTATCTCCTTATTACAGGTTCATGGATTGATTCAGAAGGAGAAGATCATTGTGTCTATAAATCCTAGTTGCAAGCATAATTTTATCAATGTTAATTTGGCAAAAAAATTGCAAGTTCTAGCAAAACACATTGAAAACACACAAGTTGATAATGAGGATGTTCAAGTTTATAAAGATTTGAAGCTTTCTATGGATAAGTATGTGTTGCATTGTGATTTTTATACTTCAGATATGGATAACATGGATGTTGTTTTAGGATATCCTTGGATAGAATCTGTGGGTCTTGCCAATATTAATGTGAAGAAGAAATTCATGGAACTCTGGTATAAAAAGAAGAAAATTACATTGCATGATATTTCTATTAATACGCAAGCAGAGACTATGGAGGCAGAAGCACAAAGCTCTAATAACACTGACACATCAAATGATGAGCCTTTAATGGTCGACAACCAAACAAAAACATCAAACCAGATACTAGAAAAACAGGTCGAGTCCAAGGAGGCTGAAGCAAAAAATGTTACAGGTAGTGATACATCAGATGAGGAATCAACGGTTGAAGTAATATTGGAAGATAAGCAACAAAAATAGACACCACAACATGTACTAGATACCAATTAGGCTCCATTAGGTGGTGAATTAAAGAAAGATACACAGTTGGTTAAAACTTCAGCATATCACCACTCACATCACCCCGTAAGAAAACAACCAAAAATATGGGAACAAATCAACGACAAGGACAACAACCCCTGCATGACAGATAGAGAGGGGCGATGATCTACCCACAACAAAGTAACATAGAAGAGCTGCCAGGGTGAACTTCCATCTCAAGCGATCGAGGCTCTAGATCGAGGGTTCACCTTTGCCTTGGATGGCTAGATGCACGTGCATGATACCAGTGGACTACTCTTTTGAGTAGATGTTATTATTAGTGTTCTTCTTATGTTTCGAGGACAAAACATGTTTAAGGGGGGTGGAATGTAGTATACCTAAGGGGGATAGTATGGGGTACAGAGGGAGGTACCTAAGGGAATAATGTAATAATGGGATGGGCCATAGTAATAAATAAAGTTGTTAGCCCGTATCATGTAAGGGACCACAAGTAGTTAGCAATAATGTAATAAGCCCATTGTATTAGATAGATGGTATTGAGGAAACCATGGTAATGACCCATGGTATTGTATGTATGAGGCCTATATAGAGGCTAGAGACTCCCCATTGAGAGGTGTCAAGGAATATTGTATGAACATACATATGGCTTGCGGAGTGTTCTCCTTCCTTAAGGAGTGAATGTATGGTGTTGCCCTACCTTAAGGGTTTCAATAAAGAAGCATTTCCTATATTTCAGATCTTGTTATTTTTGGGCATATTTCTATATTTTCATATATTTCTGGGTTAGATTTATAACACTCTCCATCCCAATGTGGGAGAGACATTGTAATGTAATGTTTAACATTTTGACTAAGTCAAATTACATTAAAATAAAAATAAAAATATTAATATAATGTAAAATAAACATTTTATGCTAGTCAAAATAAAATTAAAACAATAAAAAAATAAAAATAAAAATAACCCTATAAAAATAAAATAGTAATAAAAATAAAAATGACCCATGGTATTGACCCATGATATTCATGGGTAATATAGTCTATTTAAAGGGGGAAATCAAACTAGCCTAGATCCATCTTAACTCCATAACTATTAAGATCTGAGAGGTTTCAAATCTCTTGATATGCAAACCTCTTTTGGAGTGAAAAGAGATTTGATCCCTCTTGGCGCTTGGTATATCCAGAGTTAAGATGGATCTAGGTTGGTATAAAATATTTAGATGTCCATTTTAAGTAATACTAACTTAGATCCATCATAAATCTAGATAATATGGATCTAAGCTAGTACACTTGTATTCCATAATGTATGTCCTCAAGCGTTTAAATAGGCTTCATCATAAAAAATACCTCAAACGAGTACCATGGGCTTGTAACTCAAAATTGTCTTAACTAGTCTATAAGCTAAATATTTAATTTAATTTTAATAATTTAATTGAGTCAACATAACATTACTTTACAACATTACATAATATTTTACAACATTGCTACCATATTGGGCTATAGAGGCCTCTCGATGTAATAATTTTATATGAATTTTATGTAGAAAGAGATAAAGTAATTTAGAGAATATATATATATATATATATATATATATATATATATATATATATATAGATATATATATATATATATATCAATGCACCCAGGATTTAACGTGCCCTCTTGTTTCCACCCTCTATGTGTGCCACCACCTTAAGGTGCATTTATGAGACCTCACCTTCCATGGAGGGAGGTTGAGCCCCCTTGGAATGATTATTGTATATGTGTCTGTGTGAATCGAGGTTGCTTAAGTGTGTTCCTTGTCCTTGGATTCTAGCTCAAGCTCTGTCTCATCCTCCATCATTTCCTATTGTTGCTTCCCTTGGTTTCCATGCACTTGGACTCTCATCTGGTTGCTTGGGTGGGTTTCCTCTCATCTGCTTCACTGAGTTCCCCTCTCTCCTATCAACATTTTTCGATGGAGAAGGCTTGGTCTCAAGCACATTATCAATGCAATGTTCTTGACAAGTTATCATGGTCTCTCTCTTTCATGGACATTTTATGAAACTCCTATCCCACCCCTATCTTGGTCCCTGAGATGTCTTGCTACCTTCAATAGCCATGACTTGTCAGTGAGCTTGTTTTTAGCATGGCAGTAGCGTTGTGGCACTTATGGGGGATCTCAGTCATGCTTACAAGTAGAGTCTTCAACCCATAACTTCTAAGCTAGCATGCCTCTAGACATTTAGGAGGAAATCTATCTCATGGAGGAAGAAATTCATCATGAAAGATAGGTCACATTGGATTTAAATGGCATGGCTTCCATTATATCTTGGGTTCCAGACACAAGTAATTCACAAGGCCACCGAAATCACTATTTTCATACAATTGATTTGTACTGGAATGTAAAGCTACTATTAGGAAAAAATTTAGTTGATAGGATATGGTCCTAAGTCAATCTCATGCACAAGTTTAATGAGCTTAGAGATCTTATGCTAGTTGTGGAAGGACAATTAGCTAGGCTTGAGATGGGTTTGCCACCTAGTTCTCCAATTCCTTCGCCATGCATGGTTGATGAAAAACCCATTAACCTCGATTTTCACCTTCATCCTCATGCTGAGGTTCAGTATTTCTCTTCTAGCTTTGACTGTAGGACTATTGACTGTTGATATATGATTCTCTTTTGGTCTTTGTTTCATTTACTTTTCTTGTTGCCTCAGACTATGCAATCACCAAAGGTTGTCCATTTTGTTTCTATCTGCTGGTTTTCCTCATGGTGGGGCAAAAAAATATTTTGGCATTTTCTAGTCTTGAACAGTCTGTTAAAGTTAATTTTGTTATTTTTTGACTCCATGCTTTACTATGTCTAGTTTGTCATATATGTTATAAATATTTGATATCTCAATGCAAAAACAACTTTATATATATATATATATATATATATATATGAATGCCCATTTTGAATAAAACGCTTCAATGTCAATTATCTATATATTATATAAAACAAATGAAAACAAAATATTTCAATGCTATTATTTCAATGTCAATTAGGGGTATAATAGGGAAGCCATATAAATTAAATGGTTGGTAAATACTTATAGACATCAAAACATTTATCTCAGGATACATCTCATATTCCTAAAACATAAAAATAAAAATAAAAAATTACAACTTTATTTTAAATTGTTATTAATAAGAATTTTAACCATGGAGATTCACTCACCTTTACCATGAAGATTTTTAATATGTAATTAGGCTTTGTTACAACACCATGGCTTACTAATACTACATGCCCAAAAAAACATAACTCATTTTCATATGACATTTTTCCTTTTAATTAGTCAATTTAATTAAAATGATAGAAAAAATATCACTACTTTGGAGATAAATCACAATCATTGATATGTGATTATTATTAAGAATGTTTCAGAATATTTTGTGGATTTAAATCCATACCACTCACCTAATTACACTAATAGACATGTTTATGTTGGAATAGGGATTCCAAAATTTTAATTTAATTTTCAATAACTATTAGGTGGATGGTAGGGATTTAACCTTCAACCATCTAGGGCATTGCCACATCATCATCTTGACTACCATGTCATCTTTCCCTTGTGCCTGATCTCTATTACCCTTCATGATCTCAAAATTCTAATATATAGATATTCTTTGTCTCATTGTGCTAACCACTTTGGATGTAATGCATGCAATATTCTTCCCAACCCTATTCTTGAAAATCCACTTGGATTATTCCCCCTATCCTGCTAACCAAGTTTGACCAAGCCATAAATTTTCATTAAATGTGATGATTAGAAAATTTCCGCACGACATGGAATCCTCTAATCATGATGTGCAATTTGAAATTAGGTTGATTTATTGACCAACTAGACCATTTTACATTGGGAACCGTGTTTTCTTAGGGGGTCTTGACCCAGGTTCAGAGTTAGTTGTGACAAACAAATCCCTACACTACTGGCCCTTTCGACATCAATCCGCATAGCGTGGACTGAAGTCTCACCTGAAGCAGTATGGGGGGATGGTGGAACCAAGTTTCCGCATCTAGAGATCAGTGTGATGTCTTTTTATGACCTAGATCTCCTTTCGTGCCAATTTCTAAGCCTTTAAGCCTTAGCTTTGTAACTCCCCTCAATTGGTCTCTAGACCTTTGTGAAGGTCTACCATTAGCTTTTGCGGACCCTGAATAGAAAACTAGCTACTTACGCACACCATAGAGTACCCTTAGATTAGTATTTACTCAGATCTAACTAATTGTTTGATAACTTTAACATAAAGTGTTATAATCTTCCCGTAATCACTTAACATTAATTGTTTTCATATAATAAGGCAGATCAAGTAAATTCACGCATCAATACATCATTACTTCATAAATACATCATTTTATCACAGCATATATCGCAATCATACATAACAGAAGTAAAGAGATGAAACACAAGAATTTCTGCAACAACCTTCTTTATTGATCTTCAGTATAGGTTTACAAACTCAATACTTCCTTGTGCACTCAGCTAAAGGGGTTTGTGCACTCAGCTGCGAACACTACTCTAGGCCTCTGTGCACTCAGCTGTAGAGCCTTCCCTCTTACTTTCTTGCGCTAACCCTCTAGACTCCTTTCGTCATACCCATAAGAAAAAACATAGATCTCTTTCTATCTACCTTAGACTCTCTAAGACACACCTATTTATACAATCCCATAGTCTGCGGATCATGGGTAGATCTCAAAAACTGACTCAACTGTACATGAACGAGGGTAAAAACACTTTTTGACTCCTAACTAATTGTGCGCTTAGCATCCACAATTTGAGGAGACTTTACATCTTTTTGCATTAAAAAATGGACTTTTGCCCCAAAACTGACACAGGGGACCAAATCCCAAAACACCCCCAAAAAAAATGTCGTGGCCCACCCTAAAGTCACTCGGCTAGCGCGGTGATCATGTCGCAAAGATCCCCCAGCTCCACTTGTATAACTGCTACTTCAGCCGTGCTCTGCATGGATGCCTTATTTACTTGTTCAACCAGCTACTGTGTAACTCGTCCTTCGCCGAATCGCTTGATATTATGCTATGTGAGCTGCAAGTTCATCAACTTTTCCTAGATGTTAGCTAAGACTTGGTAGGCTTCATCCAACCAAGGACCCAACTATGCCTTAAGCACTGCCTCTTTTTTCTGTGTTTCCTCCACATTGTCACCGATATCATCAAGATCACCCTCCATCAGGGTAATGGGATCCAGCGGTGGCTTAGTCGCCTTTGTCTTCTTCCAGGACCCCTCCTTCTGGTCTTTTCTGTACCTCTTTCCCTGGAATGGAGTGCTCTGTCCCTCATCACCTCCACCACCCTGCGCCGACTGCTCTTCCTCTTCGATTTTGGGTGAAAGGGATTTATTGCTTCACTGTTATGAAACCAACTCACAAAAAGATAGAAAAGAAAGATAAACGCCTTAGAATTCATCCTCTTCGAGGGGGAAACCTCATTTACATTACACAAATGAACAATTCTTGGATGATACAAATGACAAGACGTCCTTTCTATATATAGGAGTCTAAGGGGTCATAATATAATCAAAGCCGACATAACAACAATAATGTAAGGCCACACCCTATCATTGGTGGTTACTCCCGATCTGAAGCACCCTTCTTCCGTTCATGGGGAAATCCAATCCAATCATCGAAATCAATGAAAAGACCATCATGGACCGAGATCCAAACGGATCAATCTTGTTGAGAGGACAATAGTGGGCTTCTATGGGGCACAATAGTAACAATATGGGGACTACATGGGTACAACAATATAATAAGGGGGTTGTACTAATAAGGGGGTTACACTAGTAGTATAGGGGCCTAACATGCCCCTCTCCTTCAAAAAGTGTTGTCCTCAATGCTTGAGGTTCTTGATGTTTCTGTATAAAATTCTTGTCCTCCCATGTGGAATCTTTAGTGGGTGAGTTCTTCCACTTAATGAGATACTCTGAAATTGATCGATTTCGTAGCTGTCAACTTCTCAATTCTGTAAATGCTTCAGGTTACGATATGATTTTTCCTTCCTTGTAAAGTTCTGGAAATATTGTTGGAACTAGGATATTCGGCAACTTTTGAATGAGTTCCCACCCTGCTTCGCCATTCTTCCATTCATACCTTCATTTTTTTATCAAATTTGGTTGGATAATTGTACCAACCTCTACCATTTCTGCAACCATATGTTCAATTTCACCCCTTTGGGCATATGGATATCTATAAGGCTTGACGTTTGGAGGAACACATCCTAGAATAAAATGAATAGCATGATCATGATCACGAATACGTGGGAGACGTTTGGGAGTCTCAAATACCTTGGAATGATTGTCCAAGACTTTTTGGAGATCTGGAGAAATACATGATTTCGATGTGTGAACAGTTAGTGAACATAATTGTGCAATTATGCCTCATTGTTCTTTCTTTAGAAGCTTTGTCATTCCGTCAAAGTTGATTATCTTTCCTGGTTTCCCTGGGATACCCCTTAATTCAACTTCCTTTCCTTCTGAAGAAAAATTCATAAAAAGTTCTTGAAAATTAAAAGCTACTGTACCCAAGGATTGTAGCCATTGGACTCCTAGTACAACATCAGCACCATCCATTGGAACGGAAAACATTAGGCTATTCAATACATATTCTCCCATGGATAACTTGATATTATGGCACTTTCCAGAGCAATTTATGGTTCCTCCACTTACAACCATCACTTGACACTCTGGTGCTGGATCTAGGAAGCAATTCAAGTCCTTGGCTATCTTACAATTAATAAAATTATGGGTACTACCCGAATCAAGCAACACTATTACCTTTTTCTTCTTGATATGTCCTTCTATCTTTATAGTTTGAAGAGTGGTAATTCCGACGAATGCATTACAAGATATGGTCGGATTCATTTCTTCTTTCTCTGGGGTTGGTTCCCGGTGAGTATCCTTTTCTTTTGATTTTTCTTGATACTTTTCTTCCTGATATTTCACTATTTGAACCTTCTTCTTCTTGATATGTTCTTCTATCTCGAGAGTTTGGGGAGTGGTAATTTCTTCCAATGCTTTACAAGATATGGTCAGATTCATTTCTTGATGCTCGATGTGATCTTTCACTTCTTGAACATTTTTCTTCTTGATATGTCCTTATATATTGATAGTTTGAGGAGTGGTAATTCTGGCCAATGTATTACAAGATATGGTTGGATTCATTTCTTCTTTCTCAATGTCATATTTCACTTCTTGAACCTTTTTCTTCTTGATATGTCCTTCTATCTTGAGAGTTTGAGAAGTGGTAATTCTTGCCAATGCTTTACAAGATATGGTCGGATTCATTTCTTCTTTCTCTGGGGTTGGGTCCTGGTGCATATCCTCTTCTTTTGATGTTTCTTGATCCTTTTCCTCCTCCTCTTGATACTCTATGTAAAATAATTTCTTCTCAACACACTTATTACCTTTAGTGCATTTGCTATCAAAATTGTAACAAAGCCATTTTTTTCTTTTTTCTTCCAATTGTTGTGGTGTAACCCTTGTAGGTTGTGGAAGGTTAGGAGAAACAACACTTTCATTATTATAGTTGTGAGGGCTAGACTTCCTTGTTGCCATAATTGTACTTTCCACTTTGTAACAAAGCCCTTTTTATCTTTCCAATTGTTGTGGTGTTGCTCTAAAGAAGGTGTTGCTCTTTGTATCCTCATAATGTGCTATCATTTCCTCCATGAAAATTGACCACGTAACAAGTTGTTTACAAGAACAAAGCACTTTATACCATAAAAATTGATCCGATTATAAATATGAAGATGCAATACATACCTTTTGTAACAGTGGTACACCATGTAGATCAAAATATTGCTCCATCTGAAGTATCCAATTTACCAGATCCTTGCCATCAAACTTCCTCTATCGCCTTTTCTTGATTTTAGGAGCTCGATCTTGAAATGATTATAACTCTGTAATTTCGATTCTTCCAGTTTTGAAATTTCGACCTACAGTAGCCCTCCGCGTCCTCTTTCCAATGCCACCAGTTTGATCAAATTTAGATTCTTCAAGAAAGAGTTATGCACAATCTCCCAAGATAATCTGATTATATAACTTTTCAAAAGAGCGAACTTGTATGGAGTGCCACGTGTCACTGTGTTAACCTTATGATATGAAAAATATACAAAGGAAACTACAGTCCATCCTATTTCTCTAACCTATTATGAAATTTCAATCTGATTCTCAAAACAAAAGTTATGACGATTTTACCTAGGTCACTTGTTTGGAATGTAATTCCGGAGTTTGCAAAAAGACCAACTTCCTCAGATCATATCTCTGCAAATATAGCATGAAAAGCTCTAAAATTTGGACCTGAGCTTTAGAATGATTTAAACCCAAATGGGTTTGTTTTTTAGCATCTAAAACATCACAGAAAAAAATTATAGCGCAAATACCACAATGACCTATTTGGAGCAACGAAACCCTAGAATCCAAATCTCTAATACCAAATGTTATGAAACCAGCTCACAAAAAGATAGAAAAGAAAGATAAACACCTTAGAATTTAGCCTCTTCGAGGGGGAAACCTCTTTTACATTACACAGATGAAAAATTCTTGGATGATATTGTTAACACCCAGGTTGTTCCCTATGACTCCCAAGGGAATACGGCCGGGGTAACCACTAACCAATCTTTGGACTACAATCTCTAGCCAAACTGTAACCAGAGAGGGCTCTCTCTTTATGATTTGTCTCTGTTTTGGTAGTATTTTAGGCTAGCTATTATGCTCAGGTTTTTGGGTTATGTTTTGGTTGAAGGACTTCTTTCAGTGCTTAATATGTAGTGTTCAGATAGTAGTATAACATTGGGCAATGGAGTCTAGAGCTGTGAAATGTTTTGAAATGCTGGAGTGATGATGTTCAGACTGCAGGGCCTATTGGGTATCTCAAGCAAACAAAATTTAAACTTAAGTGGTGATGAATGGTCAGCCAACAGAAAGCAATTAAGAATTCTCCATTAAGCTGGTGATGTGAAAGTGGAACATGTTGCACAGGAGCAAACTTGAATTCCTGAAACAAAGGTCACTGTGAAAGATATATTATGATAGTGCAGCAATTAAGAATTACACTTATCAAGATTACAGCTGAAGAAAACATTCATTAACAACATAGATTGAGCTCAGGGTATTGCATGAATAAATCTTGAAGGCTATTCTTTTTCTTTGTTGCTAAATACTCAGAAATTAGAAACATATATGGATTGTAAAAGATTGAAACACATAACAAAGAGAGTTATAGAAAACTTATTGCATTGTGAAGTACACAGGAATCCTGCAGTTTTCAACAAGCACCAGAACGCATTCAACGCTTCAGAACTTTGAGAAATTCCATCACTTTGTTTATTAAACTCTGAAACGATTACAGCATAAGAACTTCTTCAAGAGAAATCAACAACAACCCCTGCAAACTCATGCGAGGGGGAATTTATACAAGTGTTACATACAAAATATCTCAGGCATTGAGTCATCTGAGAAATGAATGCGTTCACCAACTTTTCCAGATAATAGATAAGAAAGTTATTACATCATTGAATATAACATAAATGCTCTTTATGTATGTCAGAAGATATTTTGACCTTTGGAGGCCATTGAGTCGGTCTGAATGTTCTGCTTTAATTCTGGAAAATGTGCGCTTTGTGGCTGTCGTGCTGTAGTTTTCGGCCCTGCCACCTGTGACTGTGCGTGCTGCTGTGGTGGCCGAATAGTTTGCTGAGTTGGCTCAGCCTCTTTTCTCCATGCATGCTGATATGTCAAAAATTTTCCTGTGCATGACAACTTGCATATTTCAATGAAAAACTTGATTTACTGGCTCTGGTTTGACAGTATTATTTGTATCAACCTGGTCCAGACTTCCAGTGTGGGCAATTGATGCCTCAAAATTGCCTCTATGGTCTCATCTGCCTCTGTGTATTTATAAAAGTTTGGAGGCACATCGAACAGATGATTGATTTCATTCATGATGAAAAACAGGTTTTCCACCCTGTTGTAGAGGATCTGCCCTGTTGCTGGCCCTGATTCTGCTGAAGTGCTGGGCTTTTCTGCAATTTGACTTGCAGCAAAGGCATTGACTCTCTTTGCATAATTTTCGTGGGTAAGCAGCTTTCCTGCACTGCTTAGTATGCTGGGGAGACCTCTGTTCTGTAATGCCAGGAACCTGTCCATGAATCTATTGATTTCTGTCTGCATATCTTGGCTTCTCCTTTCCAATGTTTGAATCAGGGTTCTTAAGGTCAGGACCCTTTTGACTACTGAGATAGTCTCAGTTCTGTTGGTAATTCCAATGGTAGCCAGCTGAGAGCTTGTCCTGTGATTTAGCACATTGATCATTCTGTTGGCAGCATCCGGCATATTGCCAAGATTTTCCCTTGCTCTTTGGATCTCCCTATGTGCCTTTGCAATGAGCTCTGACTGCTCATGTATGGTCTCAATGTAATGCCACTGGTCAGTAATGGACTGGCCAATATTTTCCCATAGGACTGCCTTGAACTCAGCTGTTACTTTATCGGGGCCGCTCCGATATGAATCAGGGCCGTCGGATCAAATGGGTCCGATCCGACGGTTGACGGAAGAGTGAGGTGTTCGGTCAATACGGACGGGGGCGGGATTTATTTAATATTTCTTTTGGGGATCTGCGCTCGGCGGAAAACATTGGGATATGGTGGATTTGTAATGTTTTTCAATAAAAGTAATACGACACCGATATTTTGGATAATTCAAAAAAAATGGGTTTTTGGGTTTTATTTGCAAATGAAGCGGGTTATAGGTAAAAAGGGTTTTTTCAAGGTTTCCTTTGCCAACAAAGGTTTTAATGGGTCAAATGGATTCAGAAGGGGAAAAAGGGGTATGGCTTAGGGTTCTCAAACTGACCAGATGTCAATTTAGTCCCTGATAGTGAACATATGGCTATAATGCCAAGGGAAGGGTATTTATACAATGCTTGGGGTTTATACACCGTAGTGTTATAATAGTAGGGAAAGGGTAATCATAGGGGATTTAGATAGTAGAAGTTAGGGGTTAATATGGATGAAAAGGGGAATGAGGAGTGATATCACTAAGTTTATTTGAAAACCACTTAGCTTAGAGAGTAGATCAAAATGAAAAGAACTTTAGACAAGAAATGTGGCTTATAAAGGAATAAGAACCACCATAGAACCACAAATTATTCCATGGATTTCAACTGATGAGGGGATGTTAGTAATGAATGTGAAAGGGGGAAACTGGGAAGTTAGACATGCTCCTCTGCTTTGCTGCAACCTGATGGAGAAGAGGACCTTCTCAATCCATTGATATTCCTTCGCAGCTATGCTACCAAACACTCATTTGACTGGAATAATATTTCTGCAACCCCATCTGCCTACCCATCTACTTGCCTAGCATTTTTTGTTTCTTCTTGGAGGGTGCACTTAGACTTGCAGACCCTTATTTGCCTTTTCTTTTCTCTGGATTTTTCCTTTTGATTTTCTATCTACTGCTACCCTTATTGCTTCCAAGGTCCCAGATTAAGCAGTTGGGAGCCTTACTTCTCTACCTAAGCTACTTGTCTGCCAAGATTAAACAGTTTGGACAGACTTCTTTCTCTATTCTGCAACTGAAAATTTAAAACATGGCATGATCCAGCTTAAGCTGTTGGACCATCCATCAAAATTGAGTACCCATCAAGCTATATACACACAGTGTGTTCTCTTTGGAAATATGGGATCTTTGCATGGCCAAAGCAGAGCATATTTGGAACTTTTCATTGCCAATCATGAAATATGAAACCTATTGGTATAGGTAGCTAACAGTGGCTCCACATGGGGATGGTTTTTCATTTGAAAGACCAAGAACAGCAGGTCAGAATGCCTTGGCCCTTGATTGCTTTTACCAACACTTGAAGTATGCTGCTTTGAAATGCCAAAATTGTGTAGTTTCCTTCTTGGTAGATCTTTGAACCTATTTACCTTTTGCTGATAGTTTAAGAAAACTTTGAGAAATTGCATTTTTACATCTTAACAGAAAGTAATATCTACATCTGAATATGTACAAGGAACCTCAGGCTGCACTCATGGGTAGTAGTCAAAATAGTGCTTTAGCATCTTGCCATTCACAGGACCTTCATCCAAGTCAGTTTCATTAAGACTTTTAAGGAAATAAGTATTGTTTCCTTGTACTGCTTGGACAACAAATGGTCCTCTCCAAAGGGAATCAAATTTTCCATGTTTTCCTTTATCCTCTCTTCTTGCATCCCACTTGAGGACTTTGTCTCCAATGCTGAAGTCCTCTGCCTTAGTTCTTCTGTCAAAGGCCTTCTTTAATTTCTCTTGTAAAACTTGGACTCTGCTGAAAACTTGGTCCCTAGTTTGCTGTAAACAAATTATTTGATTGATCCTTCTTTGCATATCATTTGGTTCAGCTTGGCTCTCTTGAAGAAGTTTCATAACAGGAACCCCTAGTGATGAAGGAAATTTGGCTTCTAATCCATAAACCAACTCATATGGGCTGGTCCCAATTGATCTCTTGGTTGTTAGTCTATCTACCCATAAGGCATTTACTAGCTTCTTATGCCAATTCTTCTTATTTTCTTCCAGCACCTTCTTTATGATGTTTACTAGGCTTTTGTTTGATGACTCAGCAAGGCCATTTCCTTGGGGATAGTATGCAGTAGAATGGCCCAAGGTAATGTGGAACTTGTGGCAGAAATTCACCATCTTCTTAGATCTGAAAGCAGCAGCATTTTCTGTTATTATTTTATCAGGACAGCCAAATCTAGCCAATATGTTATTCTCCAAAAACTGAATGATTATTGAATCATTAGCTTGTCTGCATGGAGCAGCTTCAATCCACTTAGTGAAATAGTCTGTAGCTGTTAGAATCCATCTGTGCTGGCCTGAGGATGAAGGATGAATTTCCCCAATGAAGTCCAAGCCCCATTGTTGAAAAGGTCTCTCTGTTGCAATAGGCCTTAAGGGAAGAGGCAGTAGCTTTCTTTTCCCCTCAAACACTTGACATTTATGACATGATGTGGTAAACTTTTTAACATCAGAGAAAACAGTGGGCCAATAGTAACCAGCCCTTAGTATTTTATCCACAGTGGACTTCCAATACAAGTGTCCACCACAGTCACCTGCATGAAATTCTTCCATGATTTTGTTAGTCTCATTTTCAGTCAAACAGTTTAATTAGATACCCTCATGGTTTTTCCAAAGCAAATTTCCATCCATAACACAAAATTTAGAAGCTTTCATTTTTAAGAACCTACATTTAGTTCTGGGCAGCCCTGGGGGAGCACACAGGTTTTGTAACACATAACAGATATCAGAATACCAGGGGGATTGTTCAAAGGCTACGTTGATCTTTGGAGTCGCCAGCTCCGGTTCACTGTCCAGTTGGTTGATGTCCAGGGCTTGGAAATTTGTTTCAGACATTAACTTAGCCAAACCTTGGCCTTTTATCAGTTTTGTAGGTTTTATTTCAATGTCAAATTCTAAGATGTTGGCAATCCATTTTCCCCTTCTGCCCTCTAAGTTTTCTTGAGTAAGAATGTCTTTCACAATTGGGCTTGGTACATAGGCTATAACATGGGAGTATAGGATGTAAATCCTAAAGTCTTTAATAGCTTTGACCAAAGCATATGCTTGCTTTTCCATGATCTGATATTTCAGAGGTGCATCTCTGAGAGCTCTACTGAAGAAAGCAATGGGTTTCTCATTTCCTTGGTCGTCTTTCTGTAATAAAACAGCAGCAATTGTGTGTTGGGAGGCAAAGGAGAATATGATAAATTCCCTATCAAATTGTGGATTTGTTAAGACAGGGGTTTGAGTGAGGGCCACCTTTATTCCTTCAAAGGCTTGGCTTGCTTCTACTGTCCATTTTACTTTTGAATCCTTCTTAAGCATGTTATTGAGTAACCTGCTCAATTCGGCCAGATTTGGGATAAATCTCCTTAGGAAGTTGATTTTCCCCAAAAATGCTTGTAATTCCTTCACATTTCTTGGATGAGGCATTTGTAAGATGGCCTGGATTCTGCCTGGGTCAATCCTAATGCCATCTTTAGAGATAATGTGACCCAACAGCTTACCTTCCTCCAAACCAAACAGGGATTTCTTCGGATTTAAGGAAATTCCATATTTCCTGCAAGTTATGAATATCTACCTTAGATGTTTCAAATGTTCTTGGTCAGATTTGGAAAAAGGTGTGAGGTCATCTAAATAAATGACAAGGAAGTCATGAATTTCTTTGGCAAAAGCAATATCCATTGCTCTTTGGAATGTAGCCCCTGCATTCTTCAACCCAAAAGGCATTTTAACATATTTGAAGGTTCCCCATGGGGTTGTAAATGATGTTTTGTCCTGATCATCAAGGTGAACTAAGATCTGGTTAAAGCCTGAGAATCCATCAAGTAATGAGATCCTTGAGGCCCCTACCACTCTTTGGAGAATGTGATCCATCTTGGGTAAGGGATAATTGTCTTTGAGAGATACTTGATTCAGATTTCTTAGGTCCACGCAAAGTCTTATTTCACCAGTTTTCTTTCTTGTAGGGACTAAGTTTGAGATCCAATCAGAGAACCTGATTGGTGCTATGATGCCAGCTTTAAACATTTTCTGCAATTCTTTTTCAATTGAAGGAAGGAGCATGGGATTGATCCTTCTCAATTTTTGTTTGAATGGCTTTTGATTAGGTTTGAGAGGGATTGTATGCTGTATAACAGAGGTATCATAGGATTTTAGGTCCTCATAACCCCATGCAAAGACATCTTGAAATTCTTTGAAAAGGTCAATGTATTTGGGTTTTTGATCAGGAGGTAATGATGCAGACAATTTTATTATTTTGGGCTTGTCAATGGTACCAATGTTGCATTCTTCAATGGCTGCATTTAAGGGCTGCATTTTTGGTTTTCTGGGAATATCATTTGAATCAAAGATGTCCTCTAGTGGAGTTAGGCCTGTTGGCAGAAAATTGTCTTTCAGCTCTATGATTTCAGCTTCAGCATTGGCCACTTCTTCACAACTGATTTGTTGAATTTGCTGAATGTTCTCCTTGTTGAAAATGGTTGGATTTAGCATTTGTTTTGCTGTTTTGGGTGATATTGGGTGATTAGTTTGTTCAAACTGTATTTGTGATTGACTTGCTCCATCAATGTCAATATTTAGTCCTGCAAATTCTTGTTGCAAAGTTAAAAAATTGTTTATTTGTATATCATCCTCAAATACTTGCCAATCTTTGACATTGTTTGGGATGGAGGGTCTGTGTTTTATCTCAGCTGTGAAACAATTGTTAGGATCCAATGGTAATTTGCAAGTACTTGCAAATGTGGCCAAACTATGAGCATGCAGATTATGGGTCCTAGAAATTTTGGTGATTTGGAATTCAGGGAAGGAGTTTAGTATTTCAGCAACAACAGACCTATAAGACCTCAATCTTTTATCATTGGTGACAAAATTTCCTTTCACTTGTTGGATAACTAAATCTGAATCACCCATGATTGAAACCCTGGCAACTTGCAAGAACTTTACTAACTTGAGGCCTAGTAAAAGAGCTTCATATTCTGCCATGTTATTTGTACATCTGAAGTTTAATCTATAGGCTCTGCCTTCTGCATGACTGTTTTCTTTATTGTGTACCCAAACTCTAGCTCCTGCTCCTAATTTGTTAACTGAGCCATCAAATTCAAGAAACCATAGAATATTTTGTTGTAGGGGAGACTTAGTGATCTGTTCATGAGCTCGACTTGTAATTTGAAGTTCTGATTTTTGATCTAGTTTGTCTTCTAGGACAGTCTCATCATTTGATTGAATATGCTTGACAACTAGAGCAGCAGCAGTGTCTAGTGTTTGACTGACTGTTGCTTCATGGGTGGTAGCTTGCTCATTAGTGTCTTCCTCTTGTATGAGTGTCTTGGTTTCAACATCATTATTTGAGAGAGTTGCAGGGTCATTGAAGAGAATGTATGAGTCTATGTCTGAATGGACAGCATATATGGGAAAGTTTTGAGGCTTTTCTTCACTGCTGACCATGTATTTCATGAGTGTTTCTCTGTATAGTCTTTTTGGTTGCCCAAAAACAGAGATGGTGGCATATGACATGTCTAATTGTAGGGAACCTTGGAGTTTAGCCCCCCATGACCTTGATAACAGCATACCATACTTGGGTGGGATATCAGCAACTACAACATCCATTAGAATTGTTTTATTTGGGTACTGGACAAGTGAGACACAGAGGTCTTTGATCAGGCCTAAGCACTTGACTTGGCTGGAATCAAAGGAGAATAAGTCCTTATATGGTCTTGTAATATCCAGGTTTAGTCTCTCCATGACTGATTTGGGCATCAGGTTGTGAGAGGCACCTGAGTCAAACATTGCATTGTGTAATATCTTGTCATGAACATGCAGGCTGACATAGAAAGGTAAAATGCCTATACCTGCTGTCTTTCCATCCACCTCTGGGCCGAAAAGTAATTCTGGGGTATCATCCAACACATTAACATCATCTTTGTTGCTAGTAAGTTGGAGGGATTTCCTGATTTGTTGTTTGTAGATGTTGTGTTTGGCCAATTCCGAGAGAGGAATTGCTATCTTCAATTTACTAATTTCAGTTTCTAGGTCAAAGGGTTTTTCGGATTGGGTCTTTTGGCTTTGGATAACATTTCTTTCCTTGTTCACTAACTCTTCTTCTTGATTCTTGTCCTGATTTTGAGGCTTGTCCTTCTTGCTCATCTCTTGAGGGGTGACACTTGGGTTAGGGTGCAAGGGTGATGCATCCATGGGCTGCTGTTTTGAAGAAGCTGGTTCAGTGACTTCTTCAATGGTTACTTCTTTTGTAAGCGAATCTGTTGGGTCATTTGGCTCTGTAACTATGGCTCTTTTGGGCTGCTGATTATCTTTTGTCCTTTCAGGCTGTGTTACATTTACAGTTCTGCTCCTTAACTTGTATTGTTTATGGACTTCATAAACAGCTGTGTCATAGCCTTGTTTAAAGTCAAAGGACTCACCTGATTTGGTTTGGAACAGCTTGATTTCATCATTCTCATGATCTTCTTGTGTTAAGAAGACTTGACTTTCACCATCTAGACCCATTAAATTAATCTGAGAATCTTCATTGGGTTCACCTGATGTGGAAGTTTCAGCATAGTTTTCTTGGAAAGGGGGTCTTATGTCTGGGTCAGAACTGGCCTTGCCAACGTTTGGATTTTGAGTTCTTCTAAAATTTGGATTCCTAGGAGGGTTGTTTTGTGGTGCTTCCCATGATGACTTTCTCTCAACTGATTCAACTCTTTCACCCAATCTCTTCATACCATTGAGTATTGCATCTAGCTTTTGATCAAAAGCTGAGGGTTCTTCTTTGAAGATATTTCTCTTTTCCAACCTTGCTCTGTTTCTTTTGGCAATCAGGTTAGCTTCCACTGTGACAACAACCTTTTGGGCCTCTGCAAGGGTTTGAGGGTCTCTTTCCTTTAACTGATAGGCCATGTCAGGGTCAAAACCATCAGGGAATTTGTACAAAGCTAAATCAGGAGGGGGTCTTAAATTTTGTGGGATTGCGTTATATACATTGTTGAATCTTGCACAATACTCCAAAACAGTCTCTTTGGGACCTCTTTTGATAGTGTCATATTCCCCAAGTATGTGCAGAGGATCTTTCTTTTTCTCCCACCTGTTAGTAAAGGCTTGATACAGCTCATCAGGAGTTGTGATGGAATTTGCATTCAGGGATCTAAACCAAGTTCTTACATCCCCAGTTAGGCTTTTAACAAACATCCTCATTCTCACACTGTCATCATCTATTTCATAGGTCTCAAAATGGTCTTGCATCCTTTTGGCATGCTGAACAGCTGTCAAAGGGCCAGTGGAGTCAAAATATGAGATTTTGGTTTGGTAGTCTTGGGGTAGAGCTGCAGCGTTAGCTGGTATTTGCAAGGGTGCATATCTGTTAGCCATATTCACAGGGTTTAAGGGGTTGACAGGGATGAATGAGACCGGGATGACTAGTATAACAGGGTTAATGGGAGGGGTAGAAACTAGGATGTTGGTTAAAGGAGTATGTGCAATGGATGAAGGTGTGAAAGGAGGACTCTGAGATGTAGAAGGGGAACTGGGGGAATCAAGGGTAGATCGAAACAGAACCTTGATTGGAGTTGGAACAAGGTTCGGGTGACCTGTTTCAGGAGTTGAATCAGCAAGGGTTTGTTGTCTTTGCTGTTTCCTGATGTTCTTAGGGATTATGTTGGGGTTATCAAAAATAGTGGGTGGATTAGGGTCAGGATTTGCCCTAGTATGCCACGGATTTTTCTTGGGAGCCAGCGTCTAATTGTTTTTGGTTTTTGCAGGAACTTTTTATATCTGCAAGGACTGGATAAAATTTTGGAAAGGCTATATATGTTTCAAAGCTAAGAATATTGACTGAAGCAGCTCTTCCCTAAAGCTGTTAATGTAACACAGAAACAGTTTTGAAGGCTTCCTGACTGATATACAGGCTTGATCTATAGCTTTGGGAGATAGATAGTAATTGGAAAATCCTAAATAGTTCCCCAGTGGAGTCGCCAATTATGTTAACACCCAGGTTGTTCCCTATGACTCCCAAGGGAATACGGCCGGGGTAACCACTAACCAATCTTTGGACTACAGTCTCTAGCCAAACTGTAACCAGAGAGGGCTCTCTCTTTATGATTTGTCTCTGTTTTGGTAGTATTTTAGGCTAGCTATTATGCTCAGGTTTTTGGTTTATGTTTTGGTTGAAGGACTTCTTTCAGTGCTTAAGATGTAGTGTTCAGATAGTAGTATAACATTGGGCAATGGAGTCTAGAGCTGTGAAATGTTTTGAAATGCTGGAGTGATGATGTTCAGACTGCAGGGCCTATTGGGTATCTCAAGCAAACAAAATTTAAACTTAAGTGGTGATGAATGGTCAGCCAACAGAAAGCAATTAAGAATTCTCCATTAAGCTGGTGATGTGAAAGTGAAACATGTTGCACAGGAGCAAACTTGAATTCCTGAAACAAAGGTCACTGTGAAAGATATATTCTGATAGTGCAGCAATTAAGAATTACACTTATCAAGATTACAGCTGAAGAAAACATTCATTAACAACATAGATTGAGCTCAGGGTATTGCATGAATAAATCCTGAAGGCTATTCTTTTTCTTTGTTGCTAAATACTCAGAAATTAGAAACATATATGGATTGTAAAAGATTGAAACACATAACAAAGAGAGTTACAGAAAACTTATTGTATTGTGAAGTACACAGGAATCCTGCAGTTTTCAACAGACACCAGAACGCATTCAACACTTCAGAACTTTGAGAAATTCCATCACTTTGTTTATTAAACTCTGAAAAGATTACAGCATAAGAACTTCTTCAAGAGAAATCAACAACAACCCCTGCAAACTCATGCGAGGGGGAATTTATACAAGTGTTACATACAAAATATCTCAGGCATTGAGTCATCTGAGAAATGAATGCGTTCACCAACTTTTCCAGATAATAGATAAGAAAGTTATTACATCATTGAATATAACATAAATGCTCTTTATGTATGTCAGAAGAAATTTTGACCTTTGGAGGCCATTGAGTCGGTCTGAAAGTTCTGCTTTCATTCTGGAACATGTGCGCTTTGTGGCTGTCGTGCTGTAGTTTTCGGCCCTGCCACCGGTGACTGTGCTTGCTGCTGTAGTGGCCGAATAGCTCGCTGAGTTGGCCCAGCCCCTTTTCTCCATGCATGCTGATATGTCAAAATTTCCCTGTGTATGACAGCTTTGCATATTTCAATGAAAAACTTGATTTATTGGTTCTGGTTTGACAGTATTATTTGTATCAACCTGGTCCAGACTTCCAGTGTGGGCAATTGATGCCTCAAAATTGCATCCATGGTCTCATCTGCCTCTGTGTATTTATAAAAGTTTGGAGGCACATCGAACAGATGATTGATTTCATTCATGATGAAAAACAGGTTTTCCACCCTGTTGTAGAGGATCTGCCCTGTTGTTGGCCCTGATTCTGCTGAAGTGCTGGGCTTTTCTGCAATTTGACTTGCAGCAAAGGCATTGACTCTCTTTGCATAATTTTTGTGGGTAAGCAGCTTTCCTGCACTGCTTAGTATGCTGGGGAGACCTCTGTTCTGCAATGCCAGGAACCTGTCCATGAATCTATTGGTTTCTGTCTGCATATCTTGGCTTCTCCTTTCCAATGTTTGAATCAGGGTTCTTAAGGTCAGGACCCTTTTGACTACTGAGATAGTCTCAGTTCTGTTGGTAATTCCAATGGTAGCCAGCTGAGAGCTTGTCCTGTGATTTAGCACATTGATCATTCTGTTGGCAGCATCCGGCATATTGCCAAGATTTGCCCTTGCTCTTTGGATCTCCCTATGTGCCTTTGCAATGAGCTCTGACTGCTCATGTATGGTCTCAATGTAATGCCACTGGTCAGTAATGGACTGGCCAATATTTGCCCATAGGACTGCCTTGAGCTCAGCTGTTACTTTATCAAGTGTGAGCTCTTTCTCCAGCTCATTTATCCTCTTTTTGAGAGCCTTTATCTCTCTTTCCTTCTCAGCTACGTTCTGTTTGGATTTATCATATTTTTCATTTATCTTAGCCAAAGTCTCTTTGGCTTGATTCAGCTCTGACATTTGAGCTTCCAGGACCTGAATCTAATTTTGAAGTTTCTACATATCCAGACTATGAGCCTACTCTGTTGTTGGTGCAGCTATTGATGTAGATGGTGCTGTTGGCTATGTCTGCTATAAAGGAGGGGCAGTGGTCTTAGGAGCTTCTTCCAGATTGATTATTTCTGGAGGAGGCTGAGATGTCTGACCTTCTTCCCTTTGTTGCAATGATGCTTGTAATGCTGCCTGTGCAGCCTCTGACTCTCCCAATTTTTCTTGAGTCTGGGTCAATTGTTTATATAGAGACACCAGTAATTGTGTGGCCTCTTGATCATGTCTCTGCTGAGCAACTTCATCTGTTTGAGGATGAATAGTGGCTGGGATCTTGAACTTTTTCCTTAAGGCTGCCATGTCTGCATCCCTTAACTTCAATATTTCTTGTATGCCCTTGATGTCCTTGGGGTCATGCCCAATCTCTATGATTATATCTTCTAGGGCCCTGATCCTGTTATCTTTTGCTTGAGAGGAGGCCCTCTCCAACTCCAGCTAAGCAGCTGTATTGTTTAGGCTATTCTCTAGCCTGTAATTGTCCAATGTCTTGTCTGCCAAGGAAGAATATACCATCTCACCCGTTTGCTTATGCAATTCAATTTTGTCCATTGGGTGGATGTCTTTGGCCAGGACCTCAAGATTGGTCCTTAAGTAGTCTGAAGCAGATTGTGGCTGCAATGTAGTTGGCATAAAGTGACTCATGATCATCTTGCCTTCCTGAACATCATATGCAGACATGAGTCTTTGTTGATTAGTGGGAGCCATTTTCAATAAATGGTTGTACAGCTGTATTTTAATGGGCTCATTCCTCTTCTTTATGTCAATGAACTGCTGTTTAATGCTCAGTTCACCCTCTCTCTGCTGGCTAGAGGAGCTGACTTCTCCTCCCACTGTCCTCTCTTGTTCCTGTTGGAAGGAACTTGCAGATGCCTCCATACTAGGTGGGCCCATGCCCAAAGATTGCCCAATAGGCATCTCCTCCTCTGAAAGGGGATTCATTCTATGCCTCTTCTCACCATGACTTATTGATGTAGTCAAGGGAGTTTCTCTGTCCCTTTTTCTGCTTATGTCCTCCTTTTGGGGAGTTTGGAGGACTGATGTTTCAACTGTTGTCTCTTGCCTAGGGGGCACCATTTCGGGTATCTGCTGTTCAGTAACAATTGGTGCCTCAGCTGCCTTTTCTTGCTGTAATGGCTGCTCTTTCTCTTGCTGCCCCTCTTGTGGCTGTTGTACCTGTTGTTGCTGTTGCTGTACCTCCTCATGAGGTGGCTGTTCTGACTCCATCTCCTTTTCCTTGCCTTTGGCAGAGGTTTGCTCAGTATCCTTGGCTACTTGCTTATTTGCTGTGGATGAAGATGCAGTTGTTCCCACTTGAGTACTTGGAAGGGTGAACACCTATGCAGAAAGCTCTAGATCAGCCATTTTCAAGAGATTTCTTCGTGCTCTTTTGATCTGAATTTGAAACTACTTGAAATTCGTTTGCAAGGTATTCAATTCAGAAATAAACATATTTAAAAGCTTCCCATGTCTTGCAGAAATGAAACACATGAACTTTTCAGCTGATTACAACCCATTTAAGCATAGCAGAATTATTTCTTTTTACTGTTTAACACATAAAAACGAATTTGTTCTGCACAATAAACCAACCACATATGCACAAGAAGTTGATAAAGCAGTTCACCCCCTCCAGGGCTACGTCTGCTGGGTCCAAAGCCTCCAAATGGGCTTGTCCTTGTTTTTATTAAATGCTCAAATTGAAAATACAGCTGAATAGAAGCATCTACAGGAGAAATAGATGGTAGAAATGGATTCAGAACACATGAATCCTTCAGGATTGACTATTGGATCACCTCCAATGGATACCTGCAACCCTGTACAGTCTTCCCAATACTGGCCCCTGGTGGCTCCTAGAACTTTCACGGCTCCAAAACGTACGCAAATGACCTCTGATGGCTGTAAGACCTGCACCAATGGCTTCAAAAGGTCGAAATTATCCAAAATCAAAAAAAAATTCGTCCAAAACCGACTTTCTGGGCCAAAGTTATGGCCATTTACTCCAGACTGCCAGTTTCCCCTAAAAGCACTCCAGCTAACTTTAGCTAACTCCAGTTAACCCCGCCAAATATGGCGGGACCGCCAAATTTGGCGCCACCGCCAACAGATCCGCCAACTGACTGCTGTTACATTTAATGCCTTCATCGGAGTGCGTGCTGACCGTTAGGTGTGCTGGCGGTTAGTTTAGCTCCTGGTTTTGTTGTCATGGTCATATGGGTATGGGGGCTGGCCCTTAGGGGCTGGCCCCCTTCATTCCCGCCCAAAACCATATTTAAACTTTATAACCACTTCGTGCTGCCAAAATAACAAATCCGCAGGCATTGGCGCAATGGTAAGGCGCTGTAGTGGCATTGCACAGGTCACGGGTTCAAACCCGGCCAATGCCAAAAATTTTAAAATGCGCCCATATGCTTCTGCTGACGTCGCCCAGGGCCACGTGGCGCTTTCCGGGCCTGCCACGTGGCGGATTTTGATTGGCTGCCAAAAATGGAATATTCCCTGGAATATTCTGTGGAATATTCCCTGGAATATTCTGCGGAATATTCCTTTTTTAAATTTTTTTAAAAAAATTCAATTTTCTAATGTTTTGGGCAAGATATTGTTTTGGCCATATCTCCCTCATACGGCGACCGTTTTCCGAACCGTTTGCGGCGCCGGAATCGGGAGGACGAGCACTTTCCAGTCGTTCAGCTGTGAACCAGTTCTGAGCACTTTTAATTTTGAGCATTTTTACAACACCAAGGACTTGAGCACCTGATCATCTTTCATTTAGTTCTTCTTGTGTAATGGGTTCCTCTAAGGTCCCCCTCCTCCATTTTACTTGGTTTGCATATTTTTCTATATGTGGCAAGCTCACATGGTTATAGCCGGAAAGCCTATACTTGAGCCTTCTCATAGATACAAAGTGTTTGGGGTCATAAGGTTTCCAGAGGAAACTGGTTTTCAAGCCAAGGCCTCCTAGCATTCTATCTGCTTCTACCCATCCTTCCTCTCTCTTGTTATAGATAAAGTGGCCAAGTTGGTTCCTGACTTTCAACTGTGCTTTCTTGCCTTTGCCAGAAAAGTGAAGCACATCCACATTGCCAAACTGCCTGAAGTATTCTAGGGCGAATAGCCTCATAGGCACATATCTGGGTAGTCTGTAGGGAGGCAATTCACACCCATATATCCTGATGACGGTGTGGTTCTGGTAGAAGTACCAGTCCCCAATGCTGTATGATTTGGATAGCTGAAGGATTCTCTGCATATCATCTGTGAGTCTTGGAGGAGGTGAGCTCATCAGCATAGACATGGCTGGGTGGATAAAGAGATCTATGAACTCACAGTAAGTATATGGAGAATCAGATATAAGGTGGAAAGCTGAGGACCAATAGACTACTGATCTAGGATTGCCATGGGCATCTACCCTTTTGATAGGAAAATGAAATTTCTCATGTTGATGGTACAAGATCAAGTGGTAGATGTAGGAGGTGTATCTGAACACCCTTTCTCTTGCCAAATTCATCAATTGCTCATGAATCTTGTCTGATATGTAGGTGGCATAGTCATAGCAGATTGGTGACTTGCCAGGAGCAAACATAAGCATCATCACCAACACAGTTTCATCAATATATTCAATTGAATTATAGCCTAAGATGGGACTAATCATATCTGCAAGGTCTCTGCCCAGCTGGTTGAGATATACATGAACAATTGGAGGGTACTTCACACTGTCAGAGTCAACGTATAACTGATTTAGTTTAGTGACTTGAGCATCTGTCAGTTTAGCCCCTTGATTTATAAAGTCTATCAGTGACAAAGGGACCAACTTCTTCTGAGTCTTGAAGCAAAGCATGTCTCTGATGGCTTCAGGGGTAACATAGAAAACAACTAAACCAAAAGGGTCAATCACAGCCCTCTGAGTGGCATCATAACATTCAGCACACAGGTGGATTAGCTTAGGGAACTGGTTGACCTGAGGGAGCTTAAAAATAGGAAGAAAAGAGTCACATATGCCCAGTACATTTGTTCCACTTTCATGCTTAGCCTTTAACTCATTCAATAGGTGAATGTGGAACTTACTGCTCATAAACATTTCTTCTGATATTTGGTAATCCAGGTCAGCTAGTGGCTTCCAATCCACTTCTCTCTGGGGGGCATTTAATGGAGCAACATTCAATGCTATCGAGGCTACTGGTGGATCCATGGTTTCTTCTAGGATTACAAATGGATGTTAATATGCAGATTAACACAAAGGAGTCTTCTTTAACAGAAAAAAGTGAATTGTTCAGGGATGAAAGATAAATGATCAGGTGCAGCAGTTGAAATACTGTTTGAAGTGTAAGTAAGACCACTGTCTGGTCTCACTCTGTCTTTTTATAATCAATAGGCACAGTTTGAGTAACTGGTTCGTGATTGCGCGAACAGAGTACAGATTTCAGTGAAAATTCAGGCAAATAAGGCTCAGCTGATGGTTTTCGGTCTCACGGTCGCAAATGGGGGCTAGGCAGAGGAAATTTGCTGGTAAAATTATAAGTTTCAGTGTCTCTTAATCTTTTTGCAGGATTTCACAGACAAATTAGGTGCATGGAGGATTAACGAGGAGAAATACCTGGTAAACAGCGAGCAACGGTCACGAATGTGGGTAGAAATGGTACGCCGGAGGTCTCCAAATCGATTCCAGCAAGGTGGCGCAGGTTTGAACGTGAAAAAGCATGCAGAGAAAGCAACAGCGAATTGGAAAAAAGTGTGAAAAAACGCGAAAATTGGCCAAAATATGGATTTTTTGGGACTTTGGCGCTTTTTTGGGATGACGTCAGCATGATGTCATCGAGTGGGGTCAAGGCCGGATGACGTCAGCATGACGTCATATGGTGATGTGGCAAGCTGCGATTGGTCCACGGGGATGATGCAGTGGCAGACACGTTGGCGCAGGGGCAGACAAAGATGCTGACGCGACGGCGGGGTGGTAATGACGTGGGTCTGACGTGGGTCTGACGTTGGACGGGCGGATTGACCGAAACCGGAAGCTGTTAGCGGTTTCCTATCGCACCGCTATAGATACGGAGGTGGTATTTGTCAGGCGTACCTCCGATATGCAGTGGGGGTGACGCGTGGCAGAGGCCTGACGTCACCCTCTGACAGATATCGGAAGGTATCTGTCGGACGTCGGGGCCGCTCCGATATGAATCAGGGCCGTCGGATCAAATGGGTCCGATCCGACGGTTGACGGAAGATTGAGGTGTTCGATCAATACGGACGGGGGCGGGATTTATTTAATATTTCTTTTGGGGATCTGCGCTCGGCGGAAAACATTAGGATATGGCAGATTTGTAATGTTTTTCAATAAAAGTAATACGACGCCGATACTTTGGATAATTCAAAAAAAATGGGTTTTTGGGTTTTATTTGCAAATGAAGCGGGTTATAGGTAAAAAGGGTTTTTTCAAGGTTTCCTTTGCCAACAAAGGGTTTAATGGGTCAAATGGATTCAGAAGGGGAAAAAGGGGTATGGCTTAGGGTTCTCAAACTGACCAGATGTCAATTTAGTCCCTGATAGTGAACATATGGCTATAATGCCAAGGGAAGGGTATTTATACAATGCTTGGGGTTTATACACCGTAGTGTTATAATAGTAGGGAAAGGGTAATCATAGGGGATTTAGATAGTAGAAGTTAGGGGTTAATATGGATGAAAAGGGGAATGAGGAGTGATATCACTAAGTTTATTTGAAAACCACTTAGCTTAGAGAGTAGATCAAAATGAAAAGAACTTTAGACAAGAAATGTGGCTTATAAAGGAATAAGAACCACCATAGAACCACAAATTCTTCCATGGATTTCAACTGATGAGGGGATGTTAGTAATGAATGTGAAAGGGGTAAACTGGGAAGTTAGACATGCTCCTCTGCTTTGCTGCAACCTGATGGAGAAGAGGACCTTCTCAATCCATTGATATTCCTTCGCAGCTATGCTACCAAACACTCATTTGACCGGAATAATATTTCTGCAACCCCATCTGCCTACCCATCTACTTGCCTAGCATTTTTTGTTTCTTCTTGGAGGGTGCACTTAGACTTGCAGACCCTTATTTGCCTTTTCTTTTCTCTGGATTTTTCCTTTTGATTTTCTATCTACTGCTACCCTTATTGCTTCCAAGGTCCCAGATTAAGCAGTTGGGAGCCTTACTTCTCTACCTAAGCTACTTGTCTGCCAAGATTAAACAGTTTGGATAGACTTCTTTCTCTATTCTGCAACTGAAAATTTAAAACATGGCATGATCCAGCTTAAGCTGTTGGACCATCCATCAAAATTGAGTACCCATCAAGCTATATACACACAGTGTGTTCTCTTTGGAAATATGGGATCTTTGCATGGCCAAAGCAGAGCATATTTGGAACTTTTCATTGCCAATCATGAAATATGAAACCTATTGGTATAGGTAGCTAACAGATACAAATGATAAGACATCCTTTTTATATAAGGAGTCTAAGGGGTCATAATATAATCAGAGCCGATATAACAATAATAATGTAAAGGCACAATAATAACAATTGTGGGCTTCTATGGGGCACAATAGTAACAATATGGGGACTACATGGGTACAATAATATCATAAGGGGGTTGTACTAATAACAATAAAGGGTTACACTAGTATTATAGGGGTCTAACATTCAAACAGAATCGTGTTGCTCTTGTTCAACCTGTTGTTTTGCAACACACTACTTTTCCAGTCGGGCCTTCTCCTTGGCCTCCTTCCTTCGCTGTGCAACCAACTTCTATGCCATCTGCTTCGCTGCATCCTTCCTCTTTTTCTCTGCAAAACTCTTCGTGCCTTTTCTTGTACTTGCAACCAAGTCAGACAGAGAGTACCACTCTACTAACCAACACTTAATTACTTCTTGAATCACATCACCTGTGGCGAGATATGGCAGATCAAACCACTTCTGCTCTGGATCCTTCCACGCCCGAAAATAAACGCAGTGGAAGTCTACCTTGAATTCTACATATTCTAACAATTGTTTGTACATGGTAGGGGACAACCGCGGGCACTGGTTGATGGCCATGCAAATGCTCACCTCCATTAATACCAAAAAAATATTCATTTCTGTGACCTGAGCGGGGTACTTCATAGCCCAAAGGTAGGAAAACTGTGCAACCTCCGACAACCCTACCTCCAATGGAGGAAACTGACTATCCTTCAGCAACTCCCAAGCTACCAACACAATGGAGAGAAGTAACCACATGTAGTGGAAGGTCTTGTTCTCATCTTGAGCCTCACGACAATTCGCAAGGAACTCGCTACATAAATAGCATGACCAGTTAAACTGCATGCCCTCTGCGCATTGTGTAGCTAATGAGATCATGGGTGCCGGAACCTTGTCCGCATGACACTTCCTCATGACCTTGTTGACTATTATCTGGCTAGAAATTTTCACCGAGGGGTTGTTGATGGTTGTTATGGAGTACCCACACAGCTTCTTGAGAAGCTCAAACTTCTTCTTCATCTTCTCTGCTAATTTCCGCTCACTTATCTTTTTGCCAAACTCCTTGGTTAGATTCAAGCCTTCATCTGGTAGGAGCATGATCCTATGGACAAGCATGTCCATGATGGGGATAGGCACACCAAGCCATCAACACCCATCATGCACCAGATTTAGTAGCTACTGTATATAGGTGGTATTTATGTTAGAGCGGGTAGTGGGGCACCCACAACAAGTTCAATAACTTGGACTTCGTGACTCCACAAATCCACTGGACTATCTCCAATGTAGTGACAATGAAGTCTTTGTAATATACCTACTTTATGTAATTCTCTGTTGCAAGGTGGAGGAACCTCTCATGGTCAGCCAAGTCCCAATCCTCCATCTTTAAGAGGGAAACCCGCGCCAGGAATAGAACTTTGAAGGTAATATTTTCGGGCAACAAGGGCATGTTGATGATGAATTTTTTTGAGTCTGGGTCCTTGGTGACCTTCACCTTCCCTTTATGTGGAGGGATATACTGTGGAAACTTGGAGATGGGCTCCGCACCCTCGGCATCTATATCTTCAATGCCCTCTTCAGCCTCCAAGTCTACAACCTTCTCATACTATTGTCCTTCTTTTGTTTCTGGGTAGAAGAATGATTTCTATGTGACTTGCGAACTCGCACTAGCCTTTTCTGCTTGTCTTTCTTCAGCTTGTGGGTCTCGCGCACTAGTGTAGGCTTCGACCTAGGTGAACTCAGCACCGTAGGCACAAGATCCAGAGCCTCCGTGCTCACAACTTATGGAGCCGCTCCTTCAGAGGAAACAGTTCTTTCGGTGCTTGCAGTCTCGCCTGGTCCAGACATAATGCTGTAAATGAATTGTCGAGTTTCCTCGGGTAGATTATCAAACACAGAGCTTGCGGTCAAATCTTTGAAAAACTTATGATTCATAAGCAATGGACAACAAAAATAAAAAAATCTAAGGGTGCAAAGTGTTCTATGTTGTAATTTATAGGGGAATTTGAATTCAAATCCGATCATTCCCCCCAAAATTTGTCCATTAATTCTGATTTTGGGGCAGATCTCCAAAGATTTCAACCTTAAGTGCCGCCCACCCACTCCTTTTAACCGTCCCCTAGCTGTCAAATCATGAATAGTGACTCTAAAGGTCATTTTCTGGCTATGATGCATGATATCTCCCTCCATAGCGCATCTCCCTTCACGTGGCTTTTGGTACTATGGCATCACCCTATTTCGCACAACACCCCTGTTGCGTAGTCCCCAAAACCGAGTAGTGTAGTTTATAGTCCTACACTCCCTTGCAGCTGCCTGGAGCACTAAGACTATTCATCCGCCATACAGTCATTGAGCCGGATCTTCGGCATACTGTTTAAATCGACTTCCATTCACCCTTTCTAGAAAAGGTTCTCCATTTAGCTTTGCAAGATGAACCGCACCCCCATTTGTGATTTCTTTGATGACGTATGGCCCCAACCAGTGCATCTAAAAATTTCCTGGAAACTTATCTAACTTACTATCATATAATAAACCAATTCATTTACCTTAAATGTGTACAACTTGATGTGTTGATCATGCCATGCTTTTTCTCGTTCCTTCTGTACTTGATGATGAAATCCAGCCAAGAATATGTCCTCTTTGAGCTCCATCAACTACACGAGCCATTCCTCCAAGGCTCTAGGGTCTGCCATCCCTGTGAAAGCGGATATGCGTAGACTAGGCGTGATATATTCCATAGGAATCACAACTTCTACGCCATAGACCAACCAGAAAGGTGTTAGACCTATTAGTATTTTGCAAGTAGTCCTATACGCCCATAATACTGCTGGTACGCGCACGTCCTAATAATTCTGTGGCACATTGCAAACCTTTGTCAGTGCATTCTCCAATATCTTATTGAAGGCCTCAACTGGTCCATTAGCTTGAGGATGATATGGCGTACTCTTCTGATGATACATATGAAACTCTTTTGTCAGCGCGCTGATCATTTCATTGAGGAAGTGTGTACCACGATCACTAATCAACAATTTTGGGTAGCCAAATCTGGTTAATACATACTCAAACAAGAATTTTAGGTGTTGTGGCCCCTGTACAATCCTTCATAGGATATGACTCCACCCATTTGGTCAGATACTTTGTTGCGGTGATGATATAGCGCACACCTGTTTTCTTTCCTAGGGGCTAAATTGGTCCTACAAAGTCAATAGCCCATTCCTCAAATGGCTATAACGACACCTAAGGATTTAGAGGTAGTTCATCCCTTCACGATGGCCTCCCCATTCTTTGACATACATCACATGCCCTACAATATGCTTTGATATCCTTGTGTAATGTAGGCCACCACAACCCCACGTGCAGAATAATCTACACCATTGCCTTTTCTGCATAATGCCCTCCTACAACCCCTCCATGAGCCTCTACAAGGATTCTATTTTTTTCAAAATTAGGAACATATTTTCGGAGTATCTCATCGGAAACCATCTTGTATAAATGTCCTGCAATTACCGAGAAATCAGTTGCACGTACTACCAACTCTTTCTTCTGCTGATTGGTGTATCCCTATGGAGTTGTCCTTATGGTAAAAAAGTGTATAATATATACAAAGTGGTTGTCCACTACGCATACCGCGAAGAGCTGCGCGTCGGAAAACCCTTCCTCCAAATCAGTAAGCTCCTTCCCCATTTCAATTTGCGACAAATGGTTAGGTCTTGCATTAAACCTTCCTAGCTTCACAATGACCTCAAAGTCATATTCTTGAAACAACAGCAACCATCTACATATCTTCCCCCCCCAACACAAGCTTATTGGCTAGGTACTTCAAGGTGGAGTTGTATGTGTACATCTTGAAATGTTTGCCCAACAGAGTGTCTGAATTTTTGGAGTACATACGCCATAGCCAATCCCTTGCGCTCTGTCGTTGAATAGTTATTCTAAGCTTTTGACAAATTTTGACTCGCAAATGCTATAGGATGATCCATCTCTCCTTCACCAGCCTATGTCAGCACTACTCCCAACGCAATGCATGAGTCATCAACGTGCACATGGAATTCCTTCATCCAATATGGGAAGACCAAGATCGGTGTGGTGGCCATATTTTCTTTTAATACATCGAGATTATGCGGCCATTATTCATCCCAACAGAATGTAGCATCCTTCTTCAGTAGCTTCTCCATAGGTGCGGTAATTTGGGCATAAGCCTTAATGAACTTTCGATAATACCCATCATGGCCCAACATTGCGCGCAATTGTTTGACACTCCTTGGGGCCTCCAAATTGACTATTACCGTGATCTTGGAAGGATCCACCATTAGTCCTTGCTTGCACATCACATGAACCAACAAAATTACAAAGGGGACATTGAATAAAAATTTCTTCAGGTTCAGTGCGATCTGATATCTTCGGCACATATCCAACATTAAGCGTATATTGGCTACATGGTGCTTTACTAACCCAAACACCATCTAGTCATAAAAATATACCTCCAAGAATTTTTGAATAAACTCTTTGAACGTTGTGATGACTACGCGAGAGAATATCACTGGCACATTCTTGAGTTTGAATGTCATCACTATGTATTGAAAATTCCCCCATTCTATTGTGAAGGTTATTTTGCTCCTGTCTTTCGGCGTGATCTTAATCTGATGGTACCTAGAGAACCCATCAGTGAATGAGTAGGCCTCTTTCCCTACAAAATTGTCCAGTACCTCATTAGTAAACAACATTGAGAAAGGATCATGGACATAAGCATCATTAAGCTTTCTTAGATCTACTTAAATGTGTATCTCTCCCTTTTGCTTCTTTTCCTGAACTACCATCAGACTCACCAAATCAGATTCCTCCATAGGTTCGATAATGCTTGCCTCAAGAATCTTGTCTAGCTCCAAGAAGACCTTTTCCTTATATTTGGGATTAAGGCAATATGGCCTTTTATTGACAGGCTTTGAGTTTGTTTTCAAAGTTATTTTCACCACACCCAAATCAGCTATGATGCCTTTCAAGTCCAAAAATTTCGTAGGAAAAAAATCCTGGTACTCGTGGAGTAACTGAGCAATGTTATCCACTGTGGCATCATCCTAATAATCTTCGATCTTTGCAAATTTTGGCTCCACTTCAGTATCAATGTTTACTTGCCTAGTCTTCAATGACGTGGTGATATCCAGGTTCTCTAGCTGCGGACCTTCGACCTTGCGATGGCCTTTCATTTTTGGGATATTGATATTCCTTGAATCCTCATCCTCCCCTTTAGTAGTCACATTATAGAATTCCAGCGCATGGTGCAGCTAGGTGCTCCAATCCAGTTGAACAAATTCCAAAGGATCTTGGGAAATTCTGAATATCAATGCCTTAACCTCCTACAACACCCCATCAATGCTTTTGAATCTGTATTCAAAAATGAAGGTATTCAAAAAGCCTTCCATTAAGATATCTCACTCCATGGTGCCGTGGTGGAGCTTTATTTCCAGGTACTAATTCGTAGGGATTATATCCAGAGTGTGACAAAATAAGTGCACCCACTCTCGTTGCGGCTCTATTCTGTAGAATTTAGTACACTTTTCTAAATGATTACATGGATTATTCCTCCCATCATATTTCTCACTTAACCATAATTAAGGATGACCAAATCGCATCCTCATCATCCTCCTATAATCGCCCCATTCATCAAAGTTGTCCTTGTGCATACCCCACCAACGAGCGAGTGTAGTGCATAGTGCCAAATCCAGCGCCTCAAAATGATGATCCTCTAGAATATCTCTTTCAAAAGCATCCAAAAACTTATCTACATCGGTTAAACCATAATAATAAGGTAGATTTATTACCTTTGATGACACACAACGCATGATTTACTCATCATATTGCAGCGCAACTTAGATACTTCATGCAACCTATTTTACGAATGCTCCAATTCTTCATCTCATTCTGAGGTACAGGAGCTTTCTCGGTCCTATGGAATCCATCCATCAACTGTTTGATTAACCCAATCTTGGTCTCGCATCGTAATTTTGTAGATTTGATCCAAATCATCATCACTTTTCTCATAGTCATGGACCTTTTAAGTATAGCATGGTCCCTCTACAGGGTGCAATGGTACTACAATGCAGAGTGATTTCCTTTCAAATGACATTGTCTGCTTCTTCAAATTGATGAACTCATTCATGTCAATAGCCCAATCAATACCAAGGAGAGCGGGGTATGGATTGTTGTAACAAAAAATATCTATCACTTCAAAATCAGCCAACACCCTTACACCTTCTATATCTACAGTAACTCAGTGCAGACGTCCCATAGGGATAATCTTCTACTGGTTAGCCATCATCATTTGAATTGGAGACCACTGCAGTGCTAGTCTCCCCATTCTCCCCCATGTCTATTTAAGCGAAACATTCGCATCAGATCCTAGATCCAAAATAACCTATTCCATCTCATAGTCTCCTATTTGTGCGGTGAGCCTCATCTTGTGCCTTGTCCTCGTCTTATGTTTGCCAATCTTTTTGACTATGCAGTGTCCTTCAGGAGAATTTTCCTTCCCAACAAACTTATTTATCAATTCTTTTATCCCTTTCACAACTTCATACAAGTCTCCAAGAAGGTGGTAAGCACGGAGGGGTCAACCTTTGTCAACATGCTGATTGCTGGGAATTTGTCCTGACTTCCTGAGATAGAGATCTCAATGAAGCTTTTCTTCGCCTCCATAAACATTTCCTTCATGCACTCCAGATCAAACCCAACCTCCTTTTCTGGGGCCTTGAGGACCCACCACTGCCTTTAGGTTTTTTTCGTTTATCATCATCAGTCGTTATCTTGCTTTGCAACACGATATTCACATTTGGATCTTCCTCGCGGGGCTAGACCCTCATCATGTGTAAGTTCTGGGTAGGATGTTGAGGTTGCGCCTTCTTCTCCTGCATCTTAGCTATCAACACAGGGAATTATTCTATTGTATGGTCAAACTGAGTGTAGTATTGACATGACAGGCGTGTTTGACTCATACACTCTTGTGCGTAGTGCCCTCGTGTTCCATAATTATAGAAAATGACCTGTCTCCGACCTCTACCAGATACTCCTCCTCCTCGGCCTCATCCACACCCCCGATATCCTCCACATGCTCCCCGATTGACTTGATCCGAAGGGCGAGTAGTTGCTTGCATTTGATACGTAGGCGTCCTTTCCATCATTAGTTCATAGCTATGGTTGGCACTCATCATGGTCCACCGGTTTGAAGAAATCATAGAACAATTGTTTGTAGGTTTTAACCCTGTACAGATGTTACCTGCATCCGAATTCTAAAACACATAAAATAAACAATGTGAGAGCATAACACATAAAATGTTGGGATGTGTTATATTCTTTCCACGACTAGTCCACGTAGTTAACCAGAGTTAGAGGGGGGGGGGGTCATAGGGGGTTTGAGGCATACCGGTAACCCCACATTATGGGGTCCGGGACAGCGCCCCGGAAATTTTGGTTTTGGACCCATGTTAAGTTGGGCGGACCCACCTATGGTTTTGTGCATGATTTTCGCATATGCTTTTAGACGCGATGGTTTTCGGTCCATGGTATTGGATGTTTTGGCATGTATAAATATGTATTGTAACATTGAAAGGAATATAATGAAAAATCAAGCTAGTAGTCCCGGTTTTGGGATCCAGGGGAAAATCTCTGTGTATATGTGTTTTATGTGTTATGCTCTCGCATTGTTTATTTTCTGTGTTTTAGAATTCGTATGCAGGTAATTTCTGTACGGGGTTAAAACCTACATTTGGTATTAGAGCAGTTTTGGCTTCAAGGGGACTCCTTTGTTGCTGAGGGGTTTCACT
Organism: Pinus tabuliformis; assembly: GCA_031772625.1. Classification (NCBI taxonomy): domain Eukaryota; kingdom Viridiplantae; phylum Streptophyta; class Pinopsida; order Pinales; family Pinaceae; genus Pinus; species Pinus tabuliformis. Next base: position 833,796,467 of record CM062807.1, on the reverse strand, counting down.
CAGGCTTGTGGTAGACCCTATTCAATGCGAGATCTATGATATTGATTCTGGTGGTGAAAGAAGATGGCAAGTAGTGGAAAGATAGAGATCAAGAAATTTAATGGTTAGAGTTTTGAGTTGTGGAAACTCAAGATGGAGGATCTTTTGGTGGATAAAGATCAGTGTGGTAGATCTGGGTACTAAACCAATGAAAGTGTCAGATGAAGAATGGAAGAAGTTGGATTAGAAGGCAAAGAGCACAATACGATTGTGTGTCTCAAATTCAGTATTGCTAAATGTATCAGGGGAAGCCACAACAAAGGCTTTGTGGAACAAGTTAGGGACTTTGTACCAATCTAAGTCTCTGGTGAATAAACTATTCCTGTGGAAAAAGCTGTATAACCTAAGGATGAAAGGTCGAGACTCGGTGACAAAGCATCTAAACGCATTTAATACTGTGGTAAGTCAGTTAGCATCTATTGATATTAAAATTCCAGATGAAGATAAGTGCATTAGTTTGTTGTGTTCTCTACCAGATTCGTGGGATAGTTTGGTTATTGCAATAGGTAGCAATGCAACTGCCTTGTAGTTTGATGAAATAGTCTCAGCTTTTCTGACAGAGGAGATGAGATGGAAAAATATGGAGAGCTAGAATGGTGATTCCTTGTCTGTACAAGGACGGTCCCAGAACAGAAACAAAAATAAGTCATCGAGTGGGAGATCTAAATCTAGTGGGAGATCTAAATCTCCAGGAAAACTTGTAAAGGTGGTGTGCTGGAAATGTGGAAAGGAAGGGCACTTCAAAAGGAACTGTAAATCTAAAGTTCCTGATAAAGGAAAGGAATCTGATGATGCTCCTTTTGTAGAGGCGAAAACCACCTTAGATGAAGGTGGGGATGTGTACTTAGCTTCTTCAAGTACACATGTAGATCATGAGGCATGGTTGATTGATTTAGGTGCATCCTTTCACTTCACTCCTCATAGAGAGCGGTTTTGCGAGTATGAGAAATACGATGGTGATGATGTCTTCTCAGGGAATAATAGGAAGGCTAGAATCGTTGGTCGTGGAAAAGTGAAGTTGAAGTTGCAAGGTGGAAGGGTTAGAACACTTCCGAGTGTTCTGCATATTTCTGCATTGGCCATAAATATGATTTCTGTAAGCAAGTTGGATGATGCAGGTGTAAAAAAAGTGTTTGAGAAGGATACTTGCAAGATGGTTTTGGGAGCATTGGTATTGATGCGGGGAGTTCGAATTGGAACTCTGTACAAGCTGCAAGGTAGCATGGTTGTTGATAGGTGCAACATTTCTGCGGCTCTTGAAAGTGGAGCAGAAAATAGTGGTCTCTGGAGAGAAGACCATGTTGTGGCATCAAAGGCTTGGACATATTGGAGAGAAGGGCCTTCGAATACTTCATGGTAAAGGTATGGTAGAAGGTATGAGTAATAGCTCTCTGGATTTTGATTTTTGTGAAAATTGTGTATATGGGAAGCAAAATTGGGTGAATTTACCCTCTGGTAGTAAGAAGACGAAACATATATTAGAACTTGTTCACAATGATGTGTTTGGACCTATGAAGGTTCCATCACTGGGTAAGTCTGTGTACTATGTATCATTTATAGATGACTTCTCAAGGAATACATGGATATATTTCCTTAAGAAAAAATATGAAGCCTTTGACAAGTTTAAAGAATTTAAGACTCTCGTGGAAAATCAGACAGAGAAGAAGATAAAGGTGCTGACGACAGATAATGGTGGAGAGTTTTGCAGCAAGGAATTTGAAGAATTGTGTAAAAAATGTAGTATAGCACGACAAAAGACTACTTCATATACACCTCAACAAAAAGGAGTTGCAGAAAGAATGAACAAGACATTAATGGAAAGGGCAAGAAGCATGCTTAGTAGTGCCGGCTTAGGACAAGAATTCTGGGCAAAAGCGGTGGATACTACATGTTACCTAGTCAACAAGTCACCTTCATTAGCGTTGGAGGATAAGACTCCACAAGAGGTATGGATTGGTAAGAAACCCTCTCTTTCACATCTAAGGGTATTTGGATGTGATGTATATGTACATGTTCCAAAGGAGAAAAGAATCAAGTTGGATAGTAAATCTGAAAAGTGCATCTTTATTGGGTATAAGGATGGTTTAAAGGGTTATAAGCTTTGGAACCCAGTAACAAGGAAGGTTGTGTACAACTAAGATGTGGTGTTCAGAGAGGTGAAAGATGTTATTAAACATGAATTCGAACCAAAGGAACCTAAGAAGATAGAGTTTGAGCTAAAAGAGGAAGAATCAGACTCTACAGCAGAGGAGGAATCAGAAGATGAAGAGCTACAAACTCTGGCTGTGAGAAAATAAGTTCGAGAAAGAAGGCAGCCTAAAAGGTATAGTCCATCTGCTTTCTGTTCCAATTTTTCTTTGTCTGTTACTGATGATGATCCCAGAATTGTGAAGGAAGCAGTGGATTCAGAGGATGGAAAACTCTAGAAAGAGGCCATGGTTGATGAAATGACATCTTTGCACAAAAATGAGGCTTGGGATCTAGTGGAGTTGCTGGCTGGAAGGAAACCCATTGGCAGAAAATGGGTGTTCAAAAAGAAGACAAATACAGAAGGAAAAGTGGAGAAATACAAAGCTCGGTTGGTAGCAAAAGGTTATTCCCAGGTGTCGGGAACTGATTCTGGTGATTTTTTTTCTCCTGTTGCCAATGTAACTTCTATTAGATTATTTTTATCTGTTGCTGCTGATTTTGATTTTGAGGTACAATAGATGGATGTAAAGACAACATTTATTCACGGGGATCTAGAAGAAGAAATCTACATGAAGCAACCTGAAGGCTTTGCGGTGAAGGGTAAGAAAGAACTGGTATGCAAGTTAAAGAAGTCTCTGTACGGGTTAAAACAGTCCCCAAGGATGTGGTATCAGAAATTTGATACATTTATACACGGACTTGGCTTCACCAGAAGCAAAGCAGATCACTGTGTGTATTTTAAATTAATTGGTGACCATGTTATTTATCTAGTCTTGTATGTGGATGATATGTTGCTGGTTGGAAATGACAAAGAAATTATCTAGGATTTGAAGACCCAATTGTCCTCCAAATTCGACATGAAAGATCTTGGTGCTGCAAGCTATATTTTGGGCATGAAAATTAAAAGAGATCAGGCAAAGAGGAAGCTCTGGTTAAACCAGAGGAAGTATGTCGAGACAATACTGCAGAGGTTTAATATGCAGGATAGTAAACCGGTGAAGGTTCCTATTCCTGTAGGTGTGAGGTTATTTTCTGAACAGTGTTCGAAGACACAAGAAGAGGAAGAGGACATGTCTCATGTTCCATATGCAATTGCAGTCGGTAGCTTGATGTATGCAATGGTCTGTACTAGACTAGACATTGCACATGCAAGTGGGAGTATTGAGCAGGTTTATGTCAAAACCAGGAAAGGAGCATTGGACAGCAGTGAAGCGAGCTTTCAAGTGTTTGCGTAGCACTAGTGATTATGGTTTGTGCTACCATGGAAGACCGGGATTGGACATAGTGTTGGATATTCATGGCTTTGTTGATGCATACTAGGCTGGAGATCTGGATCAAAAAAGATCTACAAGTGGGTATGTGTTTAACCTATTTGGAGGTGCAGTCAGTTGGATGAGTAAGAAACAATCTGTAGTGGCACTATCAACTACAGAGGCAAAATACGTGGCAGCCACTCTGTTGAAGTATCAAAAATCGCTGCAACAACATGGGGGATGACCACTCGGTCCGGACCTTAAAGCAGCTCATTTTCCGTTTTGAATGGTGGTTCCGACTGGTTCAACTAGGTCTAGTTACCTTCTCTCAATTTCCAATGGATTCAAAATATGACTTTCATTCACCAATGGAAAAGAGACATCAGATCAACGCTCTTGCTAATCATGCAAGAAAGTAACCCTTAAGCTGATTTGGGGCTTAGCCAATCCACTACTAAAGTTTGCCTCTTTGGGAAGAGGACTTAAAAGAATGTAGAACTTAATATAAATGCAAAATTGTTCTAAGATGCAAGCAAAAGAAACTATCTTAATCCTATCTCAATTAGGCAGATATAGATCTAACCCAACCAAGAACAGGTATTTATAATATTGGGATTGAAATATGTCTTGTTTATAATGAATATCATGTTAATGAAATAGTTCAATTAACTGACATTATGGATAGCAAAACACATCCTATTGAGACCTTTTAACTAAAATAATCAATCAAAAACACTCAGGAAGAAGTTCTCAGAATGATCTTGATCATTTAATCAGTAACTTGAATTATTAAACAATAATATGCGGAAGAAGTTCACAACATATCACTATTTATTCATCCAATATTAAAAGACATATTTATGAGTAAATGGTTACCTATAAATTAGAATTAAACCCATAAGAGTAGAGATAAATAACAACATAAAATAGAGGAAAATTACCCATACCGACAAAAGTGCACAAATATGAAATTAAATTGACACAATTCTTATTATTATAAAATAAAACCAGCATTTAAAATAATAGTATTCGAAATACCAATTTATTGAATCCATTTCTCTAGCTCTGGTCTCTAATAGTTCTTTACAACGTTTGAGCTTCTGCTTTCAAAACCAGAGCTACAATAGTGAAAACTCTGATCATTATACATAACTCAGAATGTAGAAGAAAAACCTCAATAATCTCCAGATCTGAGATTCCACTCCTCTCACCTACAACTCTAAATCCTTATTACAAAAGTGCTTTTAGAATTCCAGAATTGCAGAGGAGAGCAGCCCATATTACATTCTGCAATCTGCTATTTATAATATTTGCAAAGGAATTCTTGAGATGAAAGTTTGTTGAAGAAAATCTGCCCAATCACTTTTATTTGCTCAAAATTCCAATCTTTTAATTGCTGGAGCATTCTCATTGATCAAGATCTTTTCTCCATATCTTTTCTACTGTTTTCCTACAAAAAAGAAATCAAAATGAATTAAGATGCAACAATAAAATCAAAATATAATTTCTGGCATTAAGACAAATCCAATAAAATTCAATTTAAATAAATAATTGAAAATAAAATATAAGCTCTCTATTGATGCCTGAGATGGTTTAATTCGCCAAGGATTTTATTGATGAGCGAATATGCAATTAGAAGGGGTTTGGGCAAATGAAAATGAAGAAAATAAAACTCAGAAAATTGATTTTGTTTTCAAAATTCGGAGCTTGATCTTCTGCCTGATTTTTGACCTAATAAATGACTAAATCTGTTAGTGAAACCTCCTCAGAAATGTTCTTCTTGATTTTATCTTTCCAATGAGCCGTCCTGGGCCTCATTTGGCCAAGTATAACTCAATCTATGAGCTTCCAAAGTAAATGAGTTAATTTTGGCACAATTCTGGAAATTTTGTTGCTGGGCTAAAAATCAGAATTTTTAATTAGAAATTTAATCCTAAATTAGATTTTAATTATTTAATAATTAATTCTAAATTAATTATTAACTAACTAATATATACAATTAATTCTAATTAATTCTCATCTAATTAAAAATTAATTAAGTTACAAAATTGAATTAGTATACATATGATTTGAAAAAGTTAATTTAAATATAATTAATATTATAATTCAAATTATATTAAAATTATAATAAATATTAAAATTATAATATAATTATTATAATATAAAAAATATAAAAAATAATTTTGGAATCAATCCAAACCCAAAATCCATAAAACAAACCATTGAAATCAATCCAAACCCATTAATTCATCCACGTGAGATTATGGAGGGATATGGTGAGTGGAGTGTGAGGTGAGGGTGACGTGAGGGTGAGTGAGGTGGAGGTACGGGAGTCATAAGGGGTGAAAAACTTTGTATTAAAATCTTTTAACACATCGCATTTTCCAATCGCAAATCCTTTAATGTTTAAGTTGAGGAGCTTGTTAAAATTGCGATATGCGATATGCGATGTCGCAATATCGCATCGCATGAAAACATTACATCGCATATTCTTTTAAAAGGTTCATTGTAAGGTTTTGAAAACTTGATTCGTTATGAATTTTGCGAAGTGCAATTTGCGATGGACGCGATCGTATTGTAAAATTTTTATTATTTATTTTATTTCGGGTCGAAGCTTAATGGGTTTGTTTAAGTTATAAAATGAAATTAAGTGGGGTTTGTTTGGAGTGGTATTTTTCTATTTAAACTACAACCACTTTAATAAAAATAAAAATTAAACTACAGCCACTTTGACATTCTGGGTTTTTCAAGATTACTAATTTATTTGAAAATTGGAGTAAATTTCTAAAACCCGATGCTTCATGATTTGGCTATATAAGTAAAAATGAAAAATGTTAGTAAGAACTAACTAGGGGTTAATATTTAAAATAAATGCATTATTGAACTAATTTGTTTACAAACATGGAATATTGTACATTTTATGCATTTTTAACCTAGGCTAGATAAACGATGAGACTTCAAAGGAGTGTTATTTACAAACCAGTTGACCAAATGAGGCAAAATAAGCGTCAATGGGAAGCTTATAAAAAATCGATTTTAATAAGGCAATCAAAACAAGAATCTAAAGAAAATGAAAAATTAACAAAATTGTAGGATAATCAACTTAATAAAATTCCTAAAAAGCGTTTAGCCAAAAAATTATAGAAAGGGTCCCCATTATTTGAAGTGAATAAGTCAAAAATGGGGGGATTGTGTTTTACTACAACAATGGCGACACACGGGAGAAGAAATAGTTATCTCTATTTGATATGAATAATATTTTCCTAAAATCAAAGTAAAAATAATTAAAGAAGAAAGAATTATGCTTGAAATGCTTGACTAGGTTCATTAGTTTGAATAAAAGCAAGAATCATCTAACTGTAATTTTTCTTAAAATTCCTCATAAATTAAAATATTTCAAAATTCTATATCAATCTTTAATTAGTTATAGAGATAAAGCAGGGGTCACTTTACAGCTTAGCTTTTAAAATATACTCATTTGTCACAGGTAGAGCCACTACTGCCAACAAACATTTATAGTTTCGACAGGGTTACTTTTTAATCATCAATGATTTAGAATCCCATCTCTTTAAGAATTATTGATCTAGAGATAAAACTACTTTTTTTATGTTTTATTTTTTAGTTCCTAAGAGCCATTGTCCTGGTTTGGTAGCCAGATAGTTGACAATGCCATTCACTAGTTATAATTGGACTAAACAAGCTGGCTCATGATAAGACCCCTTGTCTTATAATTGTTTGCAATCATAAGCCATTACCCTGGTTTATTTAACAGTGTTAGTAATGTCAGCCTATTTTTCCCCTATGATCATGGTAAGCAAGCTCATGATGAGACCTCTTATCTTTTAAGTTTAAATATATCTCTGGATTATTCTCTAGAAAAATAAGACTCTTTGGGACAGAGAGAATCATTGACTCCTTAAAAGTTAAGAATGACAATTTCAGAGTTAAAGGTGCCTTGCTATAAAGTGTCTTTACTTGGTTGAAAATAACATTTCTTGATCGATAATAAAACTTTGAAATATCTTAATAAAATATTGAAATCTCAAAATGATTACAATTTTGATGAAAAAGAAATTTCTCCAAATTTTATGATACTTTGCCAACTTCTCTTGATTGGTAATCTCTTCCTTAAATATGTCTACTTTTATAATAAGAAAATCAAACTTTTAGTAAGAAATTTTAAAGAAAAAAGCTAATAGGTGACTATTAACAATTTTTTTCTGTTTATGCCAACCATAGTTAGGTAACAAGAATGCCTTCCATATAAATCATGGCGAAGTCACCAAAATCAAAAGTGGAAACAAAAGGAAAAGAATTCTTAAGCCAAAGTGAGAAAAGAAATCAACAACCAAAAATAAAAATGTATAAATTTAAAAATAGAAAGAAAAATCCAACTTTCATAAGATAAAGTCAAACAAGAATGTTTATATCAATGTCTCAACAATATGAAGAAAAAAGAAAATAATCACGTAATCATTCATTCTTATGTCAACATTTAGAAAAATCATACTTTGCAGGGTTGTAAGCATTTTAGGAATTTTTGGATAGCAGTAACGATTAAATTCAGCCACAATGAAAACTTTCTGTCTGATGTCAATATTCTTGTTTCCAAGCATCATCTTAATAATTTTCTAATAAAAAAATGAATGTTGAAAGAAACAAACTAAAGGTTCAAAAACTTCATGGTGTAGCTGTTTCGATGAAGATTATCGCTACTTATTGAAATAAAGCTAAGAGAAGAGTATAGGACTTCGAAAATATGATCCGGCAGAGGATTAAAAGCTTCAAATGGAAAACTGCAAAACATATTTTTATATCAGCATACTTTTTAAAAACAAAACTAAAGTAATAAAATGGAAATTAATGAAAGTGGGTACATGGATCTTACCATTGGATAATTGTTTTTGATCTTACTTGAAAGGTATCAGTTTCTCCAAACTAGCTGACTTCTAATTTTAATTAACATAAAAAACATGAAAAAGTCAAACTAACCAAAATCCTATATCCCAAAATCATTATTTATTTCATTTAAACTAAAACAAATAGTAAAATGCAAAAATGGAATGCTTAATGTTCAAGGGAAAACAAATGCATTAGAAATGAGAATGAAATTTTGCAGTAATGATTGTTTTTCAAAATATTATAAGTTTCATATAAACTCTATGATTTTATAAATTGTCCAGAATCAAAACCAAATCCAAGATAATAAAACTTAGATATGAATATAAATAGGTCTTGAATTTATTTTTTAATTATGGAATTATATATTTAAAACTGAAATATATGAGAAACCGGAATGATTTGAATATGCTGCAAATTTGTCATGAACTTCTTTTTGACCATAGTGGTTACCCAAGCTCGCTTTTAAAATAACACATCGCCATATTGGATGATTCACATCACATGTTTCTTCACCATGTTTCAAGTTTAATTTGCAAGACTTCACCTTTGTTGCTATGCCATATATTGATTAAATGTTAATGGCTCAGAGGCATGCATTGGAAGCTATCGCATCAGAGATTGCAATGGAAAATTGCCGATATGAAAACATGTAATGAGAAGATGTGCGATAAGATGGAGCAATCGCATCATTGAAGAAATATTATATCGGGGATCGAGGAATATTTACATTGTGCTTCCCACATCGCACAACGCACATCGCAGATTCTGAATTGTGATGTGAGCATAAATAAAAATGCGATGAAGCGATTGCGATATCGGTGATTTCTAATCGACGATGCTAATCGGTGATTGGCGAACTTTTGGTACCCGATGTAACACAATTTGATTCTTGCAATGCTGATATGCGATGAATGACGTGGCTAATCGGCGATCGCGATTAGCAATCTTAAGCACATGAGGTGATCCAGGTGGATGTTGGTGGCCACCCACCTATCCCATTTGGACCCCCACAATTGTCTCTTTCAACTTTTTCAGTTTCCTAAATTGTAGCACAGTTTACTATTTTTAGCAGTTTTTCGGTTCTTAAACTTCCGGAGCTGTTTTGAGGCCCTAAACGATGTTTTTTTGGAAATATAGAGCAACATCGGTCCATGAGTGGTAGTACTCAGATAGATCTTTCTAACGAGCTATCGTACGCATCAAATGGAGATAGTATGCCAAAGTTATGACCCCGAGATATTGATGTACCAATTTACCCAAACAGGGCCTACAATTTGGCGTTTCATCTTCTAGGGTTAGGTTTCGGGATGTGAAGGGTTTTCCATTGTTTCTAAACAATAAATAGGCCTTCGAGCCTCATTGTAACACAGTTTTAGAACAGTTCAGAGGCATGTAGCCGCCACATCTCTTCTCAGAGATAAGCTACCATCGCCCTAGCTAGTTTATTTCCATTTCTGGTTGTAAGCATATTTCAGTATTTTATATTAATGAAATGAAGTATTATTTCCGCTGCATATCTGTGTTTATGGTTATCTCTGTAATTTGTTGCGTTCCTGTCTAAATCCAGATCAGTGGTATTAGAGCGGTCTGCTTTTTCTCTGTTTTTCTTTGCATGTCCCCAACGAGGTCGGGATATAAGGAGTTAGGGCTTGAACTGGTCGAACCTTTGCGAGACCAGCCTCGCAAATCTCGATGGCCTCCTATGGTGGATGAGAAGAAAGATGAGGGGGCAGGAGATCCTATCAAAATCTTGCTCGAAGAAGCCCTCGAGTGACAATGGAACGCGATGATGGACAGTGTTGCCCAAATCCTTCAGCGACTACCCAGAAGCGATGCATCGGCTTCCAGCATCTACTCTGGAAACGCCACACCCTTTAAGGTACAAGTTAATTTTGAAATCCCCATATTTGAGGGTCAAATAGACGTAGATGTCGTAGATAAATGGTTAAATATACTAGATGGGTATTTTTCTGTTCATGAATTTTCAAATCGAGAAAAGATTGTTTTCGCTCTTCTCAAAGCAGCCCCCCACATCAAGGACTGGTGGGAAACCTACTGCGAGCAAAAGGATGAAAGTATAGGCTCACTATTTTCAGCCGCACCCACTTGGAATGACTTCCAGGATGCCATCAAGGAGCAGTACTACCCTGTCGGAAGCTATGAGGAAAAATACATCAAATGGACCACACTGCGGCAGGGACGAGACCAAGATGTGTCGGAGTTCACAAACATTTTTCATACCCTTCGCACATAGTTGGGTATCAAAGATTCTGAGCTGCATCTGGTACTCAAATACCGCGGCTGCCTACACAAATACATCCAGGAAAAGATGGGGTTCTTGAACATCTCCTCACTCGGCATAGCATACTAATACGCTGTCAAAATCGAGCAGAAGTTCAAACAGAAGAAGTGAGACTTTGGATCTGCAAAACCAAAGCCCAAAGGACAAAGCCAAGGCGGGGTGACCCAAGACAACCCGTCGAAGCCGCAAGAAAAGAACAACACCATGAAGCCGAAGAAGGACACAGGGAAGTGGTGTGAGTTCCACAAGAGTCCCACTCATAACACAAGTGAGTGTCGGACCAAGCAGTCGTTGGTGGCTGAGTTGAAGGCTTTCGAATCAGATGCATGTTCCGACCCTGAGCCAGAACCCAACAAGGGGAATGGTAAAGGGAAGCAGATCATTGATGCGGATCCCAGTGCCATTGTTGCCACCGCCAAGATCTAGAAAGATGAGCCTGAAAATCCAGAGGAAGGGGAGCGTCTTTTCCACTCACAGATGTGGGTGAAGGGTTCGCCGCTACAATTCATTGTCGACAGTGGCAGCCAAAAGAACCTTATTTCAGCAGAGGTCATGAAGCGGTTGGGCCTACCGACTACACCACACCCACAACCATACAGTATCGAGTGGCTTCATGAAGGACGAGATCTAAAAGTTCGTCAGCAGTGCCGCCTTCTCTACAGTATCAAACCCTTCACAGATGAGGTATTGTGTGATGTTACACCTCTAGATGTTTGTGATGTATTATTAGGCCAACCATACTTGTGGAGGCGACATGCTGTGTATGAGTCCAGGCCTCGTGCTGTCATTATTTCTTTGAATAATTCATTATACAGGATACCGGAGGTAGCCCCACCTACCGCCACATCTTTGATCACTACCAAAAAAGGCAGCAAGCTCATATCACAGACCAAGAAATTCATCTGTCTGGTTCACTCCCAAAGTAAGGGGAAGATTGTTGCTACATCCATGACCCTTGCAAAGGGTTCCTCCATGCAGCAGCAGTAGCAAAGGGATACAATCATGACAAAACACAGGAACAACTTATCCTCACCCACATGGGTACCACACAAGTTTCAGGTGGGCAACAAAGTCTGGTTGCATCGACAGAAAGAACACCTTACCAGAACCCATCAGAAACTCAGATCACTCTGACATGGTCCTTATAGCAGTACCAAGGCTATGGGGAACAATGCTTTGGAGCACATCATTCCTCCATTCCTTCGCCTGCACCAAATGTTCAATGTGGACCATCGTCGACCATGCTTCCCACCATCACTGGACACATCAGAGATTGCAGGACAAGTTCAGCAGATGGAGGAACTCAACGCAATGGGGACCATTGCTTCCTAAGGGGGGAGGAATGATCCAGGTGGATGTTGGTGGCCACCCACCTATTCCATTTGGACCCCCACAACTATCTCTTTCAGCTTTTTCAGTTTCCTAAATTGTAGCACAGTTTACTATTTTTAGGAGTTTTTCGAGTCCTGAACTTCCGGAGCCGTTTTGAGGCCCTAAACGACGTTTTTTTGAAAATATAGGGCAACATGGGTCCATGGACGAATGTTGTCTCCCAAAGTGGTAGTACTCGAATAGATCTTCCTAACGAGCTATCATACGCGTCAAACGGAGATCGTATGCCAAAGTTACGACCCCGGGAAATTGATGTACCAATTTACCCAAACGGGGCCCACAATTTGGCGTTTCATCTTCTAGGGTTAGGTTTCGGGATGTGAAGGGTTTTCCATTGTTTCTCAACAATAAATAGACCTTCGAGCCTCATTGTAACACAGTTTTAGAACAATTTAGAGGCATGTAGCCGCCACATCTTCTTAGAGATAAGCTACCATCGCCCTAGCTAGTTTATTTCCATTTCTGGTTGTAAGCATATTTCAGTATTTTACATTAATGAAATGAAGTATTATTTCCGCTGCATATCTGTGTTTATGGTTATCTTTGTAATTTGTTGCGTTCCTGTCTAAATCCGGATCATGAGGTAAAAATTCTTGATACACCGATATGCGATGAAGAGTGGACCCGATAACTTTATGATGAAAATTTAATAACATATTGGATCTGAGACATCGGCCCTTTTAAAGTTATGCTCCTACCATTATTTGCGATTGAATGGACGCGATATTTTATAAACTTGATTTGAATTTCATATCGGGTCCGGAATTATGTGGTCATCGCAATATGGTAAAGTCGTTTATCAGAGATCGGTGATTCATGATAATGGAAGTATATTCAATTGCAAACCTCTGATATGCGAAATGCGATATGGCATATGAGTGAGGTAATACATCAGAGATTTTTTATGAACAATTTGTTATCAAAACTGCTAAGAGCTACTTCCGATGAAATCTTATGATATTGTTTTTAATTTCGATTGGGTTTCCTAAATGAATAAAAACAAAGTTAAAGAATGCTCAAATTCTAATGAATCACAAATAAAATTTCCCTGAACCTGTTGCAAATTTGAACTGGGTTTGCTGCTTACTTCAAGTTTTGAAAACAAATGAAAACCTATAAATAAAACAGAACAAGAATAAAAAATAAACTAAAGAAAATAGAAACTAATAATAGATGAAAATAAACTTGTAAATGCGTACCTGGAAGGAAATTCTTTGTAGTTTTTACCTCATGAATCTTCAAATTTTTCCTTCGATTTATCAAAATTTTGCTTTTGTTCAAAATCATTTCATGATTTATTCTAAATCGGAGTGGGCAATCAAGCTGAAGGAAATCAATTATTCATGTTCAAGAAATCTAAAATTCATAAAATTCACCAGAAATAAATTTGAAACTATGCTTCCCTTTTGAATTGAAACAACAATTTATTACGTCAGCTTATTTCGAATAACTTGAGAAGAATCTGTATTGTTATAGTGACTGTTCAATAATGCCTTTAGTAAATGAATATGATGCATATTACAACATCAGATAATAAACTAAAGGTCCGAATGGGATAAAGCCACTAATTGTGGAAGAATATCAACACAGATTTAAATGTGTACCAGGTGCATACTCAATTAAATTTTGTCAATACATTATTTGAAACAGACAGAAATGTATTCGTGGATAGAGGTATTGCTACAAGAAAATTTAAAAAGGAAAACAAGAATTAAAACTTTCTGATAGGAAGAAAATGTTTCACTGAACATGTATGAGAAGGGCTGATTGTTTTATTTTATTTTTTTAATCTGCATAACTATTAAAAATAAATTAACTACATAAAACAAACTAACTAAATTAATTATACTCCTATTCTAACCATATACATGAAGATGACTAGGTATAGTCATATTTCCAGTGTAACCATTTTCTCATTTTTATTCCTGCATATATGTACAGTTCAAATGTTAGTAATAAAAATACAAATCTAATTGAACTAAGAAAAATAATTCTATAAATAGAATGCACATTTATTGTTAGAAACTTAATTAAAATCTCTTTCTCTTGAAATTTCCTTTCCAATTGAATACTAATTGGATCATAGAAAACTGGATGGATTTCTATTAATAATTGGGAAATGTTCAAAAGAGGAGATGAAAGGCCAGATTGTGAATATGAACTTTTACATTCAAAGGCCTAAAAAAGATTGTTAGTATTATGTACAAATGTTAAATTATTGTTAATCTTCCATGAAGGAAAATTTTTCAAATATTTTTCAAATGAATTAATGAAAAATGGATGGAAATCTGTCAAATAAAATGGAAAATTATTAATTAAATTGGATCGCTGGCAGATTTCTAAAAATACATTCTCTTGTTGATATTGCCTTTGAGAAGATAAAAGCTTTTGATAAAACATTAGCATTGATTGAAATTGAAATTGAAATAGCTTTTGATGCTCTTGATTATAATATAAAACTTCAATTTTCCAACAGGGCAATGCATCAATTGAATGTTTGATGGTAAAGTGCTCAATATGCCAGCATAATGTATTAAAAATATAGAAAAAAAAATATGAAAATAACTCTGATTTTATACAAAATAAGTGAAGAAACAAAAATAAAATGAAATCACTATTTGTACAACTAATGTTACAACACAATTGGGATCGTTTTGAAATAATTTCTTTTTCACAAGGATTGGCCAGAATTATGGAATTTGAGTAATTTTGAATTCCAACTTGTGAATTAGAAAGAGAATTATGATTATGAACAAGAATGAAAGCTTGATCATGATATGAATCATAAATTGGAATGTTTTCTTGAATAGTGAAATCATGAAGATAATTTGCTACTCTAGAATGAGGATTGGTTGAGATAATTTTTAAATTGAAACATTCTTCATTCTTAGATGTTATTTGAATTTTATCATGAGAATTCTCTTGAGAAGAATAGAATTCAACATCCTCGATGTCAGAGTAATTATCATAAATGACTTTACAAGATTATTTAGAATTCCATTCAATCTCATCCAATCTATCTAAACAAGGAGGAATAAGAATCTCATGTTCATTAATGGCAAAAGAATGATCATTAATTGTTTCTCTATCTTGATAAAAATTTATTGGTAATTCGTTTAAATCATCCTCTTTAATTTCAGAAATATCATTAATACCAAGAGGGAAAAAATTACCATCATTAAAAATATCAGGATAAAGGGAAAAATGTGAATCTGAAATAATGCATTTAAAAATGTTTCCGTTTGAGAACTCTTGTGCATTATGCTCATTGTAAAATTCAGATTGCAAATCATTCCTTTGTGTACTCATGCTTTTTTGAAGAAGGCTACTTTGCTGCTCTGATTTCGGCATTTGTTCGTCATGGAACAATTCAGAAATTTGTACAGCAGTTTGCATTTTATTATTTACTTTGACTGTTGTTTGCACTTGCTGATTTCCAATTTGATTTTTTGAATTTACCTCAAAGTAGTTTTCAGATTTCAAGGCGGCTCTTTCTCCAAAATTACTGCTATTATCTTCTTGTATTTCATTAGAAATATTTTCCAAGCTTTGTGAAACCTCTTCATCACAATTTATTTGCACATCCAAATTGGAATTCTCATTTATGTTGGAAGGGGATGGAACAAAGCTTGAACTAATTTCATATGGATTGGGAATGGGAGGGAGAGAACAAATATAATCAAACCAATCTAGTGATTCTTCTTTCATAGGTTTATCTTTGACATTAAATTTTAAACAATTCAAATGAAATCGAATATTAAAATCTCTAACAGACTCATTTTCTTTTCATAGATACTCAATCTCATCATATACCTGATCATAATCATAGCAGTCAAATTTACAAATGAAAATTGTAACAAATTGATCCCAGCTGTGAATTGAGGCAACTGGAAGAGTTCTACACCAGTTTCTAGCTTTTGCCACAAATGTGAGAGTAAAAATTTCGCATAAAATGCCTTCATCAATTCTTTGAAAATCATAATTTGAAACATTTTGAATAAATTGAAAGACATGATTAAAAGCAGAAGAATTTCTCTCACCATTAAACTTTACCTGAGACAAGAGACTTAGCACTTCGGGTGGAGTATTGGAAGATGCACATCCATGGATACAACTCCAAATTGGAAGTTTAAGAGGAGCCATCATGATTAAATAAAATGTTAAAATTGAAAAGACTCCAACAGACAACAAGTTTCAGGCCCTCCTTCTAGCGTCATTATGTTGAAGTCTCGAAAATTGCTGCAACAACATGGGGGATGACCACCCTGTCTAGACCTTAAAGCATCTCCTTTTCCATTTGGAACGGTGGTTTCAACTAGTTCAACTAGGTCCAGTTACCTTATCTCAATCTCCAATGGCTTTAAAATATGACTTTCATTCACCAATGGAAAAGAGACATCAGATCGACCCTCTTGCTGATCAGGCAAGAAATTAACCCTTAAGCTGATTTGGGGCTCAGCCAATCCACTACTAAAGTTTGCTTTTTTGGGAAGAGGACTTAAAAGAATGTAGAACTTAATATAAATGCAAACTTGTTCTAAGATGCAAGCAAAAGAAACTATCTTAATCCTATCTCAATTAGGCATATATAGATTTAACCCAACTGAGAGCAGGTATTTATAATATTGGGATTGAAATATGTCTTGTTTATAATGAATATCATTTCAATGAAATAATTCAATTAACTGACATTATGGATAGCAAAACACATCCTATTGAAACTTTTTAACTAAAATAATCAATCAACAACACTCAGGAAGAAGTTCTCAGAATGATCTTGATCATTTAATCAGTAACCTGAATTATTAGACAATAATATGCAGAAGAAGTTCACAACATATCACTATTTATTTATACAATATTAAAAGACATATTTATGAGTAAATGGTTACTCAGAAATCAGAATTCAACCCATAAGAGCAGAGATAAATAACAACATAAAATAGAGGCAAAATACCCATACCGACAAAAGTGCACAAATATGAAAGTAAATTGACACAATTCTTGTTATTATAAAATAAAATCAGCATTTAAAGTAATAGTATTCAAAATACCAATTTATTGAATCAATTTCTCCAGTTCCTGTCTCTAATAGTCCTTTACAATGCTTGAGCTTCTGCTTTCAAAACCAGAGCTACAATAGTGCAAATTCTGTTCATTATACATAACTCAGAATGTAGAAGAAAAACCTCAATAATCTCCAGATCTGAGATTCCACTCATCCCACCTACAACTCTAAATCCTTATTGCAAAAGTGCTTTTAGAATTCAAAAATTGCAGAGGAGAGCAGCCCATATTACATTCTGCAATATGCTATTTATAATATTTGCAAATGAATTCTTAAGATGAAAGTTTGTTGAAGAAAATCTGCCCGATCACTTTTATTTGCTCAAAATTCCAATCTTTTAATTGCTGGAGCATTCTCATTGATCAAGATCTTTTTTCCATATCTTATATACTGTTTTCTTGCAAAAAAGAAATTAAAATGAATTAAGATCCAACAATAAAATCAAAATATCATTTCTGGCATTAAAACAAATCCAATTAAATTCAATTTAAATAAATAATTGAAAATACAATATAAGCTCTCTATTGATGCCTGGGATGGTTTAATTGGCCAATGATTTTATTAATGAACGAATCTGCAATTAGGGCTTGGGAAAATGAAAACTCAGAAAATTGATTTTGTTTTCAAAATTCGGAGCTTGATCTTCTGCCTGATGTTTGACCTAATAAATGATTAAATCTATTAGTGAAACCTCCTCAGAAATGTTCTCATTGATTTTATCTTTCCAATGAGCCGTCCTAGGCCTCATTTGGCCAAGTATAACTCAATCTATGCGCTTCCAAAGTAGATGAGTTAACTCTGGCACAATTCTGGAAAGTCTGTTGCTGGCCTAAAAATCAAAATTTTTAATTAGAAATTTAATCCTAAATTAAATTTTAAATTTTTAATAATTAATTCTAATTTAATTATTAACTAATTAATATATACAATTAATTCTAATTAATTCTCATCTAATTAAAAATTAATTAAGTTACAAAATTAAATTAATATACAAATGATTTGAAAAAATTAATTTAAATATAATTAATATTATAATTCAAATTATATTAAAATTATAATAAATATTATAATTATAATATAATTATTATAATATAAAAAATATAAAAATTAATTTACAAACCATTGGAATCAATCCAAACCCAAAATCCATAAAACAAACCATTGAAATCAATCCAAACCCATTAATTCATCCACGTGAGATTATGGAGGGATATGGTGAGTGGAGTGTGAGGTGGGTGTGACGTGAGGGTGAGTGAGGTGGAGATACGGGAGTCATAAGGGGTGAAAAACTTTGTATTAAAATCTTTTAACACATCACATTTTCCAATCACAAATCCTTTAATGTTTAAGTTAAGGAGCTTGTTAAAATTGTGATATGTGATATGCAATGTCGCAATATCGCATCGCATGAAAACATTACATCGCATATTTTTTTTAAAGGTTCATTGTAAGGTATTGAAAACTTGATTCGTTATGAATTTTGCAAAGTGCAATTTGCGATGGACATGATCATATTGTAAATTTTTTTATTATTTATTTCATTTCGGGTCAAAGCTTAATGGGTTTGTTTAAGTTACAAAATGAAATTAAGTAGGGTATGTTTGGAGTGGTATCTTTCTATTTAAACTACAGCCACTTTAATAAAAATGAAGTAAGGTACAACCACTTTAACATTCTAGATTTTTTGAGATTAGTAATTTATTTGAAAATTGGAGTAAATTTCTAAAACCTGATGCTTCATGATTTGATTGTATAAGTAAAAAATGAAAAATGTTAGTAAGAACTAACTAGGGGTTAATATTTAAAATAAATGCATTATTGAACTAATTTGTTTACAAACATGGAATATTGTACATTTTATGCATTTTTAACCCAGGCTAGATAAATGACGAGACTTCAAAGGAGTGCCATTTACAAACCAGTTGACCAAAGGAGACGAAACAAGCGTCAATGGGAAGCTTATAAAAAATCGATTTTAACAAGCCAATCAAAACAAGAATCTAAAGAAAATGAAAAATTAACAAAATTGTAAGATAATCAACTTAATAAAATTCCTAAGAGGCGTTTAGCCAAAAATTTATAGAAAGGGTCCCCATTATTTGAAGTGAATAAGTCAAAAATGGGGGGGTTGTGTTTTACCACAACACACTCATGCAAGCAAAGAAGCAATTTGGTTGCAGAGATTGTGTTCAAGTATGGGTTTAGTACAGGAAGGTATAAGGATAGACTGTGACAGCCAAAGTGCAATTTTCTTGGCAAAGAACCTTGCATATCATTCAAAGACAAAGCACATTAGTGTTCAGTATCACTTTGTGAGGAATGTGATAGAAGACAAAAAGTTGTTGCTGGTAAAGGTGGGCACTTTGAAGAATACGACAAATGCACTGACAAATCTATGAGCTCTGAGAAGTTCTCTTGGTGTAGAGAAACAATGGGTGTTGCAGGGTTGGATAAATGACTAAGCTCTCTTGTGGCCCCCTGTGGAAAGAAAACAACAAGTGGGAGAATTTTGGGTTGTGTTATATTCTTTCCACGACTAGCCCACATAGTTAACCGACAGTTAGAGGGGGAGGGGGGGTCACAAGGGGTTTGAGGCGTCCCGTAACCCTATGTTAGCTTGGGCAAACCCACCGATGGTTTTGTGCATGATTTTCGCACATGTTTTTTGGACGCGATGGTTTTCGGTCCATGGTTTTGGACGCGATGGTTTTCGGTCCATGGTGTTGAATGCTTTGGCATGTATAAATATGTATTGTAACATTGAAAGAAACATAATGAAAAATCAAGCTGGTAGTCTCGGTTTTGGGATCCAAGGGAAAATCTCTGTGTATATGTGTTTTATGTGTTATGCTCTCGCATTGTTTATTTTCAGTGTTTTAGAATTCGTATGCAGGTAATTTCTGTATAGGGTTAAAACCTACATAAAACACATATACAAAAAGATTTTTCCCTAGATCCCAAAACTGGGACTACCAGCTTGATTTTTCATTATGTTCCTTTTTATGTTATAATACATATTTATACAAGCCGAAACATCCAATACCATGGACCGAAAATCATCGCGTCCAATAACATGTGCCAAAATCATGCACAAAACCATGGTGGGTCCGCCCAACCCAACGTAGGTTCCAAAACCAAAATTTTTCGGGTGCTGCCCCAGACCCGATAGAGTGGGGTTACTTGCACCCCTCAAACCCACTATGACTCCCCCTGCTAAGCAATTTTCGCAATGAAGTGGGGGCTCCGCCCCCTTCTAACCCCCCGGTTAACTACGTGGGTTAGTCATGGAAATAATATAACACAACCCAACATTCTCCCACTTATTGTTTTCTTTCCACAGGGGGGCACAAGAGAGCTTAGTCATTTATCCAGCCCTGCAACGCCCATTGTTTCTCTACACCAAGATAACTTCTTAGAGCTCATAGATTTTTTTAATGCATCTGCAGTATTCTTCAAAGTGTCCACCTTTACTAGCAACACTTTTTTGTCTTCTATCATATCCCTCACAAAGTGATATTAAATATCAATGTGCTTTGTCTTTGAATGATATGCAGGGTTCTTTGCCAAGAAAATTGCACTTTGGTTGTCACAGTATATCTTTATAGCTCCTTGTACTAACCCCATACTTGAACACAATCTCTGCAACCAAACTGCTTCCTTGCTTGCATGAGTGGCTGCCATGTATTCTTCCTCTGTAGTTGATAGTGCTACTACAGATTGTTTCTTAGTGATCCAACTAACTGCACCTCCAAATAGGTTAAACACATACCCACTTGTATATCTTCTCTGATTCAGATCTCTTGCCCAGTCTGCATCAACAAAGCCACGAATATCCAACACTCTATCCATTCCTGGTCTTCCTTGGTAGCATAAACAATAATCACTAGTGCCAAACAAATACCTAAAAACCTGCTTCACTACTATCCAATGTTCATTTCTTGGTTTTGACATAAACCTGCTCAATACTCCCACTGCATGTGCAATGTCTGGTCTATTATAGACCATTGCATACATCAGGCTACCGACTGCACTTGCATATGAAACATGAGACATGTCCTCTTCCTCTTCTTGTGTCTTGGGACACTGTTCATTAGATAACTTTACACCTACAGGAATAGGAACCTTCATCGGTTTACTATCCTGCATATTAAATCTCTGCAATATTGTCTCGACATATTTCTTCTGGTTTAACCAGAGCTTCCTCTTTGCCCGATCTCTTTTAATTTCCATACCCAAAATATAGTTTGCAGCACCAAGATATTTCATGTTGAATTTGGAGGACAATTGCGTCTTAAAATCTTGGATAATTTCTTTGTCATTTCCAACTAGTAGCATATCATCCACATACAAGATCAAATAAATAACATGGTCACCAATTAATGTAAAACACACACAATGATTTGCTTTACTTCTGGTGAAGCCAAGTCCCCGTATAAATGTATCAAATTTTTGATACCACATCCTTGGTGACTGTTTTAACCCATACAGAGACTTCTTTAACTTGCATACCAGTTCTTTCTTACCCTTCAATGCAAAACCTTCAAGTTGCTTCATGTAGATCTCCTCTTCTAAATCCCCATGGAGAAATGCTATCTTCATATCCATCTGTTCTACCTCAAAATCAAAAGCACTAGCAATAGATAGAAGTAATCTAATAGAAGCTACCTTGGCAACAAGAGAAAAAATATCACCAAAATCAATTCCCGACACCTGGGAATAACCTTTTGCTACCAACCGAGCTTTGTATTTCTCCACCTTTCCTTTTGCATTTGTCTTCTTGAACACCCATTTGCTGCCAATGGGTTTCCTTCCAGCCAGAAACTCCACCAGATCCCAAGCCTCATTTTTGTGCAAAGATGCCATTTCATCAACCATGGCCTCTTTCTAGAGTTTTCCATCCTCTGAATCTACTGCTTCCTTCATAGTTCTGGGATCATCATCAGTAATAGATAAAGAAAAATTTGAATAGAAAACAGATGGACTATACTTTTCTGGCTGCCTTCTTTCTTGAACTGATCTTCTCACACCCGAAGTTTGTGGCTCTTCATCTTCTGATTCCTCCTCTGCTGTAGAGTCAGATTCTTCCTCCTTTAGCTCAAACTCTATCTTTTCAGGTTCCTTTTGTTGGACTTCATGTTTAATAACATCTTTCACCTCTCTGAACATAACATCTCGATTGTACACAACCTTCCTTGTTACTGGGTTCCAAAGCTGATAACCCTTTAAACCATCCTTATACCCAATAAAGATCCACTTTTCAGATTTACCATCCAACTTGGTTCATTTCTCCTTTGGAACGTGTACATATGCAACACATCCAAATACCCTCAGATGTGAAAGAGAGGGTTTTCTACCAGTTCATACCTCTTTTGGAGTTTTATCCTCCAACGCTGATGAACGTGATCTGTTGACTAGGTAACATGTTGTCTCCACCGCCTCTGCCTAGAATTCTTGTCCTAACCCAACACCACTGAACATGCTTCTTGCCCTTTCCATCAACGTCTTGTTCATTTTTTCTGCAACTCCATTTTGTTGAGGTGTATATGGAGTAGTCTTCTGCCGTGCTATACCTCACTTCTTACAGAATTCTTCAAATTCCTTGCTGAAAAATTCTCCACCATTATCTATCCTCAGCACTTTTATCTTCTTCTCTGTTTGGTTTTCCACCAGAGCCTTGAATTCTTTAAACTGTCAAAGACTTCATATTTCTTCTTAAGGAAATATATCCATGTATTCCTTGAGAAATCATCTATAAATGATACATAGTACACAAAATTACCTAGTGATGGAACCTTCACAGGTCCAAACACATCACTGTGCACAAGCTCTAATATTTGTTTCACCTTCTTACCACAAGAGGGGAAACTCACCCGATTCTACTTCTCATATACACAATTTTCACAGAAATCAAAATCCAGAGAGCTATTACTCATACCTTCTACCATACCTTTACCATGAAGTATTTGAAGGCCCTTCTCTCCAATATGTCCAAGACTTTGGTGCCACATCATGGTCTTCTCTATAGAGACCACTAGATTTTCTACTCCACTTTCAGGAACCACAGAACTGTTGCACCCATCAACAACAATGCTACCTTACAGCTTGTACAGAGTTCCAATCCGAACTCCCGGCATCAATACCAAGTGCTCCCCGAACCATCTTGCAAGTATCCTTCTCGAACACTGTTTTTACACCTGCATCATCCAACTTTCTTACAAAAATTAGATTTCTGGCCAATGCAAGAATATGCAGAACACTCAGAATTGTTCTAACCCTTCCACCTTGCAACTTCAACTTTAATTTTCTGCGACCAGCGATTCTAGCCTTCTTATCATCCCCTAAGAAGACATCACCACTATCGTATTTCTCATACTCGCAGAACCACTCTTTGTGGGGAGTTAAGTGAAAAGATGCACCTGAGTTAATCAACCATGCCTCATGATCTACATGTGTACTTGAAGAAGCCAAGTACACATCCCCACCTTCATCTAAGGTTGTTTTAACCTCTGCAGAAGGAGCATCATCATATCCCTTTCCTTTATCAGGAGCTTTATATTTATAGTCCCTTTTGTAGTGCTCTTTCTTTCCGCATTTCCAACACACCACCTTTACAAATTTTCCAGGAGATTTAGATCTCCCACTCGATGACTTATTTTTTTTCTATTCTGGAATCATCCTGATACAGACAAGGCATCACCATTCTGGCTCTCCATATTTTTCTATCTCATCTCCTCCGTCAGTAAGGATGAGACTATCTCATCAAACAACAAGGCAGTTGCATTGCTACCTATTGCAATAACCAAACTATCCCATGAATCTAGTAGAGAACATAACAAACTGATGCACTTATCTTCATCTAAAATTTTAATATAAACAGATGCTAACTGACTTACCACAATATTAAATGCGTTTAGATGCTCTGTCACCAAGTCTCCATTTTTCATCTTCATGTTATACAACTTTTTCTGCAGAAACAGTTTATTCACCAGAGACTTAGATTGGTACAAAGTCCCTAACTTGTCCCACAAATCCTTCACTGTAGTTTCCCCTGATACATTCAACAATACTGAATCTGAGACACATAATCGTATTGTGCTCTTTGCCTTTCGATCCAACTTCTTCCATTCTTCATCGGACACTCCCGTTGGTTTAATACCCGGATCTACCATGATCCACTAATCTTTATCCACCAACAAATCCTCCATCTTGAGTTTCCACAACTCAAAACTCCGACCATTAAATTTCTCGATCTCTATCTTTCCACTTCTCGCCATCTTCTTTCACCACCAAAATCAATCTCGCAGATCTCCCACTGAACAGTTTCTACCGCAGGCCCAAGTGAAACCCCTCAATAACAAAGACGTCCCCTTGAAGCCAAAACAACTCTAATACCAAATGTAGGTTTTAACCCCGTACAGAAATCACCTACATACGAATTCTAAAACACTGAAAATAAACAATGCAAGAGCATAACACATAAAACACATATACACAGAGATTTTCCCCTGGATCCCAGAACCAAGACTACCAGCTTGATTTTTCAATATGTTCCTTTCAAGGTTGTAATACATATTTATACATGCCAAAGCATCCAATACCATGGACCGAAAACCATCGTGTCCAAAACCATGGACCGAAAACCATTGTGTCCAAAAACATGTGCGAAAATCATGCACAAAACCATAGGTGGGTCCACCCAACCTAACATAGGTTCCAAAACCAAAATTTTATAGGGTGTTGCCCCGGACCCCATAGAGTGGGGTTACTTGCACCCCTCAAACTCCCTGTGACTCCCCCCACTATGCAATTGGCGTAATGAAGGGGGGACTTCGCCCCCCTTCTAACCCCCCGGTTAACTGCGCGGGTTAGTCGTAGAAAGAATATAACACAACTCAACATTGTTGTGGTGTCTGTAAAATTTTTTGCAGCAACTGGCAATTATCTGTGACATGTTTTTTGGCCACCTGACAAATAGCACACCATAGCACGGGCCCCATACTTGGTCCTGCTAGAGCTTCCTGCCTTAGGGGCATCGACCACTCCCTATGATATATTTCGCGAAGGCAGGGAATGATCCTAATCATGTCCCTCGCTCTTACACTTGAGGCACCAGGCTTCTTCGAGCACCTTTGTCTTGGCCTCCTTTTCATTTTTCAAGCTCTGCAATTCCAAAGAGAGGTTCTGCAACTGTGAGTGAATTTGTTGGAATCCCAAAGATGCATCCTAAATAGTTGTTCCATGCAATCTCATCGCGATTTCCAGAGCTTCCGCCTGATTTCCTATCTTTTGCTGTGATAAAGCAATCGTTCAGTGGGGTAGGAGAGCGACTATAAGTTTGACTATCTGTGAGATTCATATTAGCTTCATGGATCCCACACTTCAGTCTTTGATCTAGCTCCCATGGTGTTTCACCGGGACTCATGTGATTTCCTTAAATCCAATTACCGAGTGGGAGGGAGACTTAGGCTTACTGAATTCTTTGTTCAAAGTGGTTTGAGTATTTGCTAATGACGCCAATGGATTATTAGTGCAGTACTTAACATACCATGTCAGTGCACGATCCTACAAAGCAGCAACCAACTGCGCCTTATTTATATTATCATCCATAATATGTTGTGCTATCCACACAACCTTCCCAACAAACCAAAATTGATCTAGATCCTCACTTTCTAATCCCTTGAAAATAGGCAACTTCATGGTATTCGACATGTTGAATGACGGTGGTGGTGGTGGAGTGGGCAAAGGTGTAGGTTGTGGAGGTGAAGGTAGAGGTGGTGTGGAAGGATGATGTATCCATAGAAAACCCTGTCTTATCAACTAGACAGCGCTTCACAACGAGGTTTGTTCCGCTACTTTGTTGTCACTTGAAGGAGGTCCAATCAATGGGCTATATTTAGGACCTGATTTTTCTTGGTTTCTAAAGCTGCGTCCACTTCGCGTAGATCTAAACATCAAGGCAATGGCATAACCCATTTTTCACATAAAAGCATCTTAATCCAGGTATTCAAATATCTCAAATACTTACCTCGCGGTCCTTTGAAGAAGCGTTGCTCTACTTCACAACAATTGACTGAGGTGTCAACCGCGAACTCTATAACAAATCCTCCTATAACCAGATCAAGCCAATGGTCAATAATGCACGTGATCTTATCTTCAGAGGCTTCTAACCTTCGCACTAGCTCCGTAGTCCACACCATTGGACTGTTAAGCCTCCAACTTCCTTGGCCATCTGCCAACTTAGCTATCCACCGTATAGTTCAATCAGGAAGGTGTAGAAGAAAATTTCATGTATTTCAATGTACAAGTATCTGTTCAACCACTGTTCTTTTGTCAGGCGCGCATTCCTGTTTTCCTGCATCGCGAATTCATGGATCTTTCTATCCGACGACTTTTCAATTTCCTTCTTGGTCAGATTCCATTGATGCGACATCACACATCTATTTATGCAGATCCTGGTCCCGACAACAGAACCATTTGTTGGCTTAGGGGGTCCTGAACCAGGTTCAGAGTTAGTTGCGCCAAACAAATCCCTACACTATTGGCCCTTTCGGCATCAATTCATGTAGCACGGATTGAAGTCTCACCCGAAACAGTATGGAGGGATGCTAGAACCAAGTTTCTACATCCAGAGATCAGTGTGATGTCCTTTTATGACCTAGATCTGCCTTCGCGCAGATTTCTAAGCCTTTAAGGCTTAGCACTGTAACTCCCCTCAATCGGCCTCTAGACCTCCGTGAAGGTCTATGAATGGCTTTTGCAGACCCTAAATAGGAAACCTAGCTACTTACGCGCACCATAGGGTACCCTTAGATCAATATCTACTCAGATCTACCTAAATGTTCGATAACTTTATTATAAAGTGTTATGATCTTTTCATAATGAATTAACATTAATTGCATTCAAATAGTAAGACATATCAAGTAAATTCGCACATCAATACATCATTACTTTATAAATACATCATTTTATCACAACATACATCACAATCATACATAACAGAAGTAAAGAGATAAAACACAGGAATTTCTACAACAGTCTTCTTTATTGATCTTTAGTATAGGTTTACAGACTTAATACTTCTTTGCGCACTCAGCTGCAAGGGTCCGCGCACTCAGTTGTGGACACTACTCTAGGCCTCTACGCACTCAGTTGTAGAGCCTTCCCTCTTACTTCTGTGCTAACCCTCTAGACTCCTTCCATCGTACCCATAGACAAAAATATAGATCTCTTTCTATCTTCCTTAGACTCTCTAAGACACACCTATTTATACAATCCCATGGTCCGCGGACCATGGATAGATCTCAAAAACTGACTCAACTTTATATGAATGAGGGTAAAAACCCTTTTTAACTCCAAACTAACTGCGTGCTCTGCATCCACAATTTTTAGAGACCTTACATCTTTTTGCATAAAAAAATGGGATTTTTCCCCAAAACTTACCCAGGGGACCCCATCCCAACAACTTGTGAACTACCTTAGTAAACATAAAAGTTATCATAAGAGACTACTATGTTGTGAGATCTTTCATGAGTAATATTACACCAAAACCAAGGTCTCCTATATACTCTATAAACACTAACCATTTGAAATGACATAGGTGCACCTTGATGTGGGATGGATTGGCCCATACACAGTTGATCACCCCTACAAATGTAGGTTCCCATAAAACCATGAGTCCTCATAAGAAGTCCACCAAGGTTCTCTAATCCATTTAGGGATGAAATTGCCTAGGTGAAGTGACATCCATTCTAGGAAATGAAGTAACATCCAAGTAATAAAATAAAGATGTTGTGATATGTAACTAACTAAGGAAAGTAAGTAACAACACATCAATGAAAAAGAAAAAATGAAAACTATGTTAGAGTGAGAAATGTGCCCCTCATAGTGCTAAGTTATACCTTTGTAGAATAGTTTTAAAGCTTTCTCATTAATGGGAAAAGGAAGACTCTCTCTAGATGGCCAATGTCGAATGAATTCTCACTAACAACTTCAATAATTACATAAGGGCCTAGCCACAAACTATCAAATTTTCCATGGTTCTTAGATTTCTCTCCATTTTTGTTCCATAGCAGTACAAGATCCATTATATGAAAATATTGCCTTTAAGCCCTTCTATAAATTTTATTCTTCATGAATTCTTAGCTCTTGACAAGGTGATAATAGGATTTTCTCCTATTTTTATCCAATTTGATTAGTTGTGAGGTTTGTTACTGCAAGGAATTAGAGTCAGTAGAAACATGTTGCAAAATACAATCTACCGATATTTTCAAATGAATAGGCAATGTAATATCCATCCCATACCCAAGCTCAAATGGACTTTTACCTGTAGAATCTTTCTTTGTTATGTGGTATGTGAATAAAGCATACTTAATTTGGCTATCCCATCTTTTCTTATTATCCCCTACAATACTTTTAATGATATACATTATATTTTTATAATTGGATTCGACAAGGCCATTACCTTGAGGGTAATAATTAGAAAAGTGAGACAAGATAATGCCATAATCCAAGAAAATTGATGAAATCTTCAAAGAACTAAATGCTTTGGCATTGTTAGTAGTGATTGTGAGAGGGACATCAAAGCTAGTTATGATTTTTTCTTCTAGGATATTAATAACAACATCATCAATGGACTTCTTGGTAGGTATGACTTCTATCCACCTAGTGAAAATAATTGGTGGTAGTTAAGATCCATTTGGGGCCACTGCTTTAGTTTTCTTTAAATTCACTGATGAAATCAAGACCCCAATGTTGAAATGGTGCCTCTAGCACCATTGGTTATAAAGGGAAAGTGACCAAATTTTGTTTTCCCATAAAGAATTGACATGGTTGACATTCTCTAACAAACCTATGAACATCAATTAAAATAGATGGCCAATAGTAGCCACCCCTATGGATCTTCTGCAAGGTAGTATTAGTTGTGTGATGTCCCCTACATAAGCCTTGATGAAACTCTTTGATGAGAGTTTAGGATTCCTCTAAACTAACACATCATAATATCAATCCATCCATATTTATCCATCCCAAACCTTGGTCAATGAAACAATACTTGGAGGCATTCTACCTCAAATATATTCTCTTATGCTTAAGAAAGTTCCTAGGACTACTCTAGTGTTTGAGATAATAAATCATATCTTGATACCAATTCGTGTTCTCCAACTCTTGAGAAATGGAATTTACCATAGTACACATTTCATCATCTAAGCTTAAGGATTTCTCATTACCCTTGGCCATGAGCTTTTCTAGTCCCTGGCCCTTAATGACTTTGGTGGGTTTAATCTCTAGATCATATTCCTGAATTTTTATCATCCACTTTCCTCCAGTTCCTAGATAATCTTGTTGAGATAAAATTTATTTCATTCAAGAATGGGGAACAAATGCTACAATCTTGTAGTAGCCACATAAGTATGGAAATTCTTAAGTGATTTGACTAAGGAATAGGCCTACTTTTCCATAATTGCGTAATTTAAATTTGTATCCCTAAACATCTTTCTTATGAGTGTGATGGGTTAGTCATAGCCTTCTTTATTCTTCTTAAGAAGGACCCAAACAATGGCGTCTTCTTATTTGTATTGTTTAGTATAGTCAGGGCTCACCAATATTGGTGTATGGGTGATGACACCTTTTATCTGTTGGAATGCACTTCTACTTGCTTCATCCCACTTGAAGGTAGAATATTACTTTAACAACTTGTTTAAGGGTTTGGAAATATAAGATATGTTTGGTATGAACCACCTGATAAAGTTGATATTACTAAAGAATGATTGAATCTCTTTCACTTTCCATTGTGGTGAATGTTGTTGGATGGCATTGAATCTTCAAAAAGACAATGTGCCATCAACCTCAAATAATTAGGTCAAGCATATTAGGCCATGCACTCAATGAGGGAGAGGCTTGCTTATATGAGGAGGATAGGATAGGGTGTACATTTCTAATATTAAGATTATAAGTTATAAAATTCTTTTGGATTTGATTTTTCTTTCTTCAATATTATATAGAGATACTTCATCCCCAAACTTCACATCCATATAAGATAACATGAGTGATGAGAGTATCAAATAGGAACTTCTTTTTTTTATTATTATTATCCCATAATCGAATGTCTACTAATTATACATGTTTACAATCCCATGGTTGGATTGCATTTAACAGAAGATCCATTGCATCAAATTGAGTAGGTATAATAAGAAAAGTGTTTCTTGGATTGGAGGAAGTGAAATTGGAGGAATCTATGAAGAGTTAAATACTTGGTAGGACACCAAGGCCACAAGAGAAACAAGGTTGAGAGTTGCAACGATATGAGACAATGCTGGAGATGAATAATTGGTGAACCAA
Source organism: Pinus tabuliformis (assembly GCA_031772625.1). Classification (NCBI taxonomy): domain Eukaryota; kingdom Viridiplantae; phylum Streptophyta; class Pinopsida; order Pinales; family Pinaceae; genus Pinus; species Pinus tabuliformis. The sequence continues at coordinate 833,765,986 of CM062807.1, read as the reverse complement.
ATGGCTTATGAGTAGTTTTCCCTAGTGTTCTAATTTTAATCCATGGGCATTTTAGTGGTGATCAACTTGTCTAGAAGTTGTAACTTTGTTGAACTACTAACTATCATTGTTTTGTTGAACTACTAACTATCATTGTTTAAAAAGTAATAATAAAATTTCCAACATCCAAAGTACCTCCATATATTTTCTTTACAACAAAAGCATTCATATAACTCCTATGTAACTTTTCTTACATTTTCTTTTCCAAAATTGAAATGGGAAGTGGTTCACCAACTTCTAAGAGATACATAAACATAACTCACCATTTTAAATAGATTAATCATGACATGTCTTTGAAATATTTTCTTTATTTAATTAAAAAACTATTATTGTATCAAATGAAAATGGCATAATTATAGGAATCATTTCAATTACATAGAAAAAATGCATATATACACTTCCTTAACTTAAAATATAATTTCAACATTTAATAATGGATGAAATGTTTAATCATGACATGCCAATAAGTACTTTATTTACTTTCTTTACATAATTAAAGAAATGTTGGTGATATCAAATGGGAAAGGGATAATGAAGTGGTTCATTTCAAATTCATACATAGGATCGATAAAGTTAAAATCTAATTTATACAATGATTAATGGACGAAATAAGGATTCATGGACATGTTTGAAGTTGAATTCTTTTTATATATTTTAGCTTGATATCCATTTATTGTCATGGTAGAATAGAGCACATATCTCACAAATTGTACGAATACAAGTGCATTTTTTGATAGATTGGTGGGACACGTGACAAACTTCAAGTGGATATGGACAAACAAAGAAGGCCCGAATAGAATTACTCCCTTAAAAAATGCCTTCGACATAATTAAACATCATTTAACACCCAACATGTTTAAAATTATTTGTTGCAATTTGGGACAATCTCCAACATGTATATTTTGTAACGACATACAATGTTGGATTCCTTCCATCTCTTCTAACTCAGAACACCCACTAACGGGCAATTCTTGAAGTTGTGACAACTGCCCCAATCAATGTATGCTCTTCAACCTCACACACCCACTTGTGTTCAAATACCTCAAAGATAACAATGATTCCATACATGGAAACTTCTCCAATTTCTTGCAACGAACAATTACCACAGTTTGAAGTTTTGGAAGACAACAAATCATATGTATTTTTATCAAATTATCAAAAACCCTAAATGATAAATTTGCAAGTGTAGCTGGAAATGTTCTAACCTCCTTGACATTATTACAATAAGATACTGTAAGATCACAAAGGTTGAAGCAAACACCTTTAACAAATGATATCTCTGATATCCTTGTCCCTGCAACCTCTAATAGTTGGAGTTGTGGAAGTATGTAATTGTGAATGGAAGAGTCCAAATCACTCAATGTTTCTCTTTCTCCTTTCACCTCCTCAAATGGAAATTCATGTATCACTGGATAATCAATTACCCTCAACTTAGTCAACTGGGCCAATATTCCAAGAGAAGGCAAAAAACATTTCACTTCCTTACATTTATGAAGTTACAATTCATTCAAGTTCTTTAAATTAGCTAGTGAAGCCAACAAACATTTCAATTCCTTACATACATAGAGTTGAAATTTCTTCAAGTTATTTAAGTTACATATGGTAGTGTGTCCAACAAAGGGCCTACATCTAGAACTTCCAAATCACTTAACTCTCCAATTGCACTTAATAATTCTTTTAAATTTGTACCTCTCATATATAACATTTTAAGCAACCTATGATGCACCACATGCAGAGGGAACACTTCAATTTTCCTACAGTTAGAGAGATTTAGGTAGTCATGTGTGCTTATATTTCCTAGTGTTTCTCTTGACATGGTTAAATTAGTGCGAGACTCCAAATCAAGATGTTGGAGTTTAACTAGTTTACAAAAGGAATCTGGAAACCTTTCCAAAGCGAGGCACTAGGACAACTTGATTTGTAGGAGGTTGGTTAAATTATAAAACATTATGGAAGCCTCTTCAAAGTTGGGAAATTAGATAGTTGAATCTATTGGAGTTCAGTTAAATTACTAAAGGAATCTTGTGGGCTCTCAAAAGATTGGCACGTAATCAACTAAATTTGTTGGAGGTTGTCTAACCACAAAAGGAATTTTAAATCCTCCTTAAAGATTAGCACTTTGAAAGCCTCCTTAAAGATTAGCACTCAAAAAACTCAATTTGTTGGATATTTTTCAAATTACCAAAAGAATCTCACAACATATCCAATTTATTGCACTTTGTCAAGACAATGTGTTGGAGATTGGTTAAGTTACCAAAGCACTTAGGATTAAGTGACTTCATTTCTGAGCATATTCTTAAGTCCAATTCTCTTAATGACTTCATAAGAAAAATGTCTTATCGCAATTTCATCTGAATGACCTTGTCCTCCTTGAATGAATATTTAGTAGCAAGACCAATCACAATTCATTGTAAGTGCTTCAACTCCTCTATAGGCTTTGGAATGCTTGAATGTTTTACTATCATAGATGTTCTCCTATTAGTTCAATCCCTTGAGGCATTGTATATGACTTTTAAATTAAAAATAATCCAAATACATCAATCCTTATTCAATTGGTTTTGGTATATTTCTTTAAATTCTATTATGCCCTGTGATGTCCCTAGTGAATGTAAATATTTATTTACTACATTTGAACAAACTGAATATTATTAAAGTTTATATAATTAATTATTTTTGATTAAAAGTTTCATGGAAAGTGAAATGCCAAAATGATGGCAATAATTGTTTTGATTGAAGTTACATGGACAGTGAAATTTCATAATATTGGCAGTTTTACATTTCTCAAGTAGTTATATTAGGCGGTTACCCAACCCTAATTACTTCCTTGGTAGATTTATTCCAAGGGAAGGATCAAGAGGATAGAGGTATCTGAGATCAAGAAAAGGATTTTTAATTCAGAAAACATGTCAACTGTGCTGGAAGGACAGACAGGTTGAACGAGCTAAGTGTGGTTAAGACTAGATAGCTGCTATTTTTCAAGATTACCAGTCTTAAGGAGAAATCTTGAAAGAAGATAGCTCAAGGGGAGACTTAGGTGGAATAGCGAGGATGGAATAGAAAGTCTCAAGATTGGGAGGAAAAAACAAGAATATTAAGATATGTAATGTGTGGACAACAAGAGTATTAGCGATAGACATATAAGTATACTTTGGAGATAACTAGAGGAACAATTATAAGATTTATTCTGTCAAATAGAACGATTGTTTATCCTTATTCTAAGTAAATTATTTCTGTTATTTTATAACTTAGAGGATAAAGTAAAGACCAAGTGTAACCTTGTAAATAGGGTAAAATGCGAGTAGTTATTTCTGTTTTTGTTTAAGAATCTTATAACCTCAGAGAGCGAAGTAAATGACTGTGAGTAAAATACGAAATGTAGCATGTAGACATAAACTAAGTAGAAGAAAAAGCAAGAACTTGAATAACCCTGTAATAGGGTAGGAACTGAATAGCATTCTATAGTATAATATACTTATTGAAATTCTAGTTGAACAAATAGTGGTGCGTGGAAACCATGCCCATAACTAACCACGGTACATAAGTAATGACAGAGGTGAACACTTTAAATAGAAACATAAATGTACAAAACCCAGATGCAAGAATTGTACAGGACAAACAAACTTCCATAGGAAAAGATTCATGAAGTCGTACCACTTTTAAAATAGAATTTACCATTCGAGAATTTTAGTAAGGATTAAGAAAATTCCAAAATAACAGCAGAGTAAAATTATAAAACCTCAAGTGAAAGAAACCCATTTAACATACATATATCGTTGTAGGCATTTAACCAAAAAGGAACAAACTGTTGATATATATAAGATAAAACGGTTAAGTTTATATTCAAGCATAAAGCATAGACCAGAACTTCCAAAAAAAACAAGGGTTCCACCGTAATTCAACGAACTCATTAACCTCCATAATTTCACCAAAATTCTTAAACTAGTTTCTTCAATAGTTAATGAAAGAAATTAAAACCAGTTCATAAAATTCTTGGCCGCAAACCCTTAGTTTGCAAAATCAACAAAAAATTCCTCTCTTAAAGATATGGTCCAAGGCCATTAACACTAACATAGCCTAAGGCTATTTCACAAATAAGAAATCCAGATTAAAATTATACACAATTAGAATTCAAGTTTAACCGGAGAAAACTGCTAAACCCTTTTTCAAAAATTAACTAAACCCTCAGAACTACTCATGGCATACCCAGTGATTCCTTACATGAAGTTGCAGGGTCCGGTAGGCTGAGAAAAGGCTCCAAATCCATCATCAAATGAGTAAGAAAAGCTTGAGAAACCCTGGCAATACCTAGACAGGAAATAAACATAGGATTAAGTGCTAATTTGTTAAACTAAAAAAGAAACGATAACAGAGACAATAAGCTAGCTATAGGAGAGGAAACTCATACCTATCCAAGCGAAGATAACCAACCAACAACATATAGAAGTAGAAACAACACCGAAGGGTGACCTACGGAACAAAGGAACACTCTTAAGCTCCATAGCATGAGGACGAAGAACGAGGAAAACATGTAACAACAAGAAAGGAGTAACCAGGCAGGGACATTCACCTCATAGGAAGCTCGACAGAGGACTGAAACCTAACCCTCTACCCCGGAGATGAGAAAAATGACTAGCTACCAAACCATGGGGGAGCTTAGATCGGAAGGCATCCACATTCACCATTCAATCTAGAGACTTTCGAAGAGCCGTCAATGAAACAAACTTACCAATACACGGAGTGCCTGCTGTGAAGCTCACCAAAGACTCCAAATGCAGTGTTTGCCCAGTTCTAGGGAAACCAACTTCCCAAAAGGATACGATAGCAATAATAGTTGTTGTACCCATTCTCAGTTTCTATTTATTACAAATTATATAATTTCAACCATGTGACTTGAATGCTCTCTAGAGCAATTAAACCATAGGAAAAACAACATAATGGGTCTGTTACATCATGGCATTGAAATCCGCATTCCATAGTTAACCAAATAAACTCTGAAATTATAGAATTACTTGGTAAAAAGGGAACTTAAAATGCTTGGATCGATGAATGTTATAATATTTAATATCATTTTCTTTATTGACTAATAATTAAAAAAAATATATGGGTATGTGACATGTGGTATCGGAGCGCTCAAGTTACAAAACTGAGACCTCTGGAAAATAAATGAGTAACAACATTTGTGATGTACACAGAGAAAGAAAAGAAGCCAACATCAGGAAAATAGGAACTACACCACACTGAACAGTGACAAGAACGAGACCAACATATTTTCAGGAGACCACTCCTGAGGTATGGGTACAACTTTCGGAAAAGCTGTGTAACACTAATGTCACAATCTTGGAAGTTGTGCAAGAGTTAAATGATGAAATGGCTCAATTGTGGGCAGATAATGAAACGTTAATGCTGGAGCAAGAAAATATCATGAAAATTCTGTCGGATAGACATAATTAACGGAAACTAATTCCTAGTCCTGAGCACAGGAACATGACTGGCAAATAATAATTATGTACTGAGAATGTATAAACTGAAGGCAGTGAAGAGAATCATGAGGAAGAATTTGGTAATATATCAAAACAAAAAACACAAAAGAGACAGAAAGAAGAACTATAAGGATAATTTCGGAAAATAAAGCCTCCCCTCTTTGATGGTGAACAAGAAGAGGCAGTTGAGGCTTGGTTCATCAATATGAACAAGTATTTTCAGTTGTACGAATATGATCATAACTTAAAGGCTCGATTGGCCATCTTTCAACTGCAAGGAAAAGCCACCTTGTGGTGGGAGGAAGTAAAAAAAGTACGTGGCATAAATGAGCAGAGCATAACTTGGGACAAATTTCAAAGATATTTTAAGGAGAAATATTTAACTGAAAGATTCTATGACGAGAAATCCAAAGAGTTTCATGACCTTCGATTGGGTCAACTATCTATGGACGAATTCATAACAAAATTTACATCCTTACTATGGTATGTTCCATACATATGGGAAGAAAAAGATAAGGTGTAATGTTTTATCAGCAGTTTTCCGATGTTTATGAAAGAGTGCCTCGAGTTCGATAACCCGAAAACCATGGATGAAGTCATACGAAAGGCTCGATTATGCTATTAGAAAAATAGGCTAAAAGGAGATGGAGGTAAGAGATGAAATGAAAAGGAAGGGAATAAATTTTCCTCCAACAGTAAAGGGAACAAGATTATGGTCGATAAACCTCTTGAAGGGTAGACAAATAGAAATATGAACAGAAATCAGCCTAGATTCAAATTCTCTAGTGAGTCCAAGACAAATGAACAATTAGTGAGGACTGAAGTAGAGGTAGCAGTTAGACCCCCAGTACAGTGTTGGGGATGTGGAGGACCACATTATGTTAAAAACTATCCACATCGCAAGGGAAATGATCAGGTGGCACAGATTCAAGAAGCATCAATGGTGGGAGAAGTGGCAAGAAGTATTCCTAAAATCAATGCTTCCCTTGAAGACCATCAAGCGGAACACCAACCGACCATGATAGAGTTTGAAGGTAAACTCTTCGACTGAACTGTATCTATTTTAATTGATCCTAGAGGTACTTTGAGTTATATTAGTCCAAAAATAGTAGAACAATGTTGTTTGTAAGCTGTTAAGTTTAGAAGTCCTTGGTTAGTGAAATTAGCTATGTGAGCCAAAATAAGAGTGTTGGCCAAGGTTAGCTATTGTCCCCTACAGTTAAAGGGCTAGTCTATTATGGTAGAATTAGATGTGTTTCCCCTAGGATCGTATGAGTTATTAATAGGCATGGACTAGTTGGAAAAACATTGGTCCCTCATTAACTATAAAATCAAAACTACTAACTATAGATGAAGAAGGAAAGAGAAAGGAAATTTAGGGGATAATAAGACCATTAAAACTGAGACCTGTAATAGCCTCTCAATTGGCAAAGTGTATCTGGAAAGGATGCCATATTTATGCAATTCAGGTAGGATATACTAACTCAAAAGAAAAATTTATTTCCTTCGAAAATATACTAGTATTATAGAATTTCCCAGACGTGTTTCCTGAAGAAATTCCGGGACTTTTGCCAAAAAAGGATATAGATTTCACCATTGAATTGATTCCAAGAGATACTCTGGTATCTTGAGCTCCTTATCACATGAGTATACCGAAGTTAACATAACTAAAAATGCAGTTACAAGAACTGTTTGATAAAAAATATATCCGATCAAGTGTATCACCTTGGGGAGCTCTGATGCTTTTCGTTAAGAAGAAGGATGGAACTTTGCAATTGTGCATGGATTATCGCCAGTTAAACAAGCTAACCATCAAGAAAAAATATCCTCTACCTCATATAGACAATTTGTTTGATCAAGTGAAGGGAGCAACTATATTTTCAAAAATTAACCTTCACTCGGGTTATCATCAAATTAGAATAAAGGAGGAAGATATAGCAAAAACAACCTTTAGAACTCATTATGGGCATTAGGAGTTCGTTGTGCTACCCTTCGGGTTAACTAATGCTCCTGCGACCTTCATGTGCCTTATGAACAATGTATTCCATCAATATTTGGATGAATTTGTGTTGATTTTTATCGATGACATACTAATTTACTCTTGGACTTTAGAAGAACATAAATAACATATTTGTATTGTTCTGCAAGTTTTAAGAGAACATCAATTGTACGCCAAGTACAACAAATGTGATTTCTTTAAAGAACAAATCCAATATCTTGGCCATGTCATTACTAAGGATGGAATTGTTGTAGACCCAGAAAAGATAAAAACTATAATGGAGTGGCTAGTACCAAAAGACGTGGCTGATATAAGATCATTTATGGGTCTAGCTAGATACTACAAGTGATTTTTGAAGGATTTTCCAAGGTAGCATATCCCATTACCTCTCTGCAAAATAAAGGAAAATATTTTAAGTGGAGCATGGATTGCCAAAGGAGTTTTGATCAGCTTAAACATTTACTCACCACCACACCCATTTTAAGCATTGCAGATCCAAATAAAGATTATGTGGTTTGTACGGATGCTAGCAAGGAAGGTGTAGGTGGCATACTAATGCAAGAGGGAAAGGTTGTTGCTTACGAGTCTAGGAAGCTTAAGGAGCACGAGAAAAAGTATTCAACCTATGACTTAGAGCTAAAAACAATCATTCATGCATTAAAGATGTGGTGACATTACTTAATGGGTAAGAAATTTTTGTTAATGACTGATCATCATAGTTTAACTAACTATTTTAAGCAGCCCACTCTGAATGCTAGGCAAGCTCATTGGGTTGATTTCTTAAGCAGATTTGATTTTGAAATTAAGCACTTGAAAGGAAAAGAGAACCGTGTCACGGATGCTTTAAGTCGGAAGATCAACTATTTATATGAGGTATCATTCAGTGAGGTGCAAAACACATTTAAAGAGAAAATTAAAGAGGCAGCAATGTAGGATCTAGAATATAAATTTTTATGGCAGCAAACTAAAATTTTGAACAACAATGAACAACAGCTGGGATACGAAATAAATCAAGAAGGTATACTGATTTATAGAGGAAGGATGTATGTACCTAACCAAAAAGATATTAAAAATTTAATTTTAGATGAATATCATAAAATTCCCTATGCAGGCCACCTTGTATATCAGAAATTAATTACTGCACTCAGAAAGGAATATTTCTGGCCCGACATGAAGAAGGAGGTGGCTGAGTATTTGGCCCACTGTTTGGAATGCCAGCAAGTGAAATCAGAACACCGTCACCTAGCTGGATTTCTCCACCCATTACCTATCCCGAAATGGAAATGGGAAGCTATTTCCATCGATTTTATAACATGGCTGCCTAAATAAAAAAAGAAGAATGATTCAATAATGGTGGTAGTTGATAAGTTGAGTAAATTTTCTCACTTCATACCAGTACAATCTACTTATAAGGCAGTTCAAATCGCTAATATATTCATGCAAACTGTTTTTAGGTTGCACGGTATACCAAAAATTATAATTTCTGACCGTGATGTAAAATTTACATCAACCTTCTAGAAAGCTTTATTTGGAGGTCTAGGCACTTAGCTGCATTTCAGCACTGCCTACCATCCTCAGACGGATGGGCAGACTGAGCGAGTAAACCAAGTAGTGGAGGATATGTTGCGAACCTATGTAATGCAGCAACCGTCTAAGTGGGAGGAGTATATACATTTAGTAGAGTTTTCTTATAATAACAACTACCATACTTCTCTGCAAATGAGTCCATTTGAAGTGTTGTACAAGTGTAAATGTAGGACTCCCTCGAATTGGGGTGGCCTAGAAGATAAGTTAATGCTAGGACTTGATATGCTAACAGAAATGGAAGGGATGGTCAAAAAGGTGCAAACCAATTTAAAAGCCGCCTAGGACTGACAAAATAATTATGCTAATCAAAAAAGAAGTTTTTGGGAATTCCATGTGGGAGATCATGTCTATGTTTGTGTTTGAGCCAAGAAAAGTACACTACAATGGAATGGATGCGCTAAATTGGTACCTCGATTTTGTGGTCCTTTCCAAATTTTAGCTCGAATTGGACCTGTGGCTTATCAACTTGCTTTACGCAGCCATATTTGTGTGCATAATGTCTTTCATGTTTCTGTATTAAAGAAATACATGTATGATCCTAAACATATAATCAATTGGTAGGATATACAGGTAAGTCAAAGGAGATAAATTAAGAATATGGCCTATCATATATATAATATTATAAAGTTGATAAAAAAAATAGGGCTGACTAAAATTTTGCTTTGTTTTACAGGTCAAACCAGAAGGTGATTTCTTGGTCGAACCACTGGGTATACTCGATCAGAGATAAGTAATGATGTGGAGATGAGCTATCACCCAAGTTAAAGTGCAGTGGTAGCACTTTGGGCTAGACGAGGCCACGTGGGAAGATGAACAGGCTATGCGGGATACTTTTCCAAGTTTATTTCTAGTGGAGAAACATCGAGACGATGTTCAGTCTTAGGGGGGGAAGATGTGATGTCCCAAGTGAATGTAAATATTTATTTACCACATTTGAACAAAATGAATACTATTAAAGTTTATATAATTAACTATTTTTTATTAAAAGTTTCATGGAAAGTGAAATGCTAGAATGATGGCAGTAATTATTTTGATTAAAGTTACATGAAGAGTGAAATTTCAGAATATTGACAATTTTACATTTCTCAAGTAATTAGGTTAGGCGCTTACCCAACCCTAACTACTTCCTTAGGAGATTTATTCCAAGGGATGGATTAAGAGGATAGAGGTATTGGAGATCAAGAAAAGGATTTTTAATTCAAAAAACATGTCAACTATGCTGGAAGGACAGACAGGTTGAAGGAGTTAAGTCTGATTAAGACCAGATAGCTACTATTATTCAATACTATCAGTCTGAAGGAGAAATCCTATGACGGGATAGCTCGTGGGGAGGTTTAGGGGGAATACCGAGGCTGGAACAACAAGTCTCACAGTTGGGAGGAAAAAACAAGAAGATTAAGATCTATAACATGTGGACAGCAGGAGTATTAGCGACAAACAGATAAGTATACTCTGGAGCTAACTAGAGGAACAATTATAAGATTTATTCTGTCAAATAGAACGACCGTTTATTCTTATTCTAAGTAAATTATTTCTGTTATTTTATAACTTAGAGGATAAAGTAAAGACCAAGTGTAACCCTGTAAATAGGGTAAAATGCGAGTAGTTATTTATGTTTTTGTTCAAGAATCTTATAACCTAAGAGGGAAAAGTAAATGACCATGAGTAAAATACGAAATGTAGCATGTATACATAAAAGAAGTAGAAGAAAAATCAAGAACTTGAATAACCCTATAATAGGGCAGAAACTGAATAGCATTCTACAATATAATATACTTATTGAAATTCTAATAGAACAAATAGTGGTGCATGGCAACCACGCCCATAACTAACCACGATACATAAGTCATGACAGTGGGTAACAACTTTAAATAGAAACATAAATTTACAGAACCAAAATGAAAGAACTGTACATGACAAACAAACCTCCATAGGAAAAGATTCATGAAGTCATACCACTTTTAAAACAGAATTTACCATTCGAGAATTTCAGTAAGGATTAAGAAAATTCCAGAATAACATCAGAGTAAAATTATAAAACCTCAAGCGAAAGAAACCCATTGAACATACAGATATCGCTGTAGCCATTTAACTAGAAAGGAATAAACCGTTGATATATATAAGCTAAAACGGTTAAGTTTATATGCAAGAATAAAACATAGACTAGAACTTCCAAAAAAAATAGGAGTTCCACCATAATTCAACAGACTCATTAACCTCCATAATTTCACCAAAATTCTTAAATTAGTTTCTTCAACAGTTAATGGAAGAAATTAAAACCAGTTCATAAAATTCTTGGCCGCAAACCCTTAGTTTGCAAAATCAATAAAAATTCCCTCTCTCAAAGAGATGGTCCAAGGCCATTAACACTAACACATCCTGAGGCTGTTTCACAAATTAGAATTTCGGATTAAAATTATACACAGTCAAAATTCACACTTAACCAAAGAAAACTGCTAACCCCTTTTTCCAAAATTAACTAAACCCTCAGAACTGCTCATGGCATACCCGATGATTCCTTGCATGAAGTCTGTAGGGTCCGGTAGGCTGAGAAAAGGCTCCAAATCCACCATCAAATGAGAAAGAAAAGCTTGAGAAACCCCGACGATACCTAGACTGGAAAGAAACATAGGATTAAGTGCTAATTTGTTAAACTAAAAAAAGAAACAATAATAGAGACAATAAGTTGTCTATAGGAGAGGAAACTCATACCTATTCGAGCAAAGATAATGAACCAACAACATCCGAAAGTAGAAACAACATTGAAGGGTGACCTGCGGAACAAAGGAGCACTCTTAAGCTCCATAGCAGGAGGATGACGAACGAGGAATACATGTAACAACAAGAAAGGAGTAACCAGGTAGGGACGTTCACCTGAGAGGAAGCTCGACAGAGCACTGAAACCTAACCCTCTGCCCCGAAGATGCGAAAAATGACCAGCTACCAAACCATGGGGGATCTTAGATCGGCGAGCATCCACATTCACAGTTTGATTTAGAGACTACCGTAGAGCCATCGATGAAACAAAATTACCAATACACAGAGTCCCAGTTGTGAAGCTCAATAAAGACTCCAAATGCAGCGTTTTGTTGGTTTTAGGGTAGCCAACCACCTGAAAGAATAAGAGAGCAATAATAGTTGTTGTACCGATTCTCAGTTTCTATTTATTACAAATTATAGAAGTTCAACCATGCAACTTGAATTCTCTCTAGAGAAATTAAACCATAGGACAAACAACATGATGGGTCTATTACATCATGGCATTGAAATCCGCAATCCATATTTAACCAAATAAACTCTGAAATTATAGCAGTACTTGGTAAAAAGGGAATTTACAATGCTTGGATTGATGAATGCTATAATATGTAATATCATTTTCTTTATTGACTAATTTTTTTTTTTTTTTTTTTTTTGGGTATGTGACATGACCTTTGCTCATTTTTGTCAATCTTTTCGCATTGCTTCATTGATCTCTCTCACAATTGAAACAGACCCTCACCTTCAATATGATGCCATATCCATTTCTATTTGTAGGGATACTTATAATTGAGATAAAATGAGAACTACAATACAACATCTTCATAAATCACAGGGCAATCAATGTCAAGAAGGGCCTTGTCAGCATCATCTACAATTTATTCAAAATTATTGATTGCAGACTACAAGTCTTCCTCGATCAAAAGGAGATTCATTGTGGAGTTAATGTCTCGACTACAATTGAAGCAACCATTAAAAGTGCCTATATTCATGTCGCCATTTTTTCGGAGCATTATGTTGAATCTAAATGGTGCTTGGATGAATTGGTTTCCATTTTGGGTTCCAAAAGGAAGGTTACTCCAGTGTTCTATGATATTGAACATATGGCTCTTTGTTACATTAACAAAGAATGTTATCATAAAAGCACAAATAGAGAGTCACCATGGAAAAGATAGAAAAATGGAAGAAATCCCTCTTATATGTCTCACTTCTTAAAGGTGAGTTGTGAAAAATGAAGGAACAATAAATACATGCTTTACTCATTTCTCATTAATGTGCTTGATGTATAAATTTATGTTCTATTTTTTTCCTAACTCGAATGACTTTGTTTTCTCTTTTGAGTGACCTTTGGGACCTTTTGCAAAAAAATGTGGATATTTTATTGAAGGAAGTTGAGCAAGAATCATTGGTTGTCACAAAAGAGTAGGCGATGAAGGATTTCCCCATCAATGCAAGTGAATTAGATGTTTTCAAATTTATTGAGGAATTCATCACATAAGAATTTGCACTTGCACATGGGTTGGATGAGGATATGCCTGATCTAAGCGTGTTGTGTGAGGTGGATGAGGATAGGATATATCTACGTGATTTGTTTGAGGCAGATGAGGACGACATGGCTCAGAGTGAGCTCCTTGAGCTTGATAAGGATGGACCGACTCTAAGTGAGCTGACTGAGGTAGATGATAATGGTCCAACTATAAGAAAGCTATTTGTAATGGAAAAGGATAAGTTGGCATTAAGCGAGCTATTTAAACCAGTTGATAATGAACTAAAGGATAAGGATAGGCTGACTTTAAGCAAGCTATTTAAACTAGCTTAGGATTGACCGACTCTAAGCGATCCATCTGAGGATAGATCATATCTAAGCGGGTTATTTGAGAGGGATTCAAATGAGGAGAGATAGGTTGTAAATTCATGGTGAATGCCTTCTTCATATTAAGAGGGCTCATTGGTGATCCATCCCCAATTAGCATGAATTTAAGTAGTTTACTTAAGTCTTGTATTGAAATATTTTAAAAAAGTATACGAATCATAATCTTCCCTATACTCAAAAGAGATTTTATATATATATATATATATATATATATATATATATATATATATATATATATATATATATATATATATATATATATATATATATATATATATATATAACTTTTAATTGTTTTATTTTTTTTAAAGTTGATATAAAGTTATTTTATTTCTTTTTTTTTTCCGGAGAAAAAAACGAACTTTTTATTATTATAAAAAGTTACATATACATTCCACAGCTTCCTTTGCTGTTATAGCTATGTGAGCCTGCATAATATAGTTCAAAAGCCTGATCTTTCCTCTTTGTGAGAGGAAGAAACAGTTCCCAAAAAAACTGCTGATATTCTTTCTGATTGCTGGAGTCTATCCTCCTTTGTCATGGACAAAACCCCTTAGACAAAAAAGATACATACAAAAACGATACATACATATCATAAACAGAAGCATGATACCATATTTCTATATCCGTTGTTTTTTAACAAAAAACAAAATTTAGATTTTGCAGATCAGCCGAGGGTCAAGTTATGAGTTTTGAACATATGGAGGCTGGTCCGAAATCTGGTCCTGCCCGTTGATTTCTTCCACTATTCTCCAGCTGCCCAGAACTTGTTGAATACCATCTTTAGAAAGCTTGTCTGCCATATCATTTCGTTCCCTGTAAATATGATGAATGGAAAAAGAATTAAAAGATAATTTCAGCTGCTGAATTTCTTCTAAGAGAGGCTTCAAAACATAATTTTGACATCTTCTATGACCATTTATCCATTTGATAACATTTAAAGAGTCCCCAAAGATCTGAACTGTGAGGGTATTTTGGTGTATCCGCCAGCATAAAAGGAACTTGAGGGCGGATAGTTCTGCATAGTTGTTCGATCCATTTCCCAAACCTATGGAAGCTTTTAGAGAGTGACTGTTGTTTAAGTGGATAATAATGCCTGCTCCAGCTTTATTGTTTTGGGAGGCTCCGTCAAAATAAGCCCAAGGCACTCCCTCCTTAATTTGCTCCTCTTCCACTTTCCGGGGTTCCTTCTCTTCCTCTGAATCCAGAATGTTTGTATATATAGATAAGCAGTGAACGACAATTAATTCTGCCTCAGATTGTTGCTCCTTAAAGATATTTCTATTCCTGGCAATCCAAATACCCCAACAGATGATAGGAGGCAAGTTTCTTAATTTTCTTATTGATATTTGGTTCCACCATTTGTGCCATGCTTCAGCAATAAGAGATCCATCCCAGGAAATAGACATTTGAATATGCTTGGCCACCTCCGACCAAACTTTTTTGGCTAAGGGACAACCGATGAACAGATGATCCATAGTTTCTGAGTCATTTTTGCATAATGAGCACCTTCCCGGCCCTTGTTTGAATCTGGCTTGGAGAGTATCCCATGTTGGGACTATCCTTTTTAGAATGCACCAGAAAAACAGTTTTGCTTTGGCTGGGCACTTTAGCTTCCATATCGATTTCGCCCACCATTCTGGTTCTTCCCAACCTTTTGTGGACATGAGAAACTTATATCCGAATTTTGGCGAATAACTTCCCGAGTCAGCATGAGCCCAAATCAGCTGATCTGGTCTTTCTTTGAGTCTTACATTCGACCTGGAGAGTTCTTGCTTGAAAATCTCCCATGCATTCCACCAACGGGGGTGAATATCCAATTCTTCTCATGACTTCCATGCTTGACCCCATATAGTCGAGAATCCTACTTCCTCCACCTGGTTTAAGAACAAGAAACCTTTGGAGGCAAGGTGTCTTATCAGACCAGGAGATAGAGCATAATTCTCGTTGTAGCCTACCCATTGGTCTCTTCCAATTCGAACATTTTCACCGTTTCCAATATGCCAGGATAGTCCTTTTTCAATGATTTTGAAAGCATCAATGGTCGCTTTCCATATAATTGACACCTTCCCACCTTTTTTATCAGGATTCCTGATCCAGTCTTCAAGGGGGGATGGATCAATATATTTTCGCTTTACTATTTTTGTCCAGAGATTTTCTAGCATAATGATTCTCCACCCTAATTTTGCTGCCAAGGAGGCTGTAAACGCATTCATGCCTTTTATTCCCCATCCTCCCCATTCTTTAGGCCTAGCCACCTTGTCCCATGCAATCCAAGGTAACACAGAATCCTCCTTTGATCCAGCCCATAAGAATCTGCTGCAAATTCTTCTAATTTTTTCCAGGACTCCTTTTGGAACCCATGTCAGCGCAGCCCAATATACAGGTATTGCCAGAAGGACAGATTTTATTAAGGTTAGCCTTCCTGCTCTGGAGAGCCATCTATAACTCCAATGTAAGATTCTAGACAAGGATAATTTTAGGGGCGAATGTTCGCCCTTTGGCGAAATTAAGGGGTTTTAAATTTCTAGTGGGCGAATATTTTGTATCATAGTAAATTTTTACAAATCACCTCAAATAGCCCACCTTATTTTAAGGGAGAGGGTAAAAAAGGTAAATTTAGCCCTCGAAATTAAGACTTACAACCTTCCATTCGCCCATTTTCAAGAATAGGTTTTATTTAAGTGAATCCATTCGCCCATTTTCAAGAACAGGTTTTATTTAAGTGAATCCTATGGGCCAAATACCATATTTACAAAAGAGGTATGGTAAATTAATAAAAATATAAATAAATGAGAGGTATGGTAAATAAATAAAACATTTTTTATATTTACTTCATAAGTCACCTTATATACATGTAAGGGTGTAAACAAATAAAAATATAAGTAAAGTGGAGGTATGGTAAATAAATAAAATGTTTTTTTTTATTTACTCCATAAGTCACCTTATATACATGTAAGGGTGTAAACAAATAAAAATATAAGTAAAGTGGAGGTATGGTAAATAAATAAAACCTCTTTTTATACTTACTCAAAAGGTATGGTAAATAAATAAAAATATAAATAAACTAGATGTATCGTAAATAAATAAAACCTCTTTTTATATTTAGTCCATAACCTCGTTCTATTTATGAAGGCTCAAGAAAGAGGTTTTATTTAAGTGAATCCTATGGGCCAAATAGGTATGGTAAATAAATAAAAATATAAATAAACTAGACGTATGTAAATAAATAAAACCTCTTTTTATATTTAGTCCATAACCCTCATTCTATTTATGAAGGCTCAAGAAAGAGGTTTTATTTAAGTGAATCCTATGGGCCAAATACCATATTTGTAAAAGAGGTATGGTAAATTAATAAAAATATAAATAAACGAGAGGTATGGTAAACAAATAAAACATTTTTTTATATTTACTCCATAAGTCACCTTATATTTACGAACACTCAAAAAATGGGTTATATTTAGGTGAAACCTATGGCCAAAATACTATGGGACAAATACCATGGACTAGATTGTTATTAATACCATGCAAAAAACCACTATTAACCCTAATATTAGAATTAATAAAAACAAAAATGGCACATGGTATTGACCCATGGTATTCACCAAAATGGCACATAACATTTTTTTATATTTACTCCATAAGTCACCTTATATTTACGAACACTCAAAAAATGGGTTATATTTAGGTGAAACCTATGGCCAAAATACTATGGGACAAATACCATGGACTAGATTGTTATTAATACCATGCAAAAAACCACTATTAACCCTAATATTAGAATTAATAAAAACAAAAATGGCACATGGTATTCACCAAAATGGCACATGGTATTGACCCATGGTATTCACCTAGAATGTAGCCTATTTAAATGGGGGAATTAAACCAGCATGTAGCCTATGCTAAGATTCACTAGGAATTTACAAAGTTTTATTATTTAGTGAAAGACTCGCCAAGATCTTACAAGATTTTATAATTGAGTAAAATATTCGCCATGCGTGGTGAGAGATTCGCCAAAAAATTATATATACATATTATATTATTGATAAAATCGCCTTCCATTTTTCCTATATACCATGGAGATTCGCCCATTTATTATATTTATAAATTTAGGGGGGGTTCTTAAAATTTTCCCTGATTCTAGATTCGATTTTTGCTACCAACCAGGACCATTCCTGCTTTCTATAGTTGTCTGGCCTCAGCCAAAACCCCAAGTATTTGAAAGGGTCCCCAATCTTTGTTGTCTCAAGAGGAAGAACAGTCGTTAGCTGGTTTATCTCCTGCCTATTTAGTCCTTCAATTATGAGTTGTGATTTCCTGAAGTTTACTTGCATTCCTGATGCTTTCATAAACAACTCAAGGATCTCCTTTATCTGTTTGAACTCATTCCAGCTTCCATTACTAAAAAGGAGAACATTGTCTACAAACATGAGGTGAGTGATAAAGAGGTTAGCCGCCACCTCCAGCCCTTTTATTGTTCCTTCTCTCTTGGCTTTTAACAACAGCTGACTCAGCCCTTCTGCTACTAGAAGAAACAACAAAGGGGATAGAGGGCACCCTTGCCTTAGTCCCCTTTGCCCTTTGAAGAAGGTAGAGGCAGCCCCATTGATGAGCACCATGAAGCTGACACTCGTGATACATCCCATAACCCAATTGATAAAGTCAATTTTAAAACCCAGATGGGTTAACAACATCCGGATGTAGGTCCAACTGACTCTGTCATATGCTTTTGATAGATCAAGTTTCACCACAACTCCTTTCTTTTTCATCATCTTCACACTATGGATTGTTTCCTGGGCCACTCCAATAGCTTCGTGAATTTGGCGCCCGTCCAGAAACCCAAACTGTTCGCTTGAGATACATCTGGACAAGATTGGTTTTAACCGAGCTGCAATTGTTTTTTCTATGATCTTATACACACTGTTGCATAATGAAATGGGCCTGAAATCTTCAAAGGACTCAGGTTCATCTTTTTTGGGTATAAGAGCAATAAATGTAGTGTTGAAAGGCGCATATACCTGACCTTTCCTTCTGGATTCCTCAACCACTTCCGTAAGTTCAGGTCCAATCTGCTCAAAGAAGTGCTGAAAAAAATCTATTGGCCACCCGTCAGGCCCAGGGCTTTTATCTTTTGCCATGGATTTTATTACATTCTCCACTTCCTCAGCGGTGACTTCCCCTTGTAAGCCTTCCACTTCTTCCTCTTCCACATATCGGGGAAAGCTTTGGGCAGTTCTGATAACCTCCGCTAGTGTGGTCCCTCTCTGTTCTGTAAAGAGGCTTTGAAAGTGATTTCTCCCCATTGATGAGAGCGATTCAAAGGTGTTTGCCTCTCTGCCTTCTACATCTTTTAATTTCCAGATAGTATTCATCACCTTTCTACCTTTTGCAAAGTTATGAAAGAATTTTGTATTTTCATCTTTGGCCAGCAGCCATGTCGCCCTGCTTTTCTGCCTCCATTCTTCTTCTCTATCTAAGAGGATTTTGCTTCTCTGCTTTTCTAACAACAGGATCCTGTCCTTCACTTCCTGAGATTCATATCCGTTTGAGTCAGGATTTTCTAGAACCCCTAGTTCCTTGTCGATGCTGCTTAAAGCTTCGTTTTGCTCCTGCTTCCTTTTTTTTGCCCATTCTATTGTGGCCTTTTTCATCCTTTTCAGGTTTTCCATGAACAGAAAGCTCTTGTCTTCCATTGCTTCCCTGATTGGATGTTGCCAGGTTTCATTGAAAAGCTTCCTGAAGGATTCCTCCTGCAACCAAGCGGCATTGAATTTAAAAGGACTTGCAGGCTTTAATGGAGGTTTGGATATTTCAAGAAGAATAGGGAAATGATCCTAGTTTCCTCCCTCTCCTATCCACTACCTGAACATCGGGATTCTAGAAGCAAGATCCTCACTTAAAAGAAATCTATCAAGTCGTTTGGCAACCCGGGCTTCACCAGTTCTCCGGTTCCTCCAAGTAAGCTTTAGTTTTAGCAGATTTGCATCAATCAGCTTATGTGAGGAGAGGGAGTTTTGGAAGAAGTCCGATAAGGGATCTTCCCTTGCTGAGGGTCCCTAGGCTTCTGCCCTTCCAATGGAGAAATTCAGATCTCCACCTACCACCAGATTTTGGGTCTGCAAAATGGCTTTTGCCAGGAATCGATTCCAGAACGCAACCCTCTCCTGGCAGGGCCCATATAAGTTTATGATGGACAGAGGATCATCAAAATCAGGTGTTAAGACCTCCATCCCCAAGCCATGTGGGAAGCCCCATGAGTTTACCAGCTTCACTTTCCCTTCTCTGAATCCTACAGCCACTCCTCCAGAATGACCATGGGCATCCAAAGCTTGAAACTGCCATCCCGGAAACAGGGACTTTAAGGAAGTCACTACTTCTGAGCTTGGCCCAAGAGTTTCCTGCAGCATGAGAAAGTCGGGATTGTATCGCTACATCAACTCTTTCATAGCCAGTTTTTTGGGTTTACTGGCTAAACCCCTATAGTTCCATGAAAGGCAAATCATTTTGAACCCCCCTCACAGGGTTTCGCCGCTCTAAGCATCCCGGTAATAGACATCTGTTTTCCATCCTCCATATCATATTTTGCTTTTGCTTGAGCTTTTGATAAAAAAGACTTCCGCCCCCTTGACTTCTTAGAGGTCTGGGGGATCTCCATACCTATGCCCCCGATAGATCCTTCCGCCGCTGGTCTTTTATCAAGGGAGCGAAGATTATAATGGCACTCAGAGGTTGGAACAGGGGGTTTGGAATCATTTTTGCTGGAAGATAACGAGGACCCTTCACAGTTCAAATCAATTTTGGGTATTGATGCAGTAATGGTTTCAATCCCTTTATCGTCTATAATAGAATGAATATGTGAATTTGATCCTATGCATGTCTCAATTTCTTTGATTGGAGAAAGCAAAGAAGGAGGGTTAAAAACTAGATGCATACCCTTTGAATCTTCCTGAGCTTCTGTTTTTGCTGCTCGGTTTGTTATGCTCGGATCTGGGGGATCTTCTTTTGCTTCCTGGCTGGTAATCAGGATCAGCTCCGAGTCCCTCTGCTCCTCTATCTTTTCCATCTCTATGCCATTCACCCCTTGATGCGCTTCTGACCTGGGAGCAGATTCTTCGCCTTTTGTGCGCTTTGGTTTATCATTTTTCCTTTGATGCCTTCTGCGCCGATAACCCAGTGGGCAGTCTCTTGCCAAGTGGCCATGCTCTTGAAAACTATGGCACCTGAAAGGCAGGTGCTCATAATCCAGAAGCTCGTCAAAAACAAGATCTTTATAATGGATTTTCATATTCCCCGGGAGGCCTTCCCCTGGATTGAGATTTACCAGAATCCGGGCCATGGATTTGTTTCTGGTTTCTACAAATGACATGTCCACCTCCAGGAAGGTGCCCAGCGTATTGCCTATAGATCTGAAAACGGATTCCACCCATAGGAAGGGTGGCAACCCTGGAGCCCGCACCCAAACAAGAAAAGAATCTACCTTCTCTCGCTGGGCGTCAAACAGGGGGATCCAGCGTCTGAACAGCACAGGCCGCTTTCCAAAAGCCCAGTTTCATGCCAGTACCCAATCCACCATTTCCTTTTTATCAAATTGGATCATGAACCATCCTTTTGCTAGCACCGATGCTTTGAAGGAAATTCCCCACTCCTTTTGCCATTTCTGTTCAGCCCAGTTCTAAATAAAATGGGCCGAAAAATTCTTCCCTCTTGCTCATCTGACCACCATGTGTTCCGCCACCTCCATTGCTTCCTTGATCTGAACGTCCACCCCTAGAACCATATTTGCTTTTGAATTTTACTTAATTACTTTTTGTTTTTTTTCTCTTCTCCCCAGATTGCTTATTGCCTAGGATCTCCTCTCTGTCTTTCGCCACATCCTCCCCCCAGAGCCTTCTGTTGGCTGTGCCGAGGCCTTCTTTCCTGCTGACTCCGACTCTGTGGTTATCACAACCTCCCTGGTTCCCCCCTCGCCTGCCCTTTCCTTAATCCCTTCCTCCTCCAACTGCCAAACTGCTATTGCTTTTGGATCTTCCTTCCTGCCCCCCTCTTTTGGCTCACGTCCCTCTATTCCCAGAGGTGCACGAGGGTTTGCCCCGGCCCTTGCTAAAGAGGTTCTTGTTAAAGCCTGAGGACTACCTTGTTTATCCGGCCCTAAATCCACTTTTAGCCCATCGCTTGGCCTTTTCCATGGCCAGTTTTTGGAGCTCTGTCCATAGACAACATCTTCCAGGCCCCCAGAACGATCCTGGGCAAAAATTAGGGCGTTCGAGTTACTTACTTGAGATGCTAAGAGATCTTCGGATTGAGGGTTCTCCTTCTTTAGTAGATTCTGGGCATGAGGGTTCAGGTATGCCTGGTTCTCCTGAATCCTTCGCAATTCCAACCTCCGGCTTTCCTTCGAATCGTCAGGCGCCGAGACATTGAACCATGGTACAATCAGATCTGTGCTATCCTTTACAGACTTTTGCAGGCTGCTAGCTCCGAAGAAAAGTTCCAGGTTTTGAGCTGATAGCTCCTTTCCCCAAACGGACAATATGTCTTCCGGTTCAGGGTCCAAATCAACCGCTTCGCCAGGGATTACCATGGTTAAACTGCCTGATTACCCTCTTAATCTTACCAGCTCAGTCAAGGTTTGTCCAGCTGCGGGGAAATGCCTTGGATTAGGCGGAGATGTCGACGGTTAGCCTCCTGGGAACAAGCCAGAATGTTCCTGTAGCTTAGGACCCGGTTACCGCAGCTGTTCCCGGTCACGCTACCTTGACTGTCCTTGCGTCGTTCCGATCCCTTTGATCCAGACAGCTGTCCTCGCTTGGTGCCTGCTGTCGCCTTCCGAACTGCCCTCTGTCGTTCGTTGTTTCCTCGCGTGCCTTCCTGTTTTTCCTTAGGCCTTTGGGCCTATTGGCCGCAGGCTTCGCTCCCACGACCATTCGCTAAGGCCTGCGGTCTTCCTCCCCATTAGAGCCCCCGTTATCATTTTTCTTCAATTAAAGATTATAATTCTAAAATTATTTTATTTCACATTAACATTTAAATATTTTATTTATGTTTGAGAAAGGGAATGAAATTATTTTACCATGTATTCTAGGTTGTAATTCCAAAAACAAACTGAATGAACACAACTAGAGTAGGATGATTTATATCTTATAATATTTTTTATTAAAACTAACCAAATAGGTATATTCATTTATGTGTTTTTAATTATAACATAAATTATTATTTATTTTATTTTATTTAAAAGGGACACATGTCAACTTGATACACATCTCCATCATATTGGGCTGCATATATATATATATATATATATATATATATATATATATATATATATATATATATATATATATATATATATATATATATATATATATATATTACTATTGACAATGCTAGACCTGCCAACATTCAGGGGATTGCCCCGGTATGAAGTCCCAACTAGACCTCACACCGTTTGGTGTGGGAGTCCCATCCGGTATGATGGCCTAATTGCCATTATCTTAAGGATTTTCCTCAAATCTTGCTTGTCAGCACAAGAGAGTGGTTTGTTTTGGTTTGCTTTGTCTGGTGAGTGTAAGTGTCACTTGTGTCAATGGTTCTTTCACTGTCGAGGGAGAGGGTGACAATGAGTTCCAAGTCGATTAGGAGCAGTCCCAACACTGCAAGGAACACACAACACAATAGGACATGCACAGCTTCCGGCGGAGCAGTCCACACAGATGTGGCAGTCACAACATACAAGATAAGATAACACGTACAACACTCACGCATCAATCTGAATGAGTGCAATGGTTGTTACAACAACCTTCATGTGAAAGGCTTGTCTAATGTCCGGGAGAGCAGTCTACATGGGCGAGACAATGTTAACAACATATATAACACATTTCCATTAATAGATTATGCATTACAACAAATGAAGCTGGTTTAGATGTAGAACATAGGTTAAAGTAACATGCATTACAAGTGTTAAAGATCATTCTTACAACAGAAACAATACATGTGTGGAAACATGCTGGCCTGTTAGCAAGCTTCCGAATTAAGAAAAAGATCCAAGACACATCATTACACCATACATCACTAACCCCGAGTGCGGGGTGTTGGAGCCACTACTTACTCCTCAAAGAAACTATTATAGACTCTCTTGGCTATGTGGGAGGAGTTGAGGTGAAAAGTCCATTCCATGTACAAATGAGGGAGTATTTATAGCTAGGGGTGAAACTAACCCTTGTGGTTGTTCGACTACCCTCATGACTATTTGACTTCCATGACTTTTCCACTTACATGACTCTTTGTTCAACAAGTGGGTCTCTTGGACTTCCACGTTACATCACATTGATTGACAACATAGGCCATAGTGGAGATGTAGGTAACATGACTCATGACATGACTTGACATGGCAATGCTGGTACATTCGTGCTACTGCTGGAGTGTATGTCGAGCTACAATGTTGTTGGGTGATGGATGTCTTCATGGTGTATCATAGCTTCACCTCCGCATGGCAAAGTGCGCGGAGCCTTCAATGGTCCTTGGTTCGCTTGATGAAGCTTCAACATGTTGTTCCTTGCTTGCATGTTGGAATGATTGATAGGCTCATCTGTTCGTGAAGGTGCATGTTCGTCACGTTCATTCTTTTCGAATGCATCGTTCGTTCGTCCATTTGTGAACTTGTACTTCTGCATGGGCTTCCTTTGTTCATCCCATTCATCATCTTACCATGTTTTTTGGTGTACCTTTAGTCACTCATGACGAGACGAAATCAAATCCAAAACCTCCTAGTCTACCACGACACATGATCATTTCGGATGCAGGTGACCTGGAGAGGTGGCAAGGTTGTGAAGCGGGATGATGGCTTCGAGCACTGCTAATGAAAAATGTGCAAGAGTCATTGAGTGATGGTCCGAGATGGGCAATCTGATTCGACAGTGACTGTATGAGAGGTCTGGCTCGGTTGGGAGGAGAAATTGCACAAATTTTGTGAGGGACAGTTCGAGTTACCAGAAGGTAAGGCAGACATGCTCTGCGCATTTTTTCAGAACGAGCAGGCATCAGTGGCTAGACAACTAGATTTGTGCAATTTTCCAGAGGAACAAGTGTGGCTACATGAACTTGCGTCAGCAGGCAGAAATTGTGCAGTTTTTTTAAGGAACTGCCTGGGAGACTGGAGCCAAAATTGTGAAATTCCCAGAGGGAACTAGCAGTTGGCTGTTTGGGTCACTAGCAGCCAAAAATGCACAATTCCCAGAGGGAACTCGCAATTGGATGCTTAGTCACTGGGAACAGAAATTGCGCAATTCCTGGAGGGAACTAGCAGTCTACTGTTAGGAGTTGCTGACGGGGAAATTGCACTGAAGCTAGGAAGTCAAACTGTTGATCATGTCTGTGCAATTTCTGAGTTGAGCGGACTTCTGAATGACAGAAGGCCTGCTCATGAAAACTGCATAATTTCTTGGATGAGCAGTCGGCCGACTGTCTGGATGACTGACTGGAAAAACTTCGCAATTTTCTGAAGGAGACAGGGATGGGCACTTGGTGTCTGTTTGGCCTGTCTGCACAATTTCTTCAGTTAGTTGAGCTAGTGAGGTCAGTGGCCTCTGCATAATTTCTTCAGTTAGTTGAGCTAGTGAGGTCAGTGGCCTCTGCACAATTTTTGAAGGGAGTCAGTGCTGAGGTGACTGCTGGGTTTGATTGTCTGAGTGGTCAGCTTGGAAGATGATTTGATTGCTTACTAGCAGCGCAACTTGAAAATATTAGCTTGGTGCTTTTGTGTTGTTTTAGTTGATAGTCAATCGAGTCAAAAGTGGGGTGATGGTCTAACTATCAGAGGGGACTTTGGTCATCAGAACTTCAACAAAAAATGACTAAGTGTGTGAATGATCGAAAGATGCATAGGTGATTATACAAACACACACTCAGATGACTCGACGATGAAATGAACCAAACCATCCAGACACACATGCTCAACATGACTGACCGACAACCATTCATTGATTGAGATGACACTTGCGGGATAGTGAATGTGACTCTATGTGTGAGCGCAACAGATGCTTTCATAGAAAACATGACAAGCACATACGAAGCGAAGACTTTAAGCATAACCAGAACATGGTTGCAAGCATGACCTAGACATCAGCGTGCAGAAACTTGAATGAAATGAACAAGCAAGGCGGATGCAAAGACTCACACGAGCTCACGGAGTGAACCCAAGCGTGTGCAGTCATCAAGTGAAACTCTCAAGAGAGGCTCTGAAATTGGTCTCGGGCAAAATTTTAGAGGGTGATTGTAGCCGCTACAACAATTACTTTATCATTTTTAACTATAACATTATGTTATTTGATATGAACATCTAAATATTTTATTTATAGGTAAGAGCGAGAAAAATATTTTAAGTTATGATGTCAATAACCAATTGAGTGGCATTATTGATATTTTATAATGCTTTTAATTAAAACTAACCAAATAAATATATTCATTTTTGTTTTTAATTATAGTATACATTGTCAATTAGAAATTGAACACTCAAAAAATTACATGTCTCCCATACTCCATTGTAGAATATGTTTTTGAGCACAATATTAACTTTTAGAAAATTGAAAAAAATAATTATGAAAAAATAATTTTGACACTAATATTATTTGTTTTTTAAATTGATAATTTTTTAATAAATATTTTAAATATAAAAAAATTAAATAAAAATTCTAAAATAATAACTAACAACAAATTACAATATTTTTAAATAAATAATACTAATTAAAAAAAAAACAAATCCAAAAAGTTGATAAATCAATACTAATAATTTTTTTAATTTTAAATAAAAAATCCAATCATTAAAAATAATTAGAAAATCTCTAGTTTACTTTATGTAAATGCAGGAAGTGTTCGGCCTGGAGTATGCCGTAAAACTGCTTCTGCTTGGCTAAGAGCTCGTTTTCCTCGGACGTAAGGAAACAGGTTAACGGCCCAAGACCCAGAGGCATCTGGCAGGAGTGAAAACCTGCTCCCTTACGGACCACTAGCGGGTTATTACAGTGGCGTGGTTTTCCTTGATAACAGTGATGAGTCAAACCGACATTCGCGGATAGCAGCCAGAGATGGCTATCCTCACTGTTGGTTTGACACCTGAGTTTGATAGGTTTTGCCACCTTAGGAAAAAAAATAAAATAAAAATAAAAATGCAGGAAGTGAGAGTGTAACAATTATCATGGAGTAAAAAAGTTTAAATCAAAATAAAGCAATTGTTGCTGCCCAGGCTGGTCAATGTTACATGTTGCCATCTAATTTTATAAAAAACGTGTGATGGTGATAAAAGAGATAAAAAAAAATATAATTTATATAACACGTTTGATTAAGGCACCCCAACAATGCATGATTCCAACGACTCCAAGAGCATGATAAATATTTACAGTACATTTGTCCGGAAAAGACAACCATTTTGTTGGCATTTGTTGCTATGCAGGGCCTTGTCAGTGGGCATTAAATGCCGGGTTACATGCGCCTAGATAGCTTTTTATAACACGCACGGGTGATAAATAAATAAAAAATAATGACACGCGTGTTATAAAAAACTATCGGGGGCGCATGTAGCGGTTTAATGCCCAATGGCTTGCCGCTTTGCAGAGGCTAGCTGTGGTCGCACGGCTTGAATTGAATCCCATGCCTCGAGCTCTCCACTAGGCGGCGCGGGGACAAAACAGATGTGCGGCGCAAGGACCATGACAGAGTTCTTATCGTAAAACATTTATTGATAATAGATTTTCCGCTGCAAAAATTTACCGACTACAAACAATTCCGATAATAAATGGCAGCGCCCGTCTCTTTAAATGGAGATGGAGAAGTAGCCCAAACAACCACATAAGCAAGTTAGAAGAATTTGCGATCTGGATAAGGGTTGTCATCTGAACGGTAGTTGGTCACAGTTCATGAGATAAGATAAATCTCCCACTGTTTTCCACACTTGTTATCCCCGGTGGGATTCTGGAGTCCCAAACATGGGATGACAGAACATTCTGCGCGATCCATTTCTAGAGGAGAGGAATACCCATGGCGGCAAAAAATGGTCGCTGACATGCTCAAATGGTGCAAGGAGGAGGTTTTTGGTGGAATCAAAGAAGCTATGGACGCAGGGCCTGCCATAATCACTCGCCTAGCAATGTACGGGACAAATGTTTTTACTATGCCATTTGCCGTAATCCTTAAATAAATTAAGGATTCCCAGAATATTCGTGAATCAGACAGACGTAAGCCTGGTCATCGGGCCTATGTCCGTCCGAACCTGCAATTGACTTAAGCTCAGGGTGCATTTGCAGGGCACTTGGCAAACTTGGAATTAGCTGCCATCTCCATTGCCACCACTATGGTCATAGGTTTCAATTTTGGGTTTTTTGCAAGCATGGATAGCACTTTTTTATTGTTATTTATCTGCTCCTCCTCTTCTATGGTTAAAAACACTTTGTTTTTAGTATTATATAATAATAGAAGATATATATCTGTTTTGTGTTTTATTAAATGGATTCCATAGTTCTGGTGTTTGGAATTTATTTAGTGTAATTTCACTAATGTATTAGGTTCGTTATAATTAATTGCCTCTGGAAATGGAAATGTGTAGTATTAGTGGAAATCTTTATCAATTAATTTTGTATATTATTGGGTTAGCTATAATTAATATGGCTGTTTAACAATTATGTTTTTTTGGCTGGAAATTCAAGCTATATTTTGAAAAAATCTGACAGCTATTTTTGTAAATCTAATTAAAAGTTGTTAAAATTCAGAATTTTAAGTGGTTTAGAAATTTTCTTTGCTGAATCCATTTTCACCATTAAAAACATGATTCAAACACTGCTTTTACAAGATTTTTTTTTTATATCATTTTAAATTCAGAGTCAATTTCAAGTACTCGTATCATTTCGGTAACTAGAGAATAAAGAGAAGACACCACTCTCTCAAAGTCTATCCCACGTATATTTTAGCCCACTTCATTAAGTCGGCCCCTCTTCGCAACGCCAATGGCTTAGGAACTTTTTAGTTGCTCGACCGATAGGGAGAGAATGACGTAATTACATATATAATATGTGCTCGGAACGTGTGAATGGGCCTTTCGGATGAGGCTTGGAAGGTTTTCATGCTGCAGAACTAGTCCGGTGCTGCCAAGTGTTCGAACGATGTGTCCCTTCCCGGTGTTATCAGTCCATCTCCCTAGCCTAGTCGTTAGAGTCCATGCCCCTAGTTAATGCCCCTAGTGTGTCCATTAGTTATTACTCGCCTCATTCTCCCTAATCCCCGTGTGTTCGTTCAGTGGCGTGCGTATTGACGGAGCTTGGGCTTGCCGCTTTGGGTGGGCAAGCCATAAATCCCATGCTATAGGGATTTTAATCCCTTATAGTACCCCTCTTATGTATGACCATACCATTTCATGCCATGGTTAGGGCATCTACACATCACTGATTTCAC
This sequence comes from Pinus tabuliformis, assembly GCA_031772625.1. Lineage (NCBI taxonomy): Eukaryota > Viridiplantae > Streptophyta > Pinopsida > Pinales > Pinaceae > Pinus > Pinus tabuliformis. The sequence goes on along the minus strand of CM062807.1, from coordinate 833,736,816 downwards.
GTGTACAGTGGGACCCTATTACATAGATTGAATCTCGGAGGCATAGGTGAGTTGGCCAATCGCAAGTACGTGGTACACCCCCTGCATGATTCCCTTTGACGTAGTCTTTAACGCGACTTTTTGAAAGCTTTTTCGGCGATTTTTTCCGGTGAAAATCCGGCAGTGATTTATTGGAATCCAAGTTTGATAGCTAATTTCTGCACAATGAAACCGTCCCAGGGGTTTTTCAGGGTGCTGAATCCGAATATGCAGTTAAAAAACCATTTTAACTGCAACAAATCATGATTTCATCTCAATTTCTTCCGCCGGATTCCGTCACCGGAATCTCAAAAAGTCGCATTATAGACAACTCCATTCCCTTTTCGCTGTGGAATGTACGCTTATCAATCTTAACGTTACACGTGTAATGCATGATAAGAGAGTTTCAATATTCAATTTAAACTTTGCATCCAATTTCTAGATACTTTAATAATTTTCAGTGCCACTTTCGTTTAAGAACGCATTTAGCTTTGGATTAATATCTTATTCGGTTTGGAACTATTATAACTACATTTATTCGGATGATATACGCGGAAGCTCATAAAAAGTATTATAAAAATATTAATACTATTATTTACTTAACTATATTTATATAGTTAATTATATTTATATCAAGAATATTTAAATATTATCTTTATTAAATAATTTTTTTAATATAAAAATAAATATAATTAATTAATATTATTATTTTATATTAACTATATTAATGTTTTATATTAAAAATAATTAATATAAATATGGTTTCTAAATAATTTATAGTAATTATTATTAATTAATTAAACATCAAGATTTATGTTTAATCCAAGGACTAATATTAAAAACCCTGTAAATAACATTATACTTTACAAATATGAACACTCAGATTAATAAATTTAAGAGATTGATATAATAAACTCAAGACTCAAGGAGATAATAAACCCAAGGGATTTATACTAAAAAGCCAAGGGATTAGAAACCCAATGAAATAATATTAAATCCACTCTGAGCTACCTAAACTTGACATGTGGCACATATTCTATAAGGTATTGTAAAGTTCAATAGGATACTTAATTTGTTCTACCTAATGGAATTTAGGTAAGACATTATGTTGCATTGAGTTGTGTACATTATGTTACGGGGCTCCAAAGATAAATAAAAGAATTGTTAATATATATATATATATATATATATATATATATATATATATAATAAAACTTAAATAATACTACACCACTTATCAATAAAATTTTCATCTCTAAATGTTAGTAGTTAAGTGGTAAAGGCTCAAATCATTATCTATTTTTGCAGATTTTCTTATATGGCATGTATAGTGTACTTTTCTTTTTCATAAATTCAACTTTAGTTTTCTTTTTCATAAATAAAAAATTAAAATAAATCTAAATCCATATATATGCTCTCTTCATGTACATGATACATCTATTATTATAACTAAGCAAAGTTCCTTGGTAATGATATGTTTTTTCATGCGTGCAACATTGAGTAAGATATAAATATAAAAGTAACTTAACTTGCAAACTTGATAACTTGTACATGAAACAAATAAATCCATTCTAACTACATTCCTCAAACCTGATGTAACATTGATAGAATATAACATCAAATCCACATCATGAATTTAAAAGTCAATGAAGACATTGTCATACACACAAGTTCAAATTCATGTATTTGTATTCCAAATTTGTCTAGTTATACATTTTTCTTTTCTACAAAATGGAACTTCATTCCCAACATAGATAATGGAAGTTCATGCCCATGAATGACATTATGGAAATGTCGCCTCATGACTGATCTAGAAATTGGGTGTATAAGTCACCATCGCCACTCTTGGCACTCCCAAGTGCATTTCCAAAGTGATATTGCTGCAAAAATTCAATAACCAATTAGTTGTAAAATCCAAAATGCATATAATCAATTTCGTTAATTAATGATAAGTTTTTGGTCAACTACTCATTCTCACCATGAAGATCTAAGGCAATGGAGAAGACTGCCCTTCTTGGGTAGATGGTGGAGCACTTGGTGATGGATATAGGCATGGTTCAGGGGTGATGGATAAAGGCATGGTGGGAGAAAAATTGGAAAAATGTAGTGGGTTGGGGCGATGATACATCCCTATTGGTTGTACGATAGTGGGAATAACCCTAGGGCGAGCGATCACCCTAGGGGGGGAAATTGGAATGTTGAGGGTGGATGATTGGAACAATGAGAAGGGCGGATGGTTAAAGGGGAGGGGTGGGAATTGGGAAGGGTTTGGGGAGTCGGTTATAGGCATGGGAGAAGTACTGATTGGAGAAGTGCTCCCAATGCTATAGTTTCTTTCATCGACATGCTCATCAAATAATTGGAGTCGACAAGTTGGCCTGTCAACTGTAACAACAAAAAAAGTTCATATAGTTATGCCTATGCATTGCAAATGATAGTATATCATATTTCACATGAAAAAATGCATAACATCAGATTTACCATTTTTGTGTATAATAGAATGTTGCACTAACTCAGGCATGTGGTCCACAGTTCTTTGTCGTTGAGAAGACAACTCCAGCTGTTCATTCATGCTCTTTTTTTTTGCACGAACTCGTCCAACCCTTTCAAATTGTAGTTTATCTTTCCCTGCATTTGACTTGTGACCACAACACCTTTTCTTGTTGACTGGGCTCAAGAAACTATGTTTTCTCTTGGTAGTGATCTTGGATGGAGTTATAGTATTGAAAAACATTTTGTTGTATTCTTGACATACTTTGTCTACCAAGTTGTTTAATGCATATGCCTGTTCCAAATTTGTAGGTATTATGGATCTCAATTTCTCATGAGTTGATGAGTTAACACGTTTCATCTCATCATCTTCAAATAATGCACTATCTGGTCGTACATTGGTCGTTTCAACATTATATGAGAAATTATCTAAATTATCATTGCTTGTTTCATTATGATAATTTAGAATGGGAGGAGAATCAAAGCATGGTAGAAGCTCTGTTTGGATTTCTGGGCCCAATATAGGTGACTCATTCAAATCAAATAAAATTCTAGGAATTTCTGTAGTAGGATTAGTGACATTAGGGAATACATTTTCACCCAAGCTAATGTTACTTGCCAACATCTCAACTTTCAATACATGTTTACAGATGTTTCCATTTAAGGCCCACTTGCAATTACAAAAGTGTAGAGTGGAATATTTATATATGACATTGTACCAAATATCACGAGTATTGTTATTTTGGCTACGAACCCAATAATCGTTGTTACTCTTTTCATCAGGCACACAATCTTCATTTGGGATTTGGTTAGCTCTACACCTAGATGAATTCAACTGTTCCTCAATTTTTCTGGGTCGTACAAAACCAGCTTCTTTTAAACGTTGCATATGATTGTAATATAATACAACCTTTGTCAACAACACATAAATCAACCAATCAACCCGCCTATGGCATGCATTGTTTTTCTCACTTAGGTACCTCTGCTTGATATACCGATGGTAAGACTCAATTGCATTATTTGTATTTTGATTGGAATGTGGAAAATTTCTGTACGCTTTTGCCCACATATCTGTAGAAAGAAATTTATTGGTTATGAATTAATAACTATACATATGACATGCAAAAAAGAGTCATTAAAGCCACTTATAAGAAACTTACATATTTTGTTGTTGGCTAACCAAGTTGCTTTAAAATATTCCAAAAACTTTGTATGGTCACTGAATCCTTCAAATAAATTTTCAACTGCCTTTTTTACAGATTCATCATCTGCACATGTGTGCATGATTTCTCCTAAAGCACGGAAAATTCGGATTTGGTTTTCCCTTCCTTGGACTTTGTTTCCAACATTCTTCAACCATGCACGACGAACATGCCACACACATAATAATATTGTACAGTTGATTGAAGACCTGGAATAACATAATTTTTAGAGAGAATATACATTAAGAATATTTTTATGTCTCTTATAAAAAGAATAAACACATCACCTTAATGCTTCAATTTCAGCAGTAGCATGATCTGTAATGAAGGCTTTAACATGCCAATCTGGTTGCTCTTTCTTCCCAATGGCAAAGAGAGTTGACATCCATTTACAAATATCAACTATAGTATTGCGTGATGATATCACCCAAGCTACTGGAACCCCATTGTGATGTTTGTCGAAGACCATTAAAGTGTAAAGTTGATACTACATTACAAACAAAGTACATAATTATATTTATATAAGATACAAGCATTAAAATGGTGTTGAAAAAATGAATTAGATTTAGGGTAATTTTGTACTCACCCCATACTTATTTGTACCAAATGTTGAATCCATTGAGATTATATTGTTGTGAGAATATTTTAGCATCATTGAACGCATCCACTTTGTCTGTATGCCTATGATAAAAGGGATGTTTTCAGCAAGATCTTGTTTCTGGTAGAAGAAAAAGCTCTCAGCGTGTTCCTTATACCAACATTCTACACTGATTGGATCACTTTGATCTTTAACATACTCTAGCCTTATGGTATCATTGTAAATGTTTAATATATCTTGTCTTGTCATGTATGTATCTCGAGATGTCCCTGTGTATAACTCACCGAATCCATCCTTCACATCAGAGATGAACTTATCCCATATCATTGTAACATTAAAACCTCTTTGGATTAAATGTTGGACAATAGATCGCATATCCCTTGTTAAATGTGGTGCATAACTGAATCTCATAGGCCTACCGATTGCATCTTTTCCATGACAAACAACATTGGATTTATCAATATGCCTACATGCAGTATATATTATTACAGCATCATCTGGTCTAAGTTGAAGTCGCCGCACAATGAAGTGACATTGGCAACCAACTTTAATACTTTCACGTTGATTGTGTTTTTTGTTTTGATCTGAGGATGCACTCATAATTCTGTTGTTGCACTTCGGACCATATGCACACCAATAACTATATATAAAACATTTACAACAAATTAGATATAAAATTTATGCATATTGAAAAGAATTATACATATATTGAAAAAAGATATAAAGACTCACATCATGTACTCCAGATATGTTGAAAAATATGTTTGTCCGATATCCTCTGCTTTTTTACTTCATTAAGAAGCAAGAAGAAATTGAGTGGATGCCCGTTCACTCGATTCCTCTCCTCTTATAAAATCATCAAGTCGACAATATGGAATAATTGCAACTTGGTCCCCATTAATCTCTGTCCATGTTAAATCTTCTGTTGAAAATTCAATCATATCCTCCGGGTCTTCAACTTCCAACTCATTAATCCTCTCCCACTTCTTCATTCTTCAAATACCTATAAAAATTGCATCGAAAATAATTTGGTTTGAGTAGATATTATGGTCTTGATTAATGCATATCACTAAGAATAGCAATCACATTTTTAGGTAACTATTTTATACTTTTCAGGTAAACCACTTTGGTAAAGGTAATATTTGGGTCATTAATCAACTTATAGATTTCATACAAATTTAGACTAACCATGTATGACATATGATGTCTTTGTGGAGGTGGTGTCACCATGTTGGTCTCATGGTACAACTTGTGATGAGTGGTTGAGGTGGAAGGGGTCGAAGGGAAATACAATTATAGATTAGTTGGGTTTTATGTTTTTTTAAATCTTAATAAAATGAGATATGCTAAAGTAGTGTCTATTGTTATTGATTATGAATTGATATCTATTATTTACTAGTCATCTAATTTATATGGTTGCAATAGTTTCATTGAACTTTTCTAATCAAACATATTGTTTTTCAAAAACACAAGCTTTGGAAGTAATTTTTTTTTACTTTGATATATATTGATATAAACTTTGCGGCTAGTTGTAAGAATTAGAATCCTACTTTTGTCGGTACATTTGATGAACTCGGTAGGTTATTTATTTATTCAATATGTGTGTGCTTTTATTAAAATGTGTTAGTTGTATTTCTTTCTCCACTTATAAATAAATGTTAAGAACATTGATTTGGCTCCTAAGACATAAAACTTAATAAACCATAACCGGTTCTATATCATTTGGTAACAAATTTCAAAATCTCAATGACAAATACGTGAATTATTTCCATTTTAGTATAACAAAATTTCCATTTAGATATTAACAAGAGTATTTTCGGAACATATTTCAATTTGTACAAAATAAATTATTTTATGGCCCCCGTGGGGAAATTTAGTTTGTTCAAGTTATGATTGCTTTTATGTGTCTTCCTTCACTTATGGTGTGAAAAAGTAAGCTCAAATAAACAATGAACAAAAGCTCTTGAAACTTGATGCCCTTTGTTCAAAGTCCCACTCCTAATGAAGTAAAAATGCTTTGGTTAGTAAAAAAATATGTGTGGATTATGGACCACTTAAGTTATGTGATTTGTGAAAAATAAAAAAACAAATTAAAAACGATGTCACACTTCGTTTCTCTTAAGAGGCTAGCTATAAACTTTCATTCACAAATATGTAGTGTTCAATTAAAAAAACAAAATTATATCTTGAATAAGTAAAAACTTACATTACTTAGGGTTATTGGTTTAGCTTACATCATTATGGGTAGATAAAATTTGGATACTAAAAAAATAATTTATTGATAGTCCACCAAAAAAATCTATTACTCTACATATATTTGTAAGTCATTAACTTATAACTTTATCTCCTTATATTATTATTATAAATATACTTCATATATAATGAAAGCACAAAAACTTGGAATACTTCAACAGATTTCGTTAATTTCGTGCATCGTAGACTTTGATGGTTGGACAAAATCTATATATATCATTGTCAACATGATGATAATTACCCAAATGTTAAAGATCTCCTTCACTTGTATAATGATAATTACCCTAAACCACGTCAAGATGAAGATAATTACCCTAAACCACGTGTATAGTAGAACATTGAAAATATAACTTTAAGATCTCAATAAGGTATTGGGATTATAACTCTCTCTAATCAAACCAACAAAATCTTGCATTACCCAAAAAGCACATTGGAATGTATAACACCATGAGAATCAAACCCAAAAAGCTTTTCCATTTACCCAAAAGCATATTGGAAATTGAAAATGTCATGATTAGCGTAGCAGATCCATCCATATCAAGCATAGGTTGATCATGGGATTTCTTTGTTTTACACCATAAAGTTATCATGCTAATTCACTAGTAGTTTAGCTAATGTATTGTAATTATTAGAAGGTGTTTTTTTTGGTTAATTTAGTTAAAATGTATAAGATTTTGTTTAGAATTAATATTTTAAATTTAAATGTTTTTAAAGCTTTTTCAAGATATTGATTACCAAAATGATGGAAGTTACCAGCAAAAATGAGAGATATTCCTAAACAACAAAGCTCACAGCAGACGGGCTGCTCTTCACCTGATCAGATGACTGCAAGGTGAAGGTATCGAGTCAAATAGAGCAACCCTTTCTTCTGCAACAACCCTCTCTATATATTGACGGCCTTGTACAGCTCTTTCTCACCAAATGTATCCAATCTCTGACCACTATTTATCGACTACTGCAAGGCTTAACGACCAGAAGGATTTGAAAAAGATAAGAGGTGTAAAATCTGAGTACAATTACCTAATCCCAGCCTGCGTCTATACACCCAGAATTTAACGTCCCCAACTCTTTGTTCAAAGATCGCTCTTCCTCTTCAACAGACCCGTTCTTTAAGATGGATGTATAAACCCTGAAATTATAAATCGTGCATCGTAGATTCATCATGGAATAAACTTACCTGTTTCAAAACGCAGACGCAGACGCAGAAATGGACCCTGGTTTCAAAACGCCGACGCAGAAATGGATGCCGAAATGGATACCATGATTTCGCCCTTTCGCTGTTATTTAAAAGGCCCCGAATTCAGCTATCAGACGGCGGGAAATTTATAGCGTGGTAGATTTGCGGCGCCGGAAATCTCAGGCGATCTCAATCGTATTCAAAAGCCGGAAATCTCGGAAAGCCAGAAATCTCGGGCGGGCATTGCATTTACGCCATGGGGGATGGCCATGGGGGATGGGTATGGCATGGTGCTGCATACGAATCCCATGCTATAGACATAAGATGGGGTGGGCATTAATGGCCCAATAGTATGGGATCTATTGCTCGCCCTTTGGGTGAGGTGCTGCCGAACTAGGAGTGATCTGTCCCTCGAGATCCGTATCTGCCTATCCTAGCTGCCATTAGTCCATCATTGTTCCCATTGTTCCTACTCCGAGGAGGATAACTAGCTCCCTCCTCCAATGCCTCGATCCGATCTTCGCTGATCAATCTGGTGGAACAACAAGCAGTAATTGACAACCTTAATAAAGAAGATTCAAACACGTGTAACAGTAATAACCTTCTATTCGTTTCACTGATTTCAGTGCATGCGGGATATTAATAAACTCATTCATAGGGACGCACTCATAGAATTCGATCACTTTCCCCTTATCCTTACCCTTTCCCCTGTCAAAAAGCATCGCAGTTGGCCATCGCAGTTGTATTCCCAGAAGCGCCCTTTTCCCCTGTCAAAAAGCATTGCAGTTCGGTTACCTGATGCACCCATAAAATCCCAATATTGATAATAAATAGTTAATAGTAAGTCCGGGAAGGAATAAGGTTCCTAATTACGTATATAAAAACACACATAACTTCTCAGTAAGTAAGGCAATTCCAACGATCCCACCACAACAGTTGCTGTAAATCCAACGATCCCACCACAACAGTAGGGTAGTTCATTTATCATTTAATGATTATTTAGTATTTTGTGATATATTATTTATTTAGTATTTTAGGGTATATTTTATTGGAAAATATAGCTGGGATTATTTGCAAATCATTCAAAACATCAAAATTCTAAACGTAGGAATTGGTGAGAAAATTAAAAGAGATTTATACCAGATTTGATTGTTATATTTATTTTGGTTATTTGATATAAAATGTTGTTGATTTTAATATTTTTTTAACTATGTTAAATTGACAACTTTTAATTATGGAACCAAGACTATTGTTTTTATTATAACATCAAGAGTATATTCAATATTCTTTTGGCACTATAATACCTAGAATATATTAAGTATCCAACAAGTCATATATAACAATAAATTATGACTTAGCAAGGCCCCCTATCCTTATCACAATGGGCCAAGCACATCCTTTGGAATTGAACCTAGGTGGGTGGGAGAAAAAATCATGCATCCAACAAGTGGAGGTATTAAGTTGTTACTTCTTGATGTTGTAAGTATTGGAATTGAGCTCTTTTGGGGTAAGACTTAAATTGAACTTGGTAGGGATGATTTTTGGTGGGAGGTGGGGTCAACCTGGATGAAAAAACTAGGAGGGAGGCCACCTCAAGGAATATGGTTAAGGTCATGTTAGATTGAAGCATGGGACCATAGTTGGCTCCCATTATAAAAATATGTGCAAAGTAAATGTGATAATAAATGCACTTTGATTTGGTTTGGAATCAAATTATTATTGTTCCCAAAGATGATTTAGAAAATAATATGGGGGAGGTGTTGTAGTGAAGTGTTAGATAAAAAACTAATAAGAATTCATCAGATCAAAAATTAAAAATAATGAAACATAATATCAGGTCAATGAAAAAGGAAAAAGTAAAATGTAATAAAAGTAATATTAAAAATAATAAGTTGGATGCAATTTGTTATATTGCAATTTTACTTTTATTAATAAAGTTGTAGATAATTTCTTCCTTGAGACCCTCCTTTAAAATTTGAGTAGGCTCTTCAATTGCTTAAAGATTGGATGAAAGACAATGTAGGAAATTCTCTGTATAAAATTTCAAAATGGGGCTCTAATGAGGTTTGGACAAGTTGGAATCTCAATAGGGTTCCTCCCCATTTAGAGTCTTTATCCCATAATTTGACTTCCAATTTAGTTGGTTGCACTCCAAAGCACATTGAAGAGGAAGACTTAAGGGCATCGGGGGAATTAGCTTTTCCATGAACAAACATTATGAATCTTTCCTGTTCGTTAAAGAACTCCCCCAAAAGCTAGACTATGGAAGAAAAAGTGGAAGAATAATGTAATCCCAAAAATTAATATATTTGTTAGACCCTTTACCATTAAAAATTGTTCTTTATTCCCTGTAGCTTCTCCAAATAAGTTTGGGAACTTGCCTTGAAGGAATTCCCCCCTAGACTAAATCAAGCGATCAAACATTCAAAATTTCCCTGAGGCTTGGTCCAACGACTATACTATATCCTTCTTTGGAAAATCGTGCTTCAAAAGAATTTGGCAAGCTCTCACTAAATTTATTTGCTGGAAAACTTGGTTACCCAAAAATAGAACTATACTAGAGATCGAATCCCAATTCTTGATAGTAGTGGAAAGAGCTACTTCTGTTTTGGTCAAATGCATCAACACCAAGAAACTAAAGCTTACAACCCAAAAAAAATATTGATAAATAAGAGGAAAAGTGGATATCAAATTTTAAAATGATCTCATCTTCTTTCTCCCCCTTCGCCTTCCTCGCAATTTGATAACTCAAAATTCCCCCAAAAGAGTTTGTTGAGTTGGAAAGGTTTTTGATGGGTCCCATTAATAGGTATATTTTGAGGTTCATTATGCTATCCTCTAGCCCTTAGAATTGTCCTTTTCTCACATTAATTTACATTTTTAGTGATAACATTCTTAGCAAGAAGAATAAAAGGTGATTGTCATAATATGTGGCCTATTGTGATTAAATTGCATGAAAAAGAAGCATTTACTATGCAGGGGCTTGATGGAGACAACCAGGAGAGAATCTAGGGAGGCTTTTCCACCTCCTTAACTCTCTAACTCGGCTTGAGATCACCAAATCCTCACTCACAAGCTCGAATTCACTGACAACCAAGTAACTCCAAGTGCAAGTGAAGCTCAAGAAGGACCAAATCCACAATTTTTGAGATCTTGGAGGGAATCATTCCTATTTTCAAGGGAGCTGCCATCATCTACCTTTTTGTATAAATAAACCAGCTAAAAGGCTCATTAGGATTCAAATTTTTTATTCAACTAAGAGTAGCTATTGAGCCCAGGGCTTGACCTTGTTATTGTTAACTTTCATGTGATGTATGAGACTACTATTTTATGCTAATGAGAAGTTTGTTATTGAGTTGCATCTGAGCTAGTTCTAGAGGGCTGAAACCCTTGGGTTTGGGCCCAACCTAGAGGCTTTAGTCCCTCTTCTATATTTATGTCTTGTTCTTGTTTCCAAGCATTTCATGTCTTTATTTTGTTGTAGTAGATGTTAAGCTATAAAAACTTGTGATTGCATGCTTCCCTACCACCTCTCTTGTGAGAAGAGTGATTGGAAGGATTTACAATCTCAGTCCATACACATTTGTTTATGATTTCTTGGAAATAGATAGATGTTAGTTATCCTTTTGCATGTTTTATTTATGCAACTTAGGAGTTAGTTTAGTGATCAGGGCAGTGATGTGAAATAAAATAGATGTTAGTCAAATTCAACTCATGTTTTCCATGACAATTTATTTCAATGTGTTATTGATCATTTGATACATGCATTTGGCCAGTTGCAGGGTTGTGTTGATCTGCAGGGTTGGGCACATATTTTCATCTCCACTTGGACTTCTCCGTCTTCTCCCTTTACCCTTCATATTTCTCTCAAACTCTGTTTCCACAATCATTTTGTTTAGGCAATTAAGGACACCTTGGGCATCCACCTTGGTGCAAGACATACCTCCTAGAGGTCCTGAGCTTCGCTAGGAGGCTTCCCCAATTTTTATTCACTCCCTCCTAAATTCATCCATCTTCTCTTGCCCTCAAGAAACCATCTCCACCCTGAAAAGACTCTCGGAACCCCTCTTGTATCAATACAGGGCCTCTTGTAGCAATACAAGACCTCTTGTAGCAACACCTATAGCAGGCCTATAGCACCATTTTCTTTGACCTGTTTTGCTCCCCACTTCGACCTTAGCTTGGTTAATATGAATAATGACCCCCAAATTGTGATTTCATGATTAAGACAAGCTCTTAGACCACTCCAACCTCCTATTTTCCTCAATGGAAAATATACTAGAATTAGTGGTTTTATTCACAAGCATGTTACAAGTTAGATTTCTTATTTTCAAGCAAATGTGAAGTAGATCAATGATATATGAAAGTAGGTTACTGATTTGATTAAGTGTACAAAATAGAGTAGCTTCACTTCTATAAGTAGACAAGCCCTTTCCTTATCATATAATGTTAATTAACATCTACAAGTTGAATGAATGGCCTTTTCACTTTCATAGTTAAAATTAGTTTCATTAGGATTTTTCACTATAGTCAAGTTGGAGGAATGGTCTCTCAACACTTTGATCTAATGTCATGACTGAGGGCGAAATGAGTATAACCTAACCTATTGTGCATACAACACTGTCACTTATAAGTTTATATGAACCCCAGGTTGATGATTTAAGTTGAGGAGACCTTGGGAGTTGCAACACTCTTAGTGCAATACCAGAGCTCACCACTTTTTGGCATTTTTGCTAGGGAGGTATCTAAGTAGATGTTGTTTCTTCTTAAGCATTTTTTTTTTATCAGTCCTATTGCTTGAAAAAATGAAAAATTCAAAAAAATATGTTTTTCATGCCTCGTAAGAGTAGGGATAACCAAGGAAAATTCTTACCAAAAACCCCCACACCCTCAAGAAGCCATCCTTCATCCTTCTTCGATGGTTGCGAACTTCCCTCTCTGACTATAGGGGAGTTAGAAGACCCTCTAGGTGAGAAACCTAAAATTCCTGAAAAACCTATTAGGGAAGAAGAAGAAACCACCTCACTTACCCAAACCATGGCTGAAAATAAGAATAATGAGATTTTCCACATCATAGAAGTCAATGGAGAGGCTAGAATGAAAAATATAAGCCCTGTTGCCCTTCCACATTTCCAGGGCCTAACCTATAAAGATCTTGACACCTTCATGTTTGAGTTTGTTGTTGTCTATAGGACCTATGAGTATACCTGTGATGAGAAGAAGATGAAGTTTTTTCCTTCTACCCTCAAAGATGCAGCCTTGCGCTGGTTTATGAGTCTACCTGGAGGCAAAATCACTACCTGGGCCTAAATGAAACAAACATTCAATGATAAATACATAGATTATTGTAGGTCTAAAGAAACAAAGGAGGAAATCTTTAGGATGACCCTTGGACCTAATGAATCTTTGGAGGACTATGAGGAGAGGTTTCAACTCAATTATAGGAGGGCCAACTATACCCTTGATATTGAGTCACTCAAGCTAGTTCTTCTCTGAGGGATCAAGGAAGATGTAATGGAAACCCTCAACATGCTATCTGGAGGAGATATCTACCAATTTCCTTATGATGACATCAAAATTATATTCAATAATTACTCTAGGGTTGTTAGGAAGAAGGGTAGGTCTAGCCAAAGCTTGGTCAATTCCTCTCCCTCCACAACATCCATCAAGCATGAGATAGAGAATATGTTGGAGGATTTCAAGAGTGAAATGTTGCATACCTTTTCCCTACAAATGGATACTATGCAAATCAAAAGAAATCAAGAGGATTCATAAAGGGAACTACTTATTTTCTACCCTAGATGTACTAAAAGACATCCTAGGAATAAATGTCCACTAAATTTCATACAAATCTGCCTAGTATGTGAAGAGAATCATGCAACATAAAAATTTCCCTCTTTGTCAGGCGTAAATGTTATATACCAAGGAGTAGAGAGTGGGTTAGAAAAACTGTGCTTTACTAACCAAAGGAGACCCCCAGGACCTTGGCCATATTAGCAAGGCATGAAAGGTGCACATTATCCTCACTACAATAAAAAAAAAATGCACCTTTCCAGCCTTAGTACCCTTCCTCATCATGAAACACACTTCCTCCTTAGCCTTATTCTCCTCCATATCCTCCTCATCCTATCAACCATCCTTTTCAGCCATATCCACCCCAATATTCCCAATGGGGCAACCCCTCACAAGGGTGGAGGCCTCAAACAAACAAACCTCCTGCTTTACTACCTCCACCCTAACCTCAACCACATATAACTCATCATACCCCACCTAAGCAACCTCAAATGCCTACTCAACCCAATCTGATCTCGAAAAATAAGCAAGCACAACAGCTCTACAATGGAGAGACATCCTATCCTGGTTATGTTGTGGAAATACAAGAGATCAACCTTCGGTTTGGGAGGGTTCTCCCATATAATCACCCACCTCCTCCACCTGAAGACATTGAAGAAGAGAAGGAAGATAGTTCCCCTTAAGTTAATACACCCCCATGTTATGAAATGTTGGTTTACCCTAACCAACACACCCCAGAAGAGGTTGAACGTTTAGGAGAATTGAAGGATTTGTGTGTCAAGATACGCCTTCTCCAAGCCATTAAAGATGTTCCCATCTACAATAATATTATTAAGGAAAATTGTTTCAAAAGTCATGGGAGAAGAAGAGTAGATACCCCCACCATCAATGTTGTTGGATAACTATCTGATATGATGCTTGGGAGGGTGATCTTCCCAAAATACCTAGACCCTAGTAGCCCAGTAGTGGATGTGAAAATTGATGGAATTATGGTCCGTAATACCTTGATTGATCTTCGGGCTACAATCAATGTGATGATCAGGGAAACCATTATGAAGCTCAATCTCCAAGGGGATTTGAGAAAGACTAATTTAGTGTTGCAGCTTGTGGAAAGATCCAGAGTAGCTCATGAGGAAATTATTAAGGATTTCATGGTCTCAATTGACTCTTGGGAGTACCCTACCAATTTCCTAGTCTACCTAAACTAAGTTTAATGGATATCCTCTCATCTTGGGAAGACCTTGGTTGGCCACTATCTATGCCTACATTAATTGTAGGGTCGAGAACATGACTATAAAGAATCAGTATTTATCAAAACAAATTGTGGTGTATCCTCCTGCTCAACCTTCTATTGAACATGATTTACCCATATGGTTAAAAGATGAGGAAGATGATGAATTGTATCATGCAAACCCCTACCCATTCTGAACTTTAGATACTGTTATAGTAGGAGGAAAACTTGATGAAGATAACATTATCAACCATATCTTACAGAACCCATCTCCCACTGTCATACCAATTGATGAATTGTTGAAAGAATCTTAGAGTAGTCCCTAGACTGACTTTTGCTTTGTTGATTCTAGCCTAGAACATGTCAATATTGTAGATTTTGGCCCATTCGGAACTCTAAAGATCAACCCCTCTCTCTTGACCAAACAGGATGAACAATTATGCAATGTACTAAGGCAACACCTAGATGCTTTTCCTTTGGATTATAAGTAAATGAAAAGTGTGCATCCTTTTGTTTATACTCATCATATTTACATCAAAGTGGGATGAAAGCATGTGCACCAACCCCAAAGAAGGATGAAACCAACTCTTAAGGACCTTGTGAAAGAAGAATTACAAAATCTACTGGATGCAAGGTTAATATAACCCATTTCAGATAGTGAGTGGGTGTCACCTCTTGTTTTAGTTCCCAAGAAGAATGGGAAGTGGAGAATCTTATTTTATTACTGAGAACTTAACAAGGCTACAAAGAAGGACCATTTTCCTTTGCCATTCGTTGAACAAGTCCTAGATGGCCTTGTAGGAAAGAAATTCTTCTCCTTCCTGGATGGTTTTAGTGGATACAACCAAATCCATATCAACCCTGAAGACTAAGATAAGACCACATTTACATGTCCTTGGGGTACCTTTACCTATAGAGTTCTTCCATTCGGTCTGTGCAATGCCCCTACTACTTTTCAAAGGGAAGTTTTGAGTATTTTTCTGAACTTGTTCACGATTCTATTGAGATATACATGGATGATTTCACTCCTTATGGATGTGACTTCTAGAAAGCTCTTTCTAATCTATGCAAAGCCTTGAAGAAATGTATTGAAATTAATATCTCATTAATCCTTGAGAAATGTGAGCTTTTGATGAATGCAAGGACTGTCCTTGGCCATTCCATATTCAAGGAAGGAATATAGGTTAACCCAAAAAAGATTGCCATCATCAAAAGGGTACCTATCCCTCAAAATAAAAGAGATGTTAGGAGTTTCCTTGGATTAGTGTAGGTTTTAACCCCGTACAGAAATTACCTGCATATGAATTCTAAAACACGGAAAATAAACAATGCGAAAGCATAACACATAAAACACTTATACACAGAGATTTTCCCTTGGATCCCAAAACCGGGACTACCAGCTTGATTTTTTATTATGTTCCTTTCAATGTTACAATACATATTTATACATGCTGAAGCATCCAATACCATGGACCGAAAACCATCATGTCCAAAAACATGTGCGAAAATCATGCAAAAAACCATAGGTAGGTCCGCCCAACCTAACATACGGTCCAAAACCAAAATTTTCTGGGGTGCTGCCTCGGACCCCATAGAGTGGGGTTACCTGCACCTCTCAAACCCCCTGTGACTCCCTCTGCTATGCAATCAGCGCAACGAGGGGGGGGCTCTGTCCCCATCCTAACCCCCCGGTTAACTATGTGGGCTAGTCATGGAAATAATATAACACAACCCAAAATTATCCCACTTGTTGTTTTCTTTCCACAGGGGGGCACAAGAGAGCTTAGTAATTTATCCAGCCCTGCAATGCCCATTGTTTCTCTACACCAAGAGAACTTTTTAGAGCTCATAGATTTTGACAATGCATCTACAATATTCTTCAAAGAGTCCACCTTTACCAGCAACAACTTTTTGTCTTATATCATATCCCTCACAAAGTGATACTGAACATCAATGTGCTTTGTCTTTGAATGGTAAGCATGGTTCTTTGCCAAGAAAATTTCACTTTGGCTGTCACAGTTTATCCTTATAGCTCCCTGTACTAACCCCATACTTGAACACAATCTCTGCAACCAAACTTCTTCCTTTCTTGCATGAGTGGTTGCCATGTATTCTGCCTTTGTAGTTGATAGTGCCACTACAGATTGTTTCTTACTCATCCAACTGACTGCACCTCCAAATAGGTCAAACACATACCCAATTGTAGATCTTCTCTGATCCAGATCTCCAGCCCAGTCTGCATCAACAAAGCCACAAATATCCAACACCCTGTCCAATCCTGGTCTTCCTTGGTAGCACAAACCATAATCACTAGTGCCACGTAAATACCTGAAAACCCACTTCACTGTTGTCTAATGCTCCTTTCCTGGTTTTGACATAAACCTGCTCAATACTCCCATTGCATGTGGAATGTATGGTCTAGTATATACCATTGCATACATCAGGCTACTGACTGCACTTGCATATGGAACACGGGACATGCCCTCTTCCTCTTCTTGTGTCTTAGGACATTGTTCAACAGATAACTTTACACCTACAGGAATAGGAACCTTCACTGGTTTACTATCCTGCATATTAAATCTCTGTAATATTGTCTCGACATACTTCCTCTGGTTTAACCAAAGCTTCCTCTTTTCCCAATCTCTTTTAATTTCCATGCCCAAAATATAGTTTGCCACACCAAGATCTTTCATGTCGAATTTGGAGGACAATTGGGTCTTCAAATCCTGGATGATTTCTTTGTCATTTCCAACCAACAACATATCATCCACATACAAGATCAAATAAATAAAATGGTCACCAATTCATTTAAAATACACACAGTAATCTTCTTTGCTTCTGGTGAAGCCAAGTCCCTATATAAATGTATCAAATTTCTAATACCACGTCCTTGGTGACTGTTTTAACCCATACAGAGACTTCTTTAACTTGCATACCAATTCTTTCTTACCCTTCACCGCAAAGCCTTCAGGTTGCTTCATGTAGATCTCCTCTTCCAGATCCCCATGAAGAAATGCTATCTTCACATCCATTTGTTCTACCTCAAAATCAAAAGCAGCAACAACAGATAAAAGTAATCTAATAGAACCTACCTTGGCAACAAGAGAAAAAATATCACCAAAATCAATTCCCGACACCTGGGAATAACCTTTTGCTACCAACCAAGATTTGTATTTCTCCACCTTTCCTTCTACATTTGTCTTCTTCTTGAACACCCATTTTCTTCCAATGGGTTTCCTTCCAACCGACAACTCCACCAGATCCCCAGCCTCATTTTTGTGCAAAGATGCCATTTCATCAACCATGGCCTCTTTCCAGAGTTTTTGTTATAGATCTAACTCGGAAATATATGATAATGGAAATAAACCCAGAAACAATAAGAGAGAAATAGATAGAAATGATTCACTTTATTGATCAAAACCTTAAGGTAGGGTAACACCATACATTCACTCCTTAAGCAAGGAGAACACTCCACAAGCCATATGCCTGTTCATACAATAATCCTTCACTATATTTCCATGTGGAGTCTCTAGCCTCTATATAGGCCTCATACATACAATACCATGGGTCATTACCATGGTTCCCTCATACCATCAACTAATACCATGGGACCATTACATTATTATTAACTACTTGTGGTCCCTTACATGATATGGGTTAACCACCTTATTTATTACTATGGCCCATTTACATTATTACCTTGGGTACCTCCCTTGGTACCCAATATTATCCCCCCTAGGTATATAACATTCCACCCCCCTAAGCATGTTTCGTCCCCGAAACATGGGAAGAACACAAATAATAAGATCTACTCCAAAGAGTAGTCCATTGGTACCATGCACGTGCATCTAGCCATCCAAGAGAAAGGTGAACCCTTGATCTCGCTGGTGCCTCGCTCGCTTGAGATGGAAGTTGACCGTGGCAGCTCTTCTGTGTTGATGTGTAGTAGGTGGATCGTCGCTCCTCGCTATCCGTCATACGGGGGTTGTTGTCCTTATGACTAATTGGTTTCCATCTTGTTGGTTGTTTTCTTGCGGGGTGATGTGGGTGATGATATGTTGAAGTTTTAACCCACGGTGCCTTTTTCTTTAATTCACCCTGCTGTGGTGCCTGTTGTGGTGTCTTCGTTTCCAATATGACTTCAACCACTGAATCCTCATCAAATGTGTCAGCACCTGTTACCTTTTCAGCTTCAGCCTCTATTTGTGTTTGATTGTCGACCATCATATGCTCATCATCTGATATGTCAGTCCCTGGAACATCTTCTGCGTCAACCTCCGTGGACTCTACCTGTTTATTGATGGAAATATCCTGTAATGTAATTTTCTTCTTTTTATACCAGAGCTTCAGGAATTTCTTTTGCACATTAATATTGACCGTACCCATAGATTCCATCCAAGGATATCCCAAAACAACATCCATGTTATCCATCTCTGAAGTATAAAAATCACCATGCAACACATACTTATCCATAGAAATCTTCAAATCCTTATACACTTGAACATCCTCATCATCCACCTGTGTGTTTTCAATGTGTTTTGCAGGAACTTGCAAGGTTTTTGCCAAATTAGCATTGATGAAATTATGCTTGCAACTAGGATTTATAGAAACAATGATCTTCTCTTTCTGAATCAATCCATGAACTTGCAATAAGGAAACATCAGTAGAAAATAACTCTTTAGGTTCCATGGTTTCCTTCTTTTCTGTAAAATAAAATCTTTGCTAGGCAATGTGTCTGTCTGTGTGAGCTTATCAACAAGATTAGTTTTTCAGCCAAAGTGGTCCATAATAGTTTTTGTGAATATGTCCCAAGTCCAAAACCTTCTATTGGAACATTGATGCTCTTGCCACCATTGTCGTCTTTCATTGTCCAAGTACATGCTCCCCACCATAAGCTGAGTCTCATCATCTAAGATGTGATTCAGATTGAAATACTGCTCCATTTGTGCTAGCCATCTAGCTGGATGAGAGCCATCAAATTTATACAAGTCCCTCAAATTCCGATTTGGGCCCGCCATCACAAAAAATTTGGCGAAAATTTGAAATGGTCACAAGTTCGTCAATATTGCTCAGAATCCCTATTATAACATGTTTTTGGAAATGGAACAACCATTCTGCATCTGCCCATGTGATAGAAATCCTGATTCAGACACTAGAATTTCAGATCTGCGCTGCTACTCTCCCGCCGTCACCCAAAATTTCTGAAAAAAGAGCCGATTTTAAATCAGCGATATCTCCCTCATCTAGACTCCGATTCGATTGATTTTTTTTTTGAAATTGGGTATTTTTTCACAAAGAATCCAGATCTACAATTAGATTTTGTAGATCTTGCACCAGGACGTCCAAATATGCACTGCAAACTCGCTGCCCTGAGAAATTGTCTGCAACCCCACTGATTTTTAGATCAGCGATATCTCCTTCATCCGGACTCCGATTCAACTGATTTTTTTTTTGAATTCGACTATTTTTGCACAAAGAATCCATATCTGTAATTAGATTTTACAGATCTTGCACCAAAATATACAGATATGATATGCAAACTCGCCGCCCTCGAAATCTTGCAAAAATAAAAAATAAAAAATTCTCCACTTTTTTGCCCAAGAAAGTGCTATGATACCACTTGTTATAGATCTAACCTGGAAATATATGATAATGGAAATAAACCCAGAAACAATAAGAGACAAATAGATAGAAATGATTCACTTTATTGATCAAACCCTTAAGGTAGGGCGACACCATACATTCACTCCTTAAGGAAGGAGAACACTCCACAAGCCATATGCCTGTTCATACAATAATCCTTCACTATATTTCCATGTGGAGTCTCTAGCCTCTATATAGGCCTCATACATACAATACCATGGGTCATTACCATGGTTCCCTCATACCATCAACTAATACCATGGGCCCATTACATTATTATTAACTACTTGTGGTCCCTTACATGACATGGGTTAACCACCTTATTTATTACTATGGCCCATTTACATTATTACCTTGGGTACCTCCCTTGGTACCCCATATTATCCCCCCTAGGTATATAACAGTTTTCCATCCTCTGAATCTACTACTTCCTTCACAGTTTTGGGATCATCATCAGTAATAGATAAAGCAAAATTTGAACAAAAAGTAGATGGACTATACCTTTCTAGCTGCCTTCTTTCTCGAACTGATCTTCTCACATCCGGAGTTCGTGGCTCTTCATATTCTGATTCCTCCTCTATTGTAGAGTCTGATTCTTCCTCCTTTGGCTCAAACTCTATCTTCTCAGGTTCCTTTGGTTGGACTTCATGTTTAATAAAATCTTTCACCTCTCTGAACACCACATCTTGGTTGTACACAACCTTCCTTGTTACTAGGTTCCGAAGCTTATAACCCTTTAAACCATCCTTATAGCCAATAAAGATGCACTTTTCAGATTCACTATCCAACTTGGTTTGTTTCTCCTTTGGAACATGTACATATGCATCACATCCAAATACCCTTAGATGTGAAAGAGAGGGTTTCTTACCTATCCATATCTCTTGTGGAGTTTTATCCTCCAACACTGATGAAGGTGATCTGTTGACCAGGTAACATGTTGTCTCCACCGCCTCTGCCCAGAATTCCTGTCCTAACCCAACATCACTGAGCATGATTCTTTCCCTTTCCATCAACGTCTTGTTCATTCTTTCTGTACCTCCATTTTGCTGAGGTGTATATGGAGTATTCTTCTGTCGTGCTATACCACACTTCTTACATAATTATTCAAATTCCTTACTGCAAAACTCTCCACTGTTATCTGTCCTCAACACCTTTATCTTCTTCTTTGTTTGGTTTTCCACTAGAGCCTTAAATTCTTTAAACCTGTCAAAGACTTTAGATTTTTTCTTAAGGAAATATATCCATGTATTCCTTGAGAAGTTATCAGAAAATGATACATAGTACATAGACTTACCCAGTGATGAAACCTTCACAGGTCTAAACACATCACTATGCACAAGCTCTAATATCTGTTTCGCCCTCTTACCAATAGAGGGGAAACTCACCCGATTCTACTTGCCATATACACAATTTTCACAGAAATAAAAATCCAGAGAGCTATTACTCATACCTTCTACCATACTTTTACCATGAAGTATTCGAAGGCCATTCTCTCCAACATATCCAAGCCTTTGATGCCACAACATGGTCTTCTCTCCAGAGACCACTAGATTTTCTACTCCAGTTTCAGGAACCACAAAACTGTTGCAGCCATCAAAAACCATGCTACATTGCAGCTTGTACAGAGTTCCAACCCGAACTCCCCACATCAATACCAGTGCTCCCTGAACCATCTTGCAGGTATCCTTCTCAAACATTGTTTTTACACCTGCATCATCCAACTTGTTTAGAAAAATCAGATTTCTGGCCAACGCAGGAATATGTAGAACACCCGGAAGTGTTCTAACCCTTCCACCTTGCAACTTCAACTTTACTTTTTCGCGACCAATGATTCTAGCCTTCCAATCATCCCCTAAGAAAACATCACAACCATCGTATTTATCATACTCGCAGAACCACTCTCTATGGGGAGTGAAGTGAAAGGATGCACCTGAGCCAATCAACCCTGCCTCATGATCTTAATGTGTACTTGAAGAAGCCAAGTACACATCCCCACCTTCATCTAAGGTGGTTTTTGCCTCTGCAAAAGAAGCATCATCAGATCCCTTTCCTTTATCAGGAGCTTTAGATTTACAGTCCCTTTTGTAGTGCCCATCCTTTCCGCATTTCCAGCACACCACCTTTACAGGTTTTCCTGGAGATTTAGATCTCCCTCTAGATTTAGATCTCCCACTTGATGACTTATTTTTGTTTCTGTTCTGGGACTGCCCTCATACAGACAAGGCATCTCCATTCTGGCTCTCCATATTTTTTCATCTCATATCCTCTGTCAGCAAGGATGAGACTATTTCATCAAACTGAAAGGCAGTTGCATTGCTACCTATTGCAATAACTAGACTATCCCATGAATTTGGTAGAGAACACAACAAACTAATGCACTTATCTTTATCTGAAATTTTGATATCAATAGACAATAACTGACTTACCACAATATTAAATGCATTCAGATGTTCTGTCATCGAGTCTCCATCTTTCATCCTCAGGTTATACAGTTTTTTCCGTAGGAACAGTTTATTCACTAGAAACTTAGATTGGTATAAAGTCCCTAACTTGTCCCCTAAAGCCTTCGTCGTAGCTTCCCCTGATATATTCAACAATACTGAATCTGAGACACACAATTGTATTGTGCTCTTTGTCTTCTGATCCAACTTTTTCCATTCTTCATCAGACACTCCTGTTGGTTTAATACTTGGATCTTCCGCGATCCACTGATCTTTATCCACCAACAAATCCTTCATATTTAGTTTCCACAACTCAAAACTCTGACCATTAAATTTCTTGATCTTTATCTTTCCACTGCTGGCCATCTTCTTTCACCACCATAATCGATCTCGCAAATCTCCTACTGAACAGGGTCTACCACAGGCCCGAGCTAAACCTCTCAGCAACAAAGGCATCCCATTGAAGCCAAAACAATTTTAATACCAAATGTAGGTTTTAACCCCATACAGAAATTACCTGCATACGAATCCTAAAACACAGAAAATAAACAATGCGAGAGCATAACACATAAAACACATATACATAGATATTTTCCCCTGGATCCCAAAACCGAGACTACCAGCTTGATTTTTCATTATGTTCCTTTCAATGTTACAATACATATTTATACATGTCAAATCATCCAATACCATGGACCGAAAACCATCGCGTCCAAAACCATGGACCAAAAACCATCGCATCCAAAAAACATGTGCAAAAATCATGCACAAAACCATAGGTAGGTCCGCCCAACCTAACATAGGGTCCAAAACCAAAATTTTCTGGGGCACTGCCTCAGACCCCATAGAGTGGGGTCGCCTACACCCCTCAAACCCCTTGTGACTCCCCCTGCTATGCAATCGGAGAAATGAAGGGGGGGCTCCGCCCCCATCCTAACCCCTCGATTAACTACGTGCGCTAGTCATGGAATGAATATAACACAACCCAACAATTATATGGGTACTATAGAAAGTTCATTAAATATTTTAGCAAACTAGATTCACCCTTATTTGGACTACTCACTAAAGATTCAGATTTTTGTTTGAAAAACAACTGTCAAGAAGCCTTTGAAATACTAAAAGAAAAGTTGACCACTGCACCCATCCTTAGGGGTCCCAACTGGGCATTACCTTTCCATATACACAGAGATGTCTCGATGAAGTTTTAGGGGATGCATTAGGACAAGAAGAAGACAAATTGCCTTATATTATCTATTTCATCAGTAAGAACCTTTCTAAATTTGATTTAAATTAAATTGTCATTGAAAACAAACTCTTGGCTGTGATGCATTCTTTGAACAAGTTTAGCCACTATATCACTAGTTATCAAAATCTGGTTCACACTAATCATGTAGCCATTAAGTATTTAATGTATAAACCTAATGTCAATGCTAGGATAATTAAATTGTTATTATTATTGCATCAATTTGATTTTACTATTTTTGATAAACCAGGGAAAGAGAATATGGTTGCATATTTCTTGTCAAGACTATCCCTGCCTACAGGAAAGGAAGAAATGATAGATTATCGACTACCATATTAACATCTCTTTTCCATATTGGTGCTTTCTCCTTGGCTTGCTGATATAGCCAACTATTTGGTTTTTGGGAGGTTCCCTCCTAACGTATCCTCCAGGGAGAAAAGAAAGATTGCCAGGAAGAGTGCTGCATTGACTTGGATTGAGGGAAACCTTTTTATATTGGGGCCAGATCAGATCCTGAGAAGATGTGTGGGGGAAGAAGAGGTCTTTGGCATCCTCTCACCATGCCATGATGGACCCTGTGGGAGGCACTTTGTTGCTACTAGGACAAACTTCAAAGTTTTACAATCATGATATTATTGGCTCACTTTACATTACGATGCAAGGAGGTACACCACTAGGTGTGATCAGTGTCAAAGAATAGGTAAAACAACACCCAATGATGAATTGAACTTACAACCTCAAGTGAATCTAGAGCCATTTGAAAAGTGGGGCATGGATTTCATTGGACATATTGATCCCCCATCAGGAAAAAAAAGGTATATCATTGTATGCACTGATTACTTGACCAAATGGGATAAAACAAAAGAAGTAAAGGCAACAACTGGGTAGGAGGTGATTGAATTTTTGAGGGAAAACATATTTTACAAATTTGGTTTTCCAAGGGAAATAGCCACTGATCAAGGAGCACAATTTACATCATGTTTGATTGAAGATCTTATGAAGCAACACCAAATCATGCACATGACATCTGCTACCTATCACCCTCAAGAAAATGGGAAGGTGGAAGTTACAAGTAGATAATTGGAGAACATTCTTACCAAGGTTGTTAGCAACAACAGAAAATATTTGGAAAACAGACTCGTGAAAGCCACTTGGGCCGACAACACCACTTGGAAGACCACCACTAGATTCACTCCATTTGAGTTGGTCTATGGGAAGAAGGCCCCATTATCTATTGAATTTGAGTACAACACCGTGAGGATGGAAACTCAGTTAAACTTAGATATCACTATAGTAGAAAAGGAAATGTTGCTCCAATTGAATGGTCTAAATTAATTCAGAATGCAAGATCTCCTACAAAATGAGGTAATCTAGCTACAAAGGAAAATTTGGTATGATAAGCACATTAGGGAAAGGAATTTTCAAGAAGGAGAGTGGTCCATGATGTATGATTCTAGATTCAAGGGTTTCAAGGGGAAGTTAATAAAAAGATGGTTGGATCCCTATCCGGTTGAGAACTGTCATGAGAATGGGTCTATCCAAATCAAAATAATTGACGAGGAAGGGATTCCCTTACTTGGCAATGGTCATAGGTTGAAATTGTACAAGAAACCTTTGTCCAAGGAAGAATTTGTCAGTTTAGTTAGTAGAGAGTTAAATGTGATATGGAGGCTCATAACCCTCAGTCCACCAAATTTATAAAAAAAGAAAAAAAATAATAATAAGAGGGCCTAGATGAAAACCTCAATGAGGCATCTGAGGCCAACTCTTGAGTTGAAAACCTCTCTGAGGTAGCTGATTACAAAAAAAATAATAAAATATCCCTAGATGAAAACCTCCTCTGAGACACCTAGGGTAGGCATGTGGGTTGAAAACCTTCGCAAAGGAAACTTGCTTGTCTCAAAAACAAAATAAACAAAAAAGAGAAATACAAGGAAGGAGTTTTTACACCACTTATGATAACATTTTCTTTTTCTAAGACTCCAAATAGCGACAGAATCATGGTTATATAGTAGAATCTACAAGTTTATTCCTCCATTCTTCCACCTATACATTTCATTTCCACACTCTCCACTCACATACCCACCTCTCTCCATCATCCAATCAACAAAAGACTCCAATTTTGCCTCCTCGATGTGATGCTACAGGAGGAACCTGTAATACTACAATAGGACCCTGTAAGGCTACATGAGGAGGACCTAATGGGAAATGTTGGGAATCAAGATTACTGTTAGACAAAAACCTGCAGGTGTTAGTCAACAATCGCATCGCGAGAGATAAGGATCCACAAGACGTGGTTAGTCCATGTCATGAAACACATGGGGAGCGTTGGTTTATTCAATGTCCAACAATCTCCCCTCCAACACGAGATGGGTGTGTATCGAACTCGTGACCTACGCTTTGATACCACTTGTTGGGAATCACGATTGTTGTTAGACCAAAACCCGCAGGTGTTATTCAACGATCGCATCACCAGAGGTAAGGATCCACAAGAGGCGGTTAGTCCATGTCACAAAACACACGGGGAGTGTTGGTTTATCCAATGTCCAATAGGAAAAAGAGACTATAATTCCATGATGTCTCTAGGAAATGCTAAGAGGGGTCCTCCAATGTCAACCCCATCACCCATCCACTTCATCTAATGAAAATTTGGTAAAAAATTCCACTTTTTCATACATCTAAAAACACAGAAAATCCATGTTTTCTATCCTTTTATCACCTACACCACTTCCTCATGATCCTAATCCTATCCTCATGCCTTTCACCACTTTCCCTCATCCTAACATGCAAAATCAAGACTTTAAGGGAGGATTAAATGACTGCTACAGTAAGGAGACTCCTCATGTAGCAGCTTGTACAATCACAACATAACTCCCTGAAACTATTTTTTTTGCACCTACATAGAGCATCATGGAGCTATTTCTGTAGCAAAGAGGGAGCACATCATCCTTAGGTAGCAAACCATCTACTCCACCAATGATAGCTTGTGTTGGTGGATATATTTGCATACTTTTACTCACCCTTTTACTCTATTCTTTTTATCCATTTCACACCAATAATGGTTAATCAATATCTTAAAATGCAGAGGTATACCTCTTGTCATGTATTTATGGATTGTTGGTAAATGAAGCATAGCCATAGGGGATTATCACCTAAGTGGCTTGCTAATTCAGTTATTTCTAGAGACGGTGATTAACAAAATGATGCCATCAAATCTGGCAGCACTATCCTTGGAATCATATTGGCTACAACAGTGAATCAATATTTTGATTAACACACTACAATATTTTAAATTTTGTTTCGTTTCGAAAACCACCATGTAATTAAAGGTAGACAATGTTGTAATTCTAGGAGTTGTATTATTGACAAATTGTATAAAGTAGAGTTGCGAGCTATGAAGGTTATCGTTGTTAAGAGTCATTAAGGTTATAGGAGAAATACTCTAACTTTGAGTATGTAACAACATACTTGTAATATTTATTTAATTAATGACAGTTTGATCTTCCGATCTGTTGAAGCCCCGAAAATCGGGTCGACAACAAGGGGGATACCCACTCGGTCCGGACCTTGGTTGGCAGCTCCTTATCTGTTTGGTATAGCGGGTCCGACTGGGGATAATGGGACCAGTTTCCCAATCTAAGGGTGTGTGTGTGTGCAGAGTTGGATGATGCTGATCTAAGAGTTCTAATCTAAGCTACTTTAATCTAATTCTATGCTATTGTAATCTAATAAAAACAGCACATCTAATCTATGCTAACCCAGGATGTATTTCTTCTATTATGTGATCTAAAGAGGTTTCAAATAATAACTGGTAATAAAGATCATTCAGCTATCACAAGAATGGAAATCAATTAAGATGAACCACTTTGCATAAAAAGTTAGGCAAAACAATTGTGAACAGCATATCACATAATAAGTTATTCATATATCAAACATAAATAAATGACTCCACCATACAAAAGTGCCAAATGGTAACTCAAACATTCATGCAATAACATATAAACAACTAAAAACTGTATATCACTTTAAGAATATAAGCAGAAATGGTCAAGAGATAAAAGTACCATTTATGACTGGTCCTACTCATAAGCTTCAAGCAACAATGATTTATCTCTCCTTGTTCTAATATTTACCAAGAGTACATAAGTGCAACATCAGTAGCAGATATCAAATGCAAACATTAATAAACCTTGATCCATTCATTCATCAAAACCTCCTCTGAGGGTGCAAAAGTGCATGTTCTGAGGACAATTTTTTGACAAATTTCTGGACCCTTCTCTAAATGCATGAGAAGGGTTTAAATACTGCTAACTAAATAACTTAATTACATAAATTTAGGATACGGTTTAAATGACCGCCCTTTATATAAGCAAACTTATTTCTAAAAATTGAATCTAATTCCTAACTATTTCTCCATTTGCTCCTTAATGTTGCGAGCATGCAACATTTGCCTGGGAAGAGTCGGCTGGTTGTTTTCTGCTTTTGCTTGAGCTACGCAAATAGAAATGGCAAGCGCTGGCACCACTTTCTAGTAAACTAGAAGATATTTTTGGGAATCATCCTCTGGCTGGACGAATTTACTGTGTATATACTTGGTAACAACCCAAATTTCTCTCAAATTGCTTCTGCTTTTGCTATCTCAGTTTCCAGACTCGTGGATGACTAAGCAAGTTAGGGACTTTGCTTTCTGAACAATTTTCTTAGCGATGCGCGATTAGCGCTAGGCGCTAATCGCGCATCGAAAACTGCCTCTATTCTTTGATCCGGGCCTTTTTGGTGCGTTTTCCATCTTTAGCGTTTTTTCCTTTACTGGGCATAAGCTTCAGCATTTTGTAAACATGCTGCTTTTGTGAGCTTTTGACCTTGAGTGTTGAATCGCCTATTGATATCAACATCTGTTCAGTAATACTCTGAAATCTGCGTTTCTGTTGCATGTGGTATCCGTTTATGAGGACATCTCTTCTCTGTTCTCCGAGCATTTACGCTTTCCCTTTTCCTTAGATGTTTCCTGCACATTGCTTCATGTTGTTTCCTGTTTTTTATTCCTGTAGTTCACGCAAAGGAAAAGAGTAATGATAATAAATTTTGACACGAAAGCTTTAAGCTCTACGAATGTATAAAATTATGACACCCATAGTGAATCGACTCTTTGAAAAACACAAAACTGTCCTTCATGAATACTTTGGTGTACATTCATTAATTTCCTTTAAGGCGCGCGCCCAATTTTTGGTTTAGGGACAACTTTTCTTAAATGTTGAGCCGAGGAAAATTTGCGATGGGTGATTTCTGCGACTCGCATCGCAGCATCACGGATCGCGTTATCAAGATGTGTCATCGTAGAGTTTCCTGATCAGTTTATCGCAGATCACATTTATCGCAAGATCGCAGCATTGCTTTTATCGCAAGATCGCAGATCGCAGTTATCGCAAGATCGTAGATCATAGATTGTTGTAATTTGTTAAGTTATTGTGCGCTGTTTATGCGATGTTGCGATATGCGATGTCGCATATCGGCCATCGGAGATTTCTTAAGATCTTCATTTATGGGCGCTTCTTAATGTATGCGATGCGGTGAATTTCGCGTCGCTTCTTCGCATTTTTTTATTGTGCTCATAAAGAAATGTTTTACTCTTCTCCGTGCGATGTATTTTAAGGAGTATAATACAAATTTTTTTTATAATTTTTTTTGAATTTTTTACTAAGGGTCCCCACTTCTTTAGTGTTATTGCTAATACTAAAGAAGGAGGGGGGTTGTTGGTGGTCACAACAATGGCGATTCACTTGGAAGAACCAGTTATCTCTGATTTTCTATTGAATTTTTTAAACTTCCAAAACGAAAAAAATTTCATAAATCTAAACTTTGTTATGGACAGATAGAGTACATTATGCCTTATTCTATCAATGATATTTTGTTTCAACCTCTTTCTATTCTAATTGTTTGCTTCCTCAGGCTTGTCCTTGTATTTATATCAGCCATTACTTGGTCTTGTAAAGATAAAATAAAGTCTTCTCTGTGTGCTAGCTTTAAAATATGCTCGTTTGTCGTAGGTAGAGCATCTGCTGCCAGCAGGCGTCCATAGCCTCGACAGGGTTACCTATTACCTAGCAATGATCCTTTATCCTGCTTAAGGTTATCTACAACCTTCAAAGAAAAATCCACATTGACACTTTTTCCATTTTTATTCTTAAAGAACAATGTCTTGGTTTGGTAGCCAAATTATGACACAGTCATTCACTTGATTTACACTTTTGCTAAACAAGCTGGCTCGTGATGAGACCCCTTGTCTTTTGATTTCAACAATCTTGAGTCATTGCCCTGTTTTGATGGACAATGTTTGGCAAAGTCAGCAAAGTTATAATATCTGTGATCATGATAAGCCGGCTCGTGATGAGACCTCTTATTCTTTGAGATATAGTGTTTCTTGGTTGTCCCTCTGAATGCTGCGATTTTCTTTAACATGGAGGAAATCATTGTTTTCCTTAAGAAAGCTCTGGATGACAATAATAGAGTTTGAAAACAGCAGTTTTACAGAGAATCTTTATTTTGTTATTGATACCTTTCATTGTGCTGATATAAAACAATTTCTTCGCTAAAGGTTGCTTTCATCAAATTTTTTTTGAAGTTGAAACTAGTATCATATCTAGGCTAAAGTTTTTAACTGTATCTGTCAATAATAAAGATCAGATTTTCAAAAATTTTCTATTCATACAAGCGAAAAGCTCAAAATCTGAAAGAGAATTGGTGTCTTTTCGTGAATACCGATAGTAACCATTCACAACTGGTTTTATTATGAAAAAGAAAAGAAAAAATAAAGCTATTCTACAAAATAGAAGAATAATCTTCTATGGAAAATATATTTTAAGGATTTGTCCATTAACAGGCAAAGAATCCCTTCTACCTGCTAAATCCTGTAAGACAAACATTGATGGACCTATGACTTCAACAATCTGAAAAGGACGAAGCCACATCTTTTGAAATTTTGTATGTTTGCCCTTTTCTTCATGAGCCTTATCCCATTTTAAAACTAAATCTCCCATTTGAAAATTTTTTCTGGTCATTATGTTTGAATCAAAAGAGGATTTTATTAGCGCTTGATGATGAGCATGGGTTTTCTTATCTTGTTCTCGTTGTTCTTCTAATTTAATTATTTCCATTTGTCTTAGTTGTATGGAGGAAGTATGTACTTCATCAATGTATTGTATTAAAGACAAAGAGGGAATGACTAAGTGAGTTGGAAGAACCACTTCTTTCCCATAAACTAAATTAAAGGGGGAAGTGCCGATCGAAGATTTTTTTGTTATTCTATCTGCCCATAAAGCATTTACCAAAGCTTTATGCCAATTCTTTTGGTTCTGGTCAACTGTTCTTTTAATAATCCTGATTAGGTTTTTATTTGTTGACTCAGCTAACCCATTACCTTGCGGATAGTAATTGGCCGAATATTTTAGCTTGAACCCTCTTTTAAGTGCAAACTCAGTCATTGCATTTCCAGAAAAGTATGATGCATTATCAAACATTAAAGCCGTTGGCAATCCAAACCTAGTGATTATAAATTGATCTATGAATTCGATAATATTTTCAGAATTAGCCGTCTTGAGAGGAACTGCTTCTACCCATTTAGTAAAATAATCTGTTGCCGTGAGGATGTATCTATGCTTCTTAGAAGAGTGAGGAACGATCTCACCTATTATTTCCAAGCCCCACTGACTAAATGGTTGCTCGATGTTTACCGGTTGTAGTGGCAGTGATGGCTTCTTTTGTCTTCCAGCAGTAGTTTGGCAGACTTGACATTTCCTCACGTAACTGTGTGAATCTTTGAACAGCGTAGGCCAGTAATATCCTGCACGTAAAATTTTATGTGAAGTAGCATCTCCAGCATAGTGTCCGCCTGCTGGTCCATCGTGGAGTTCCTGCAAAACATTTTCAGCTTCAGTTTTCTCAAGACATCTAAGAAAAGCAGAATCATAATTCTTTCTAAAAAGAATATCATTTATGAGCTGATATTGTTTAGCTTTCAATCTCAGAGCTCTTTTCTTAGTGTGATCCAGGTGTGATGGAGCATACCCGTTCTTAATATAATAAATGATATCAGCATACAATGATTCTGCATCGTTTAGGCTTACCTCATACATTTGTATCTCTTCGGATGAAATTTCAGAGATTTGCGATGCTCCAGCCAAGATTTTGCAGAAGCCTTGACCTCTTACAATGTTTGCTAGTTTGATCTCAAGGTTGTATTACTGTAAAGTAGTGATCCAATTTGCTCTTTTCTCGCCCATATCCTTCTGTACTAGAAGATTTCTTACCGCTGGAAATAGTACTATGATCTTAGTATGGGTTTTAAGTAAGAAAGGTCTGAAATATTTGACCGCTTTGAAAACAACATAGGCCTGTTTTTCCACGTCTGAATAATTGAGTTCAGCACCTTGTAAATTTGAGCTAAAAAATGCAATTGGAGCTTCCGCTTTTTCTTGATTTGCTTGAGTTAGAATCGCAGCATATGATTTCTCTGAGGCAAATGTGTATAAAACAAAAAATTTTGAAAAATTCGGTGTTGCTAAAGATGGAGCATTAATAATAACTTGTTTGATCAGGTTGAATGCTTCATGTTCATCTTGACCCCATTTGAAATTTGAATTCTTTTTAATCATGGTTTGCAAAGGAGACACAATTCGTGAAAAATCTGGGACAAATCTCTTTACAAAATTGATTTGACCACGGAAAGATTGCATGGCTTTTTTATTATGAGGTAGAGATATTTCAGATATTTCTTTGATTCTGTCAGGATCAATGTGAATACCAGATTTTGACACTATGAATCCTAGAAGTTTTCCTTCACTTAATGCGAAAAAAGATTTCTTTGGGTTAAGTGAAATCCCATACCTTAAACATCGTTGAAAAATTTGTTTTAAATCTTTGAGATGGTCGCTTTGCTTCTTGGAGTACACTGTTATATCATCCAAATAAATTACTACAGATTTATTGACTAAACCCTTAAATGCGATGTCCATGGCTCTTTGAAATGTAGCGCCGGCATTAATCAAACCAAATGGCATCTTCCGATATGCATATGTGCCCCATTTAGTTCTGAATGTGGTTTTCAACTGATCATCGGGATGCACCAGCACTTGATTATATCCTGAAAATCCGTCCAAGAAAGACATCATTTCTGAGCCTGCTACTGCCTGTAATATCTGTTCCATAGGTGGAAGAGGAAAATTGTCCTTTTGACAGGCTTTGTTAAGATTCTGAAAATCGATACAGATTCTAATATCTTCGTTTTTCTTTCTAACGGGTACCATATTGGAGACCCATTTGGAATGTTTGACGGGGAAAATTATTCTAGCTTTTAATAACTTATTTAGCTCAGTTTTTATCTGATTTTCTAAATTGGGGTGGATATTTCTCAGTTTCTGTTGGACAGGTTTTTCGTTGTCAATCATAGGAATAGTATGTTGAATGATAGAAGTGTCGTACGTCTTCAACTCATCGTAATTCTAGGCAAAAACATTTTTATATTGTCTCAAAAGATGAAAATACGCTAGTTTTTCTTCAGGGACTAGGCCGATGCCTAGATTAACGTTTTGTGGTTTATCATTGGTTCCTAGGTTTACTAATTCGTAGTTCAGAGTTGGACTGTAGAGCTTTGAATTGGTAGACCTTTTAAACTGATTTTTCAAATCGTATAAGTCTTCTAACTTAACCACCGATTTAGGTATAGCATTATCAGTGCTATTTTGTTGTATCTACCGATCGTGATGGTCTTCGTCAATTATCTGATTGGAGTAGGATCCTTCAGAAGTGAGGAAATTTACAATATCAGGATCGTCATTGAATACTCTCCAATTTGTAATGTTGTCAGGGATGGATGGTTTAAAGATTAATTCTATTGAGAATCTATCTGGACTAAAATCTTCGGAGGGAATAAGCCTAGAGGCTACGTTAGCCAAAAGGTCTGCGCTTGCATTTTGGAGTCTTGGGATTGAAGAAATATTAAATGCTATGAAATGCTCAGTCAAATCTTGTACTAAAGATTGATAGTGTTTTAAATGACCTGATAGGCAATGTATAGTGTTACGTACCTGTTTGACGATAATCTCAGAGTCTCCAAAGACTTGAAGATACTTGACATTTAACCCGATTGCTTTGTATAGGCCTTGCACCAAGGCCTCATATTCTGCTGTATTGTTTGTGCAATTGAATTCGAGTCTGCACGTAAGCATGGTCTTGTTTCCTTCTGGACTAATCAAAACGCATCTTGCTCCTGCTCCTTCGCTAGATTTAGAGCCATCGAAATATAATTTCCAAAACAAAGATGTATTTACAGGTTCATCTACAAAATTAACACACTTTGAACTATCAGTTTGGGAAAAAATTTCGACTTGTGAAAAAACTGAATTTTCTGTGAGCATTGAAATTACCGAGAAAAGAATCTACCGAGTAATTGCCTATGATACTGCTGTTATACGATACTGCTTCATTTTCTCCCTCTAATTCCGTTACTATGTACTTCTGGTGTAACTCTCGTTCAACCTTTATTTGATTCAGTTTACCGTTGTAGGGTAACCACATGTGCGACCAGTCAGTTACAAAGTATCCGTGGAGTTTCTCGGACCAATCCTTGCTAAGAATTAAGCCATAGAATTCTGGGATATCAGCCACTAGAATGTCAAAAACCTGACATACCTTTGGGTTAGATGACAATCTTATGGTTACTTGATTAATTTCACCAATCACTTCGACTTGAGATCGATCGAGCTAAACTATGCGCACTGTGGATTTTTGTGGTTGAACATTTAACTTAGCACATATTGATCTGGGTAAAATATTTTATGAAGCACCAGAATCTACCAAACAATTGTGCACATTTTTGTTGAAAATTTCGTAAGTGAGAAGAAAGGGGGGAGTTTGAGATCTTGATCTTCCTCCAATCAAGGTGATATCATTTGGATCAATCTTATTGATCACGTTAGTTGGAGGTCTTCCCATGTTGTGGGAAGCTTGAGAGAGTACAGCGGTAGGAAAAGGTACAATAGGCACGGCATGTAATTCTTTGATCATTATATTTTGTTGATGCCTCAATTTGCTCAATTCATAAAGGGTAATATTAGCCCTAGTCTTTTTCATGTCATCAATAATATTGTACTCCATTTCATCCGACACTATCAGTGTTTTTGATGGAGTTATTTGATCTGCTTGGACTGGGCTAAATTGAGTCGCTTTAGCGGTTGTTTTCTTTGTTGCGACTTTATCTTTTGTTGTAGGGCTTGCGCTCTTCTACCTAGGGGTAGTTTGGGGAGGATCAAGCTGATTTCTGCTTCGTGTGCTAACCGAAAATACTTCTTGATCTTCTTCTTGTGGGAGGATGAAATCCCACATTCCTTGTAATTCCACAACTTCTTCGTCATCGGTCTGCCCTTCAGTGACACTTTCTTCTTCTTCCTCTTCCTCAGTTTCAGCATTGGAGATGGCATTGGGTGGTTTTGCATCTGTTGAAGGACCTCTTTTAAAATCTCTGTAGGACTTTTTAAAAGAAGTTTCTGCTACTTGTTTTTTTATGTCAACCATCTCATTAGACATGGTATTTAATACTTTCTACAATCCTTCCAAATCGAAAGGGTCTTTTGTTTGTTTCTTCTTGGAGTCTTCCTTGAAGGTGACTTTTTTAGACATGCGTTCCTCTATCGCATATCTCTTTTCCAGGGCTATACGCGTTTCTCTACTGCTATCGCCTCTGTCATGTTTTCAACTAAGGTTGTTTTATTTGCTCTATCCACGAAGATTGCTATGTTTGATGGTAAAGCAGTAATATACCATTCACATCGTACTTCTTCGCTGGGTTGGGAAGCAGTGGGAATTTTGTTGAGAATTTTATTGAACCGTAAATCGAAATCTTTGATAGGTTCTTTCGCTTGGGTCTTAAGATTGGATAGGTCATTGATTAATGTTGCCGTTGATCTGTCATCACCAAACTTGATAAGGAATTGATTCTGGAAGATATCCCAACTTGTGATAGACCCGGAGGGTAATGAAAAATACCATGACCCGGCTATCCCTTGCAGTGTATAGGGAAAAAGCCGAACAACAACATCTTCATTAGTAAATCCGTTGAGATTGATAGAAAGCATGAAATTGTTTATGTGTTCTTCCGCTAGCATGCCTGCTTCTGGATTGAATTTGGGCAGCCATTTCTCAGGATGGGCCGGTATTTGACTCAAGGGCATAGGCATTAAAACTTCCCCAGGGTTGTTCCATGGAGACTGGGCCATCGTTGAGCTGCTAGTAGAGAAGAGTGCAGAAGATGATCTCTGTGGCTGGGAAGATGAGGATACTATGATCGTAGAGGATTGAAGAGGGGTTGTGGGAGTTCCGGTAGACGGATGGATGATGGTTTGGAATGGAGGTGTGGGTGGTTGACTTCGTGGTGAGGTAGTTGAAATGGGTGATGTAGACGAAAGAGTCTCACTGTCAGACTCTTGTGGTGATTTCCTCGCTCTTTTCCTGGAGGGAAGAGGCAACTCAGTTGGCTGGATGCCAAAATTTTCACTCTTTAACCTGGTTAGGGGATGAGCAGGATTGTACTACGAAGTCACACTGCTTTGAGATTTATCAGACCTCTGAGGAGAAATGGAAAATCCCTGAAGTTTGTGAATCAGAGATTCAACTCCAGGAGGTTTAATGGTAGATTGGTCTGAAATATCAGGGTGTGTAGCAGCGATTGATACTCGAGCGACTTCTGACTCTGGATTTAAATATACTGGAGAAGTCGAGGGAGATGATGAGGGCGTTTTACTCTCAGAATGGTATTTAGATTTTGATTTAAGTGCCATTCATAGTTCAGGCCCTCCTTCTAGCGCCAAATATGTTGAAGCCCCGAAAATCGGGTCGACAACAAGGGGGATACCCGCCCGGTCCAGACCTTAGTTGGCAACTCCTTATCCATTTGGTATAGCGGGTCCGACTGGGGATAATGGGACTAGTTTCCCAATCTAAGGGTGTGTGTGTGCAGAGTTGGATGATGCTGATCTAAGAGTTCTAATCTAAGCTACTTTAATCTAATTCTATGCTATTGTAATCTAATAAAAACAGCACATCTAATCTATGCTAACCCGGGATGTATTTCTTTTATTATGCGATCTAAAGAGGTTTCAAATAATAACTGGTAATAAAGATCATTCAA
This sequence comes from Pinus tabuliformis, assembly GCA_031772625.1. Lineage (NCBI taxonomy): Eukaryota > Viridiplantae > Streptophyta > Pinopsida > Pinales > Pinaceae > Pinus > Pinus tabuliformis. The sequence goes on along the minus strand of CM062807.1, from coordinate 833,699,547 downwards.
CTATCACAAGAATGGAAATCAATTAAGATGAACCACTTTGCATAAAAAGTTAGGCAAAACAGTTGTGAACATCATATCGCATAATAAGTTATTCATATATCAAACATAAATAAATGACTCCACCGTACAAAAGTGCCAAATGGTAACTCAAACATTCATGCAATAACATATAAACAACTAAAAACTGTATATCACTTTAAGAATATAAGCAGAAATGGTCAAGAGATAAAAGTACCATTTATGACTGGTCCTACTCATAAGCTTCAAGCAACAATGATTTATCTCTCCTTGTTCTAATATCTACCAAGAGTACAGAAGTGCAACATCAGTAGCAGATATCAAATGCAAACATTAATAAACCTTGATCCATTCATTCATCAAAACCTCCTCTGAGGGTGCAAAAGTGCATGTTCTGAGGACAAGTTTTTGACAAATTTCTGGACCCTTCTCTAAATGCATGAGAAGGGTTTAAATACTGCTAACTAAATAACTTAATTACATAAATTTAGGATACGGTTTAAATGACCGCCCTTTATCTAAGCAAACTTATTTCTAAAAATTGAATCTAATTCCTAACTATTTATGCATTTGCTCCTTAATGTTGCGAGCATGCAACATTTGCCTGGGAAGGTCGCCTAGTTGTTTTCTGCTTTTGCTTGAGCTACGCAAATAGAAATGGCAAGCGCTAGCACCACTTTCTAGTAAACTAGAAGATATTTTTGGGAATCATCCTCTGGCTGGATGAATTTACTGCGTATATACTTGGTAACAACCCAAATTTCTCTCAAATTGCTTCTACTTTTGCTATCTTGGTTTCCGGACTCGTGGATGAATAAGCAAGTTAGGGACTTTGCTTTCTGGACAATTTTCTTAGCGATGCGCGCGCTAATCGCGCATCGAAAACTGCCTCTGTTCTTTGATCCGGGCCTTTCTGGTGCGTTTTCCATCTTTAGCGCTTTTTCCTTTACTGGCATAAGCTTCAACATTTTGTAAACATGCTGCTTTTGTGAGCTTTTGACCTTGAGTGTTGAATCGCCTATTGATATCAACATCTGTTCAGTAATACTCTGAAATCTGCATTTCTGTTGCATGCGGTATCCGTTTATGAGGACATCTCTTCTCTGTTCTTCGAGCATTGACGCTTTCCCTTTTTCCTTAAATGTTTCCTGCACATTGCTTCATGTTGTTTCCTGTTTTTTATTCCTGCAGTTCACGCAAAGGAAAAGAGTAATGATAATAAATTTTGACACGAAAGCTTTAAGCTCTACGAATGTATAAAATTATGACACCCATAGTGAACTGACTCTTCGAAAAACACAAAACTGTCCTTCATGAATACTTTGGCGTACATTCATTAATTTACTTTAAGGCGCGCGCGCAATTTTTGGTTTAGGGACAACTTTTCTTGAATGCTGAGCTGAGGAAAATTTGCGATGGGTGATTTCTGCGACTCGCATCGCAGCATCACGGACCGCATTATCAAGATGTGTCATCGCAGAGTTTCCTGATCAGTTTATCGCAGATCGCAGCATTGCTTTTATCGCAAGATCGCAGATCGCAATTATCGCAAGATCGCAGATCGCAGATCGTTGTAATTTGTTAAGTTATTGTGCGCTGTTTATGCGATGTTGCGGATATGCGATGTCGCATATCGGCCATCGGAGATTTCTTAAGATCTTCATTTATGGGCGCTTCTTAATGTATGCGATGCGATGAATTTCGCGTCGCTTCTTCGCATTTTTTTATTATGCTCATAAAGAAATGTTTTACTCTTCTCCGTGCGATGTATTTTTAAGGAGTATAATACAAAAAAAAATTATAAAATTTTTCGAATTTTTTACTAAGGATCCCCACTTCTTTAGTGTTATTGCTAATACTAAAGAAGGAGGGGGGTTGTTGGTGGTCACAACACGAGCATATCATGATTTGCTGATCTCACCACAGCCCTGATCAGGGAGTTGGGCCCACTCTCCTGACCAGGTGCTGCTAGATTAGATATGTGTTAGGTTTATTTCCGTGAGTTTATTATTGTTGTGAATGTTTATCAGTGTGTTGTCGTGAGTCCTAATTGTTGTTACTCTTATTGATTTTATTGTTATTACTTGTTGTTACTCTTATTTGTTGTTACAATATTGCTTCCTGTTACACATTGATGAATTTATAATTAATCTTCAATGCTGGGTAAGGAAACTGTGGTGTGCACGTACAATGCATGATAGCCTTGAAACAACTGGTAGAACCCTTGGTTGACAATTAAATGTGGATTGGGTGAATTGCATGATTCATACTTGGACACCAACATTTTGGCACTGTTGTCAGGGAGGCTATGAAAGGTGTGAAAGTACGACCAATATTGACCATAGGACTAATCTCTCATCCCGGGGAAGGAAGATTACACCTTGCCCTAGGTCCTGAGTATTAGATTGTTTTTTTAGGATTATTCTTTCATCCTGGGGAAGGAAGTTTTTATCACTTTTCTCCAGGTCTAGAGCTTTAGCTTGCTTTGTTATGATTTCATAAGTATTGATCTCTCATCCTGGAAAGGGAAGTTTTATTTTTTGCCCTGTTTCAAGTCCTAAGCTTGATTTCTGTTATTTGCTTATTTTATTTCTCTTGTTTTCTTTAGGGTCCACTCTCTCGTTCTGGGGAGGGAAGTTCTTATCCTACTCCAGGTCTTGAGCTTTTAATTTGTTTGAATGTTTCCCTTTTATTTCCTGATTGTATGAACAGAGCAACCAATAAAAGGGGCAAAGCGAGACCCTCGAAAAGAAAAGGGGTTGATTTGGGCAGAAAAACTTACATCCAAGAGATCCTCTCATGGTTTGAGTATGTAGCATCGTCACAAGCTGTTGCTAGGGTAAGATATCATACGAGATCTAGAGGACATCCAGTTTCACAATCAAAACCTCCTCCAATAGAAGAAGTGCAATTCGAGGAAGAAGAAGTAGCAAGCAGAGGATCTAAGGAACTGCATATTGCAAGTTTAGAGGAAGAAGATATGAGGGAATTCTTGGCACCATTTGATCAAGGGAGTGTTGTTAAAAAACTTCCATCACATGTTATAGAACAACCAGAGCCATAACCTATTGAAATTCCAAGTGGGAATTGGTAGATATTCATGGCTCTTGCAACTTCTTCGATTGAATTTCCAATTGGAGATATAAGAGGTGATGCACTTATTCCTCTGAAAACACTACCTAATTTCAAGGGTCTTACTTCCAAGGATCCGGACACATTCCTTTTTGAATTCGATGTTGTTTGTCGGGGGTATGATTAAATTTCTGATGCTTAGAAATTGAAGATATTCCCCGATACTTTGAAGGGCACAACTTTGAGATGGTTTATGGATTTAGGAGGAAAATATATTGGTACATGGGATGATATGAAGACGATTTTCCTCGAGAAATATTAGGACTAATGCAAATCCTGGGATGTAAAGGAAGAAATTTTTAAGATTATGCGGAAAGAGGATGACAATATGGAAGATTTTGTGGAACGTTTTCAATACTGTTTGCAGAGATCAGACCACAATGAACTCGATAGGAATATCTTGAATATAATTTTTCTCAAGGAACTCAGGGAGGAATCTCTAGAGCTATTGAGTGTAGTAGGAAAAGGAGATATATCAAAGGAAGAATTTGATACGATTTGTGAGTTATGCATCAAGTGTTCACGAGGGGCTGCGAGGTAGAGGTAGGGAATCCAGACTCTCAAAACATCCAACGGTAGAGTTACAAAGGCTGAAATTGGGAATATGCTAGACTAACTGAGAACCAATATCCTGAGCACATTATCATCGCAGCTAGACGTGTTGCAAGTGAAGAAGAAGCATATGGAAGCGGAGAAGGCCATGTCTATTTTCTTCCCTCAATGCAGGAAGAAGCATTTGTTGAAGGAATGTCCATTAAATTACGTGGAGACTTCTGCAATATGTGAACAGAGTCATTTTACTAGCACTTGCCTGTGTCTTCCTGGGTTGAGGGTAGTCTTTAAGGGAATGAATGAAAAATAATATCAACTTTATTTTATGGGATCAAGGAAACCATGGAAACCACAACCGTCGAACATGAATCAAGGTATGCCTCAAGACCTGTCTCGATATTTTAATGATATGAATTTTGGTCAGCAGTCTATTCCTTTTTCACCTTCTTCGACGTAGTCTTACCAATATCCAATGCCCTGAAAACCTAGGTATCCTTAATATGGTCCAAATTCTTCATAGTCTTAGAATTGGCGTGGACCTCCTCCTCCTCCTTCAAGACAATTCTCCCAACCTATGCCACAACAACAGCTACAACTTCCTGCTAATGCTCCCACTAGTAATCCTCCTCTTCGTCCTCAACTACCTGTCCAACCCAATCCAAATCAAAATAACAGAGGGGCTCAACATGTTGAAACAATCAACCTCCTTGCGTATAATATTTACACTATGGAATGTAATGAATTAAATATTTGATCTGGTCGAGTCGAAAATACTTAGACTTCACCTATAATTGTTGAGAACACCGATGATGAAGTCTCAGAACCAGAACAAAGAATGATAGGGGATGACCCAACAAATATTCCTATAAAGCAACAAACCCCTTCACAAACTATTGTTACTAGACGATGCTAGACTAGTCCACCCTATCCTGAAAGATTATCTTTGGGCAAACGAAGTCCTCATCCTGAATTTTGAATTTTTAAGGGAATTACCGAATTTATTCGTTAAAATTCTATTACTTCAGGCTATGAAGGACGTATCAATTTATGATAAGACAATTAAAGAATATTGTTCTAAGAAACTTGGTAGGAAATCAAAGGACCCACTTACTATTCATGTCATTGGTAAGTTATCAGATATCATGCTGGGGAAATCTATACCTATGAAATGCAGGGATTATGGGAACCCGATTCTAACAGTACAGATGAATGGGGTGGATGTCCCAAATGTACTGGTAGATTTGGGGGTAGTGATTAATGTTATAACCTCTGCAACCATGATTACCTTGGGTCTGCGAAACCTTAAACCAACTCCCACTGTCCTAGAATTGGCAGATCAATCTACTATTAGACCGGTAGGGAAGCTGGAAGATATCACTATTTCGGTAGACTCATGGTAGTACCCCGTTGACCTTTTGGTTTTACATACCCAATCCCCAGCCAGTGGGAATCCTTTGATTTTAGGAATACCTTGGCTCACAACCGCAGATGCTTACATTGGGTGTCGGTCTAGAAACATGGTAATATCCAATGGGGAAGTTACAAAGAACCTTATCTTTTACCACCCTGCAAAACCAAGTTAATCAAATAAAATTGGATTTACCTTGATTCAAAAGTCTCTACTTACCAAAGACCTTGAATTTAAGAATGAAGAAATTAGGCCCATCCTTACAATTAGTGAGGCTCTCTGTTTTAAAGATGAAATGAAGGACAATGCCATTAGCACATTTCTCAACAATATCGACTCTGTTTCTGATTCAACTCGTCAGCTGTTAGAAACTGTCATCAGATGAAATGGTCAGGAAGATAATGAACTAGAAATAGAAGTAGAAAACATTCTGGAAATTGTACCTCATAATAGTGTTCCTATAGAAACTGAACCAGGTAAAACATTGAATATTAATCTTGACCTTTCACACTCCTAATCTGAACAACTATTGAAAGTCTTTCAGGAGCATAAAAAAGCTTTTGCTTGGGGGTATACCAATATGAAAGGCATCCATACTGATTTATGTACTCATCATATATACATTAAAGAGGAATGTTGACCTATTAGGCAACCACAAAGAAGAATGAATCTTGCCTTAAAACAAATTGTCAAAGATGAATTACATAATCTATTAGATGTGGGTTTTATTTATTCGATATAAAACATTCAATGGGTTTCCCTGCTAGTCATTGTTCCTAAGAAGAATGGAAAGTGGTGGATCTAAGTGGATTACAGGGAACTAAACAAAGCAACTCAGAAAAACCATTTTCCCTTACCCTTTATTGACCAAGTCCTTGATACATTAGCCGGGAAAGAGTTTTTCTCCTTTCTGGATGGATTTAGCGGAAATGATTAGATACAAATAGCTCCTGAGGATCATGAAAAAACTACATTCACATGCCCTTGGGGAACCTTTGCCTACCGATTCCTTCCATTTGGCCTCTGTAACGCATCTGCTACCTTTCAAAGGGTAATATTATGAATTTTTTACGATCTGATTAATGATAGTGTTGAGATTTACATGGACAACTTCACACCATATGGGGATTCTTTTAAAGAAGATTTGGAAAACTTAGAGAAAGTACTTGAAATATGAAAGAAGACATATGTTTCTCTTAGTACAGTCAAATTTCATATGATGATGAAAGAAGGAATAGCGCTGGGACACTTTCTTTCAGCTGCAAGAATTCGAGTTGATCCTGCGAAGGTAGAGGTAATCTTAAAATTTCCCACGCCTAAGACACCGATACAGGTACGAAAATTTATTGGTTATGTTGGCTATTATAGGTGTTTCATATATTTTTTTTCTAAAATAACATTCCCACCTTTTCAATTGTTACCTAAGGATGCAAAATTTGTGTGGACAGGTGAATGTGAAGTAGCTTTTGTAGAAATCAAAGAACTAGTCTGCAAGGATTTGATATTATGCAGTCTTGACTTGAGGCTCCCGTTTCAAATCTCTATTGATGCTTCTGAAATAGTAGTAGGGGAGGTTTTGGGGCAATAGGAGGACAAGAAACTGTACGCAATTTACTATGTCAGCAAGAATTTGACCCCTGCTAAATTAAACTATATAGTAACTGAAAAGGAGTTCTTGGCTGTCATTTATGCTATTAATAAATTTCAGCATTATATCACAGGGTATCCTACTTTTGTGCACACCGATCATACAACTATCAGGTATCTGATGAATAGACCAATAATCCCTAGTCGTGTTACAACATGGTTACTGTTAATTCAAGAATTTGATATTACCATTGTAGATAAACCAGGGAAAGACAATGTAGTTGCAGATTTCCTATCTAGGATGGATACTAATGATGAAGGTACACTTGTAGAGGATAGCTTTCCAGATGATCATATTTTTTCAATTTCTACTCACACTCCATGGTATGTAGATATTGCTAACTTTCTTTCTATAGGAAAGGTGCATAAAAACTTTCCTTATAGAGAACAACAAAGGATTATCCATCATAGTGTTCATTATTCATGGATAAAGGGATGTATCTTTTACACAAGATCTGATTAGAAAATCCAACGCTGCATATGTGGAGATGACATCTATGATGTACTAAAAGTTGCTCATGATGGCCCTGATCCAGACTTAAACAGGAACGCAACAAATTATAGAGATAACCATATACACAAAGATGCAACAGAAATAATGCTTCATTTCATTAATCGAAAATACTGAAATATGCTTACAACCAGAAATGGAAATAAACCAGCTAGGGCGATGGTAGCTTATCTCTGAGAAGAGATGTGTGGCTACATGCCTCTGAACTGTGTTACAATGAGGCTCGAAGGCCTATTTACTGTTGAGAAACAATGGAAAAACCTTCACATTCCAAAACCTAACCCTAGAAGATGAAACACCAAATTGTGGGCCCCGTTTTTGGGTAAGTTGATACATCAACTTCCCAGGGTTGCGAATTGATCGTATTATCTCTGTTTGATGCGCATGATAGCTCGTTGGAAAGATCTCTCGGAGGACTACGACGGAAAAGACAATTTTTAGACAGAAAAATCGCTAGGCGGTAGATTTCCCAAAAAACATCGTTTAGGGCCTCAAAACGGCTCCAGAAGTTTAGGACCCGAAAAACTGCTAAAAATAGTAAACTGTGCTATAATTAAGGAAACTGAAATAACTTAAAGAAGCACTAGAGGGGATCCAAGTGGAATTATTGGGTGGCCACCAATATCCGCCTGGATCATTCCTCCCCCCTTAGGAAGCAATGGTCCCCATTGCGTTGAGTTACTCCATGAGATGAGGGAACTTCTACTGCACTTGGTCCCTGGTGAGCCACTTGCCCTGGTGAAGGAGTTGTCCTGCTTTGACAACTTGATACAGTTGGATATTCTGTTGGTGAGTGTGCTTGATCTGTGTGTCCATGATCCAATCAGTTGCAGCTTGTTCCATGCAAGCTGGATTTAACTCTGTGGGTGTGAGTTGTTCTGCAATGTCGGACGTGTCTAGTAATGGTGGAAAGTATGGCCGAAGGCGGTCGACATTGAACACCGGGTGCAGGCCAAGGAATGGGTGTTATAGACATTTTTGTGCCTTACAGCTTTGAGCATGAAATGTCCATAATCCAAGGGATCCAAAGTCCCTAAAGATGTTGTTACAGCTCCTAAAGGAACAAGGTCAACCAATGACAGCTTCTCCCAGAAGTTCTCCACCAAAAACCACTCAGAAACAGTCAATTCAGGATCAATTCAAGTGCTCCACTAGGTGCCTGCGTTGCAAAGCACCCCAGTACACTGTCTAGGTGCATTGCAACGCACTTGAATGCACTACCCATGTGCGTTGAGCGGGAAAGGACAAGTGGCAGAGTCATTCAACGAGGTGGAAAGACCATGGAAGCTTCCAGAATCTTCTCCAATGACACTTGCCTCACTGAATTCGACCAGGTGATGAGTAAGAGGCTCTCAGTCTCCAAGTGGAAGCAAGAACTGATAGAGAGAAGCCACAAGTCAAAACATAAGCTGACTCATCCTCTCTGCTTACATCTATATATGGATCCCTCATCCCAGAGATCCAGAGGCTGGAATTTGGTACTTTGCAGAGAATTGCTGTTGGTTTGAGATTGAGATTAGTACATTGGGTGATTTATGCTTTGTTGGAGGAGAGGAAGGGATTCCTTTGCTGGGAGGTAGATGCTGGATTGGGACTCACTTGGTTGTATCTCCTCTTGGACTTTCTTATCATATCAATAAAATTATTTGAGTTTTTCCTACATGTTGTGTATCAATGATGTTTTGTTATATTTGCATGTTTAGCTTAATCTGATCCTAAGCTTTTTATGAATGTATATCTATATCTTCGTGTAGTTTCTCTCTCTTGTGATCTTGCAGGAATTCGGTGAAGCTGGGCCGATAAGGAAGCAGGGAGCTGGGAGCTACTGAAGAGAGGAGCGATTGGATCAACAAACTAGCGGAAGACACAGGTTAGTTACATCCTTCCTCCTCATTTACATTTCATAAAGAAGAATACTCAAATAGTTTTCCTTGTTTGTTGCTAAGGCACTATCACACCTTAGAGTGGGATAGGGGCGTTCTGAATAGATACTTTTCCCAACAACAATGGGGGAATGCTAAGCTCAAATGAATTGTCTCCCACAGCCTTGGTAATGGTGTAAGGGCCATATCGGAGTGGTGTGAGTTTTCGATAGGCTCCGGTAAGGCAATCCTTTTGCAAATGCAACCAGACTTTGTCACCCACCTGAAATTTGTGTGGCACCTGATGTTGATCATGTCGTTGCTTGTACTTAGCATTTGATTTCTCCAGAATGTCATGGACCTGCTGGAAAATACGTTGGATGTGCTCAATGAAGCTGTTTGCCTTATCTGTTTCGGACTGGACATGAGCAGAATCTACATGAGTAGCTGCAAATGGCATGGCCACATCGATGGGACATAGTGGTTGGAATCCCAAGCCCACTTGAAAAGGGTTGTGGCCAGTCGAGCTGCGGAGAGCCCGGTTGTAGCTATGCTGAACATAGGGGAGGCTCTCGTCCCATGTGCGTGGATGCTTTGAGTTGTACATGCGCAAAATGTGTACGATCATCCTATTGACAACCTCTGTCTAGCCATCAGTTTGAAGATGGAAGGCTGTGGACTTACTGAGTTTTGTGTCCAGCATCGACCAAAGCCTGGACCAAAATGTACTGAGGAACCTGCTATCCTGATCTGAGATGATAGACTGTGGGATCCCAAAGTGTACCCACACTCGTTTAAAGAAGAGTTTAGCAGTGGCTTTTGCTATGATATTCTTCTTACAGGTCGCCATAATGGCCATCTTTGAGAACCTGTCGACGACCACAAAAACACAGTCATTTCCATGCTTAGTGGAAGGAAGGCCTGACATGTAATCCATGGAGATGGATTCCCAAGGCCGACTAGGGGTAGGCAGTGGGGTATAGAGGCCTTGCTTCTTGATGGTCGGTTTGGCAATGGCGCAGGCAGTGCATGACCTGATGTACTTCCTGACATCCTGTCGAAGATTCGGCCAATAGAAATACTTCTGTAGTACTGCCACCGTTTTTTCGACCCCAAAATGCCCAACAGCCCGACTGTAGTGTGCTTCCCAAATCATCTTGGCACGCTCACTTGAAGGAACACAAAGGTGACCCAGGTGGCATAACAGGCCGTCCTGGAGGTGAAAATCTGGAACATGCTGACCCTCCAAGAGGTTCTGGTATGTGTGGCCGAATTCCGGGTCGCTTTTGTAGAGCAGTGGCCAATCAGAAGTCTCGTGCCCACAAGAGTTGAGCACGGTGGTTAACGCCATGATCAGTGGTCGACTGAGGCAATCTGCAACATTATTAGTGTTGCCCTTCTTATACTTGATATTCAAATGGAACTGTTGCAGGTATGTGGACCACTTCTGATGGCGATCATTCTGCAATTTCCCTTGGGTCTGTATGAACTGTAGGGGTCGGTGGTCTGTGTGGATGACCGTTTCCTTCCCCAAAATGTAATGCTTCCATTGTCGACAGGCCTGCACAATGGAATAAATCTCTTTATCATAAGTGGGATACTTCCGAACTGTGTTTGAAAGTGTTTCACTGTGATATGCCACTCGATGCTCGTGTTGAGTAAGGACTGCCCCAATAGCATAGTCAGAGGCATCTGTCTCGACCTGAAATGGTTGTTGTAAATCTGGTAACACGAGCACTCGTGCCGTGTAGAGGCAATATTTCAACTCTATGAATGCCTTCTGTTGAGATTCAGACCAAAAGAATTTTTCCTTCGCTCCTCCCTTGGTGACTTGACTCAAAGGCCAAGTGATATGAGAAAACCCCAACACGAACCTACGGTAGAAGTTGGCAAGACCTAGAAAGCTGCGGAGCTCTGTCAGAGTGGTTGGAGATCGCCAATCCCGAATGACTTTGATCTTGGCTGGATCCACATGCACCCCCTGTTCATCAATAATGTATCCCAGATACTGAACCTATGTCATGCCAAAAGTGCATTTCTCCAAATTGGCACATAGTTTGTGTTGCCGTAGTGTTTGGAGAACCTGTCGGATGTGGTGGAGGTGCTCTTCCCAACTCTGGCTGAAGATTATAATGTCATCCAAGTATACCACTACAAATGAGTTGGTGAATTACCGCAAGATGTCATCCATTAGCCTCATGAAGGTTGCAGGAGCATTCGTCAATCCGAAAGGCATAACCAACCATTCGAAAAGGCCCTCCTTGGCTTTGAAGGCAGTCTTCCACACATCAGAGGGTTCGATTAGTACCTGGTGATATCCTGACTTCAGATCAATCTTGCTGAAATATTTTTCCCCCTTTAGTTGGTCCAGGAGGTCATCAATCCGTGGGATCGGGTACATATTACGGACAGTGATCTTGTTCAGCGCTCGCTAGTCAATACGGAGTCTCCAAGTCCCATCCTTCTTCTGTACCAACACAATTGGGCTCCCGAAAGGCGATGAACTCGGATGGATGTGGCCTTTTTGCAGCAACTCCTGAATCTGCCTCTTGATTTCATCGTTCTCCAGAACGGAGCACCGATAAATTGGTCCATTGGGTAGCGGCACACCTGGGGTCAGATCGATGGAGTGCTTGACCTGACAGTGCAGAGGAACCCCTATGGGGGAGCTGAAGATGTCCTCGTACTCCTTCATGACCTTGTCCATCTGTAGTTGTCGTGCAGAGGGGCCCTGTCTAGAGGTTGTGGCCACCGTCTTCTTCTTTCCTTGAGGGTGTATCATCAGCGAAACAAATTTTCCAGTTTTGGAAATAAGCTTACTGCATTGTTTTGCAGATATAAAAGAGATGGCAGCAGGCGGTGCTACCTCTGGTATCCTGTACAACTGATTTCCCAATGTAATAATAACAACACGGGGCCTTGATTCATACATAGCATGTCGCTTCCACAAGTATGGTTGTCCTAATAATACATCACAAACTTCAAGCAGAGCAATGTCACACAATACCTCATCTGTGAAGGGCTTGATGTTGTATGGAAGGCAAAAATGTTGGCTCACGTGAAGATCCCGTCCTTGGTGCAGCCACCTGATGGTGTACAGTTGTGGATGTGTTGTGGTCGGTAAGCCCAACCGCTTCATGACCTCTGCCAAAATGAGGTTCTTTTGGCTCCCGCTATCGACAATAAACTGTAGCAGGGAGCCCCTTACCCACATCTGGGAGTGGAAGAGATGCTCCTCCTCCTCTGGATCTTCGGGTTCATTTTTCTGGATCTTGGCAGTAGCAACAGTGGCGTTGGGATCTGCATCAATGATCTGCTTCCCTTTGTCATTTGTCTTGTCAAGTTCTGACTCAGAGTCGGAACATGCATCTGATTCTGAAACCTTTAGCTCAGCCACCAGTGACTGCTTGGCCCGACACTCACTTGTGTTGTGAGTGGAGCTCTTATGGAACTCACACCATTTTCCCGTGTCCTTTTTTGGCTTTGCGGCATTATTCTTTGCTTGTAGCTTTGGCGGGTTGTCTTGGGCTGCCCCACCTTGGCTTTGTCATTTGTTCTGTGGTTTAGGGGTACCTTTCCCTTGCTTTGGATTCGCAGATCCAAAGTCTCGCTTCTTTTGTTTAAACTTCTGCTCGATCTTGACGGCATATCGGTATGCTATGCCGAGCGATGAGATATTCAGGAATTCCATTTCTTCCTGGATGTACTTGTGTAGGCAGTCGCGGTAGTTGAGTATCAAATTCTGCTCTGAATCCTTGATACCCAACTTCGTGCGAAGGGTATGGAAAAGATTGGTGAACTTCGACACATCTTGATCCCTTCCCTGCCGCAGCGTGGTCCACCTTATGTATTCGCCCTCATAGCTTCCAACAGGGTAGTATTTCTCCTTAATGGCATCCCTGAATGAATTCTAGGTGGGTGCGGCTGAAAATAGCGAGCCTGTAGTTTCATCCTTCTGCTTGCAGTAGGTTTCCCACCAGTCCTTGACGTGGGGGGCTGCTTTGAGAAGAGCGAAAACAATATTTTCCCGACTCGAAAATTCATGAACAGAAAAATAACCCTCTAGTAGATTTAACCATTTATCTACGGCATATGCGTCTATCTGACCCTCGAATATGGGGATTTCAAAATTAACTTGTACCTTAAAGGGCGTGGCATTTCCAGAGTAGCTGCTGGAAGCTGATGCGTCACTTTTGGGTAGCCGCTGAAGGATTTGGGCAAAGTTGTCCATCATCGCGTTCCGTTGTCGCTCGAGGGCTTCTTCAAGCAAGATTTTGATAGGATCTCCTGCTCCCTTATCTTTCTTCTCATCCGCCATGGGAGGCCGTCGGGATTTTCGAGGCTGGTCTTGCAAAAGGTTCGACCAGCTCAAGCCCTAACTCCTTATATCCCGACGTCATTGGGGACATGCAAAGAAAAACAGAGAAAAAGCAGACCACTCTGATACCACTGATCTAGACTTAAACAGGAACACAACAAATTACAGAGATAACCATATACACAAAGATGCAGCGGAAATAATACTTCATTTCACTAATGGAAAATACTGAAATATGCTTACAACCAGAAATGGAGATAAACCAGCTGGGGCGATGGTAGCTTATCTTTGAGAAGAGATGTGTGGCTACATGCCTCTGAACTGTGTTACAATGAGTCTCGAAGGCCTATTTATTTTTGAGAAACAATGGAAAACCTTTAACATTCCAAAACCTAACCCTAGAAGATGAAACGCCAAATTGTGGGCCCCGTTTTTGGGTAAGTTGGTACATCAACTTCCCGGGGTCGCAAATTGGACATATTATCTCTGTTTGATGCACATGATAGCCCGTTGGAAAGATCTCTCCGAGGACTACGATGGAAAAGATGATTTTTGGATAGAAAGAACAGTGGCGGTAGATTTCCAAAAAAACATCGTTTAGGGCCTCAAAACGGCTCCGGAAGTTTAGGACCCGAAAAACTGCTAAAAATAGTAAACTGTGCTATAATTAAGGAAACTGAAAAAACTGAAAGAAGCACTAGAGGGGATCCAAGTGGAATTAGCGGGTGGCCACCAATATCCACCTGGATCAGGCCCCTACGGGGGACATTTTGTAGATAAGTGGACAGGTCATAAGGTGTTACAAATGGGATACTATTGGCCTTCTATTTTTCGTGATGCAAGGAAATATGTTAGAGGGTGTGATAGTGATGCAGGGGTCCCCCAAGATCTAACCATACTTAGCAAATTGATGCCAGGGTTACCTAGCATATACCCATAGTATGCATTTAACAACAATGCATGCACAACTTTGTCCCAGGTATTTAACTCTGCATGGAGTCAAATATTCAGACCATACATGGTTAAGGCCCTTTATAAGTTCCTTTTATCGGAACTTCAATCACCCCGCCTTAAACCTCCTATCAGTGCTCTTCCACTTTATAACCCATTACAAAGGGAAAATCCATTTACAAAGGGAAATACTCCCAAAACACATTTTCCACCCTTGGTATGGCCTCTGCACATTTCCCAAGGATACTTTCATCGCAATCGGCTATCGCTCCTGTCGGGGTTTATACATACATATATGCATCCCCTCTTCTCCAAGTCTGATATTCACCTATCAGAACTTTAAATCACTCGAGCCATCACTTTATTGAATACAAAGGAATTTCATTAAAATTCCACTCTGCACATGTGTTCTGGACTTTAAATATATATATATATCCGAATATATATATCATCGAGTCTGCCACTGCAAAGTTCCTCCTCCGATTTCAGATTGACGTGATCACCAATCCCCTTTACCTTCGATCGCTGATATTTAATCTCCATCGTCCATTTCAATTGACAATCCAATGGCTATCAGCGCATTGTTGATCGACCTATTGGCATCCCACTGCCTCTGCGCTTGTCCGATATGCGATTAGCGCTTTAGATCTAGACCATCGATCTTAACTCTCAATCCAACGGTTCAGGATCCATCGCCTTATCGCAATCACTATAACTCAATGCTCATTCAGATGACCTAAAAAGGACTCACGCTGATGCGATTAAATCCTAGCTGTTAATCTATGACATCTAACAGCTGCTGAGCATTACTTTACACTTCTCCATTTGTTCCTTTTTACTTGGAATGTTACACTATTTTCTTCAGTTTCTCAGTGATTTGGCTTCTTTAAAGGTTTCAGCCTTCTACTCATTCATAGCTCGCTCTTCCTTCTGAGCTTAAACTACTCACACTCCTTTTATCTCTTTCCTTCTTGCAGAGTTCAAATGGATTCAATGATCCATTTTTAGTCTTCTAAATCGTGCTCCTCTTTCTTTGCTTGTTCTTCAGAACTCCGCCTTCCACTTCTCAACTTCTCTGAGCTTAACTCTTAAGCACATCCTCGCTACGCCATGCCTCCAGAGCTTCCTCTGTCTCTTCACTTGGATTCAAAATTCATTGTGATTCCTCTAGATCACTTCGTCCCTCTGTGTCCTTCAGAATTCTACCTGCAACCTGCAGAGCCTACGAATTCATAGTAAATCATTCATGAAATACTCCTCAACACATACTGACACAGTCAGGGTAAAACTCTGTATATATATTAATGTAAAAGCACAGATTACATTCGAGACTCCTCGTCTCGCACAGGCCTGATTCTCAACATTAGTGGCCTCTCCTTCTGCCCGTAGGCTTACATATATTTATATGGAAACTTTGGATTGGATTACTATGAAGGATCTGATCCCATCCTCTAACAAAAGCCCTAAAGCTCGCTACATGCATACATATGTGGCAGACTTTATCCACTCCATCTTTTTCTTTGTTTTAAAATAGAAAAGTCCCCTTATCAGCTCAATGGTCCACTTCTACTCTTGTTAATTCCCAAAAACCCTCTCTTGCTCCTAGAGAGTTGGATTTGACTTCTATCGCTCATGTTCTCATTTATTTATTTTGAGAGCATTTACCTATTCTCCCATTATCTAATTAAAACACACTTAAAGGCCTAAATATTGCATTAACTTGATACTTATGAAAACTATTTCCTAAAATGCATGACCCCCTATGTCTATTATTTACAATGATTTTCCTTGGGCTGAATTCTCTTGCATTAGACTCCCAATGTAGAAAATATTCATGATTTCCTGATCATGTGTCTTCTGGTCTTGGTCTTCCTGGATCCCATACTTTGTTCTGTAATAGTCCACACGCTTTGTAGTTTTGCTGCTGCTATATATCTGTTGTCTTCTTCTTGTTGTCAATTAGGTTCAAGTTCTGATTGATCTTGCTTGTTGCTACTACCATTTTCCTCCATTTGGACTGCTTCATCATCAACTCCCACATTTCTTCAATCTCTATGTCCAATGCATCTTTGGACTGGTCCATCTTCTGCTTCATATTTCTGCCTCCTTCTCTTTGTTTCAGGTTGTTGTTGCTGTCTTCTATGCTGACTCTTGCTTTGCTAATTTCTTCTTTACTCGATCCAACCTTTGATTTACTTGCTGCCTCCCTATCATCCTTACCCTCTTTCATGATTTAATCATGACTGTTCAACACTTTCTCCAGCAAATTAACTTCTCTGCTCCATGGATTGAAGTATTCCACAGAATCTCCTTCTTCCATCTTTAAGTGGCTTAGCTGTGCCAAATCTTCTCCAACATTTGCAACAAAACCCACATTCATAAAACACTTGTTAAAATTAAAAACATAAGGATTTTGTGCCTTATCTTCCTTTGGCAACAATTTAGTTTGCTGCTCTGTTTTCTCTTCCTCGGTCAGCACATCAGTATGTTGATTCAAATTCTTAGCAGAATTCATGAGACTGTCATTTAGTCTCTTTTCTACACCATCTGTTCTAATGATGTCTTCCTTCTTGGGTTCACAGTAGTGAATTTCTTCTCCTTTAACTTGCTGTTGGTTATCTTCACTTTGAAATTGTTTGATTCCTACTACCTCTTTACCATCTTCAAACAATTTTTGCTCAATCTCTTTGATCACATACTCATACTCATTCATGATTTTTAATGAACCTGCAAACAAATTATTACATCTTCCTGTCTCCATGGCTACTTGAGACACATCTCCATCTTCAGAAACTGTAACTGCAGCTTCTGTTCTACCATCAGGTTCTCTCATCAGTTTCTCCAACAATTTAATCTCTTCTTCACACTTAGCAAGCATTTCATCATAATGCTCTCTTCTTCCAGCTTCATCCTTTACATGTTGTGTTACAATATTAAAACACTGTCTTCCTTTGACCCTTGTAATCTCAAGGTCTTTCTGCTGCAACAAATCACTACTTCCCCCATTCAAGAGGTCTTCTCCATCATACTCTGTTCTCCTAGAGTAATCCTCCAGACTTTCGACATCTTCAAAAGATTGTCCATCCTCTTCAAAACACTCCTTTGTTAGTGTTCCTTTTCCCAAGGTTAAATCCCTTGCATAGGGTTCCTCCTTTCTAACATATTTTAGTAGATGTCCTTCTTCCCTATTTTCTGTCTCAACAGTTTTCATGGGTATCTCCATTGTGCCTATCATCATAGTGAATTGATGATCTTTTACTATGTTTTTAGCTAACATAGTCTCTTCCTCAAGTTTGCCTTCAGTCCCTTGCTGTTTACCTTCTCCAAGAGCTATCCTTATCTCACCATTTGCATTAATATTCTTTTGCATTTGTTCTGCATCCACAGACAAACTATCAATCTTAAAAGCAATAGACTCTATGGTCCCACTGGATGGTTCAACCATCATATCTTCTTGTTGTTCTAAATCCTTCATATGATTTATAAATTTTGCGATTGTATCCTCTTCAATCTCTTAAAGCCCTTCACTTGGTTGCTTGATATCTTTCTTCAGCAGTATATGAGATCTATCTATCTCATCTCCTTCCAGAACAGAATTTAGATTCTGTTGGTCTTCTTCCTACTTTATGACAATATCAACAAATTCTCATTCTTTACATGTTTCACCTGCATACACACACAAGTTGTCAGTTTTAAAATCATGTGACCCTTTGGCCTCACTTGAAGTTTCAGTCTTCAAGTCTTCATCTTCACTTTCTCCCAAAAATTCTCCTTGTTCTAGTTTACAAATGGATTCTTCCATTTGTAACTCAACTTTCTTGAGTTTTTCCCTCAGCCACTTTATTTGCTTTTGCTGTAGCCTTCTTTGCATCTCATGCCATTCCACTAGTTTTCTCCTCAAGACCCAACCTAGTCTCTGGCTTTCCTCAAGAATTCTCCTTAATGCATTGAGTTGTTCTTTTAACTCAGCAACCTCTTTGTCAACTTCTTCTTGACTCATCCTCTTTCCATTTGCTTTGTCATCCTCTTTCTTATATCCTCTGCTATGACTATTAGTAGACATCTTCTTCTCTTCTTTCTTCATGAGACCTTTTGCAACAAGCCTCTGCAACAGCTAGTCCTCCTAGCTGCAATCTTACCTCACTAAGCTCTCCTCACTCAGTTTTTTGGTAAGTACGGTCCTCTATCTGGAACCCCATCTTGAGCAACACCTTTGCTCATTCTAGGCTTCTACAATATCTCACTTCCTCTTGAGAACACTTCAGTTGTCTTCTCTATCCAACCTCTTGTTCGATTCTTCAGGTTCACTGCCACTTCTCCTTCAAAGTATTCTCCTTACTCTGCCTTCAATAACGCATCTAGTTCTCCTCTCACAGCTTCTCTTGTTGTCACTTGTGCATTAGTATAAAAACACACATTCTCAATTTAAAACAGAACATATTAACTTACCTTTAAGATCTCAGCATGATCTTGTTTCACCCATTCTTCTGCACTTTAAATGGATTGTCTTCTGTTTGGTTTCTAAGTCCTCTTTCCTTCAAAACTTTCATTAAGCAATCTTGCTTTCTCTTTCCTTCAAGGAATTCTCTGTTCCTATTTACTCCAAGCCTCTACTGGAACTGCTACAGTGTTCCAAGAACTTCAATGTTCCCTCTTACAGATTACAAATTTTCTCTAATGCCACAAATGATGCAGGGGTCCCCCAACATGTAACCATGCTTAGAAAACTGATGCCAAGGTTACCCAACATATACCCACAGTATGCATTTAACAATAATGCATTTACAACTTTGTCCCAGGTATTTAACTCTGCATGGAGTCAAATCTTCAGACCATACATGGTCAAGGCCCTTTATAAGTTCCTTTTATCAGAACTTCAATCAACCCACCTTAAACCTTCTATCGCTGCTCTTCCACTTTATAACCCATTACAAAGGGAAAATCCATTTACAAAGGAAAATACTCCCAAAACACATTTTCCACCTTTGGTATGGCCTCTACACATTTCACAAGGATACTTCCATCACAATTGGCTATCGCTCCTGTTGGGGTATATACATACATATATGCATCCCCTCTTCTCCAAGTCTGATATTCACCTATCGGAACTTTAAATCACTTGAGCCATCATTTTATTGAATGCAAAGGAATTTCATTAAAATTCCACTCCACACATGTATTCCGGACTTTAAATATATATAGATCTGAATCTATATATCGTCGGGTCTGCCACTGCAAAGTTCCTCCTTTGATTTCCGATTGACACGATCGTCGATCCCCATTACCTCCGATCGCCGATATTTAATCTCTGGTGTCCATTTCAATCACCAATCCAACATCTATCGGCACATCATTGATTGGCCTATCGACATCCCATTTCCTCTGTGCTTGTTCGATATGCAATTAGCGCTTTATATCTTGACTGTCGATCTTAACTCTCGATCCGACTGGTCAGGATCCATCGCCTTATTGCAATCTCTATAACTCAATGCTAGTTCCAATGACCTAAAAAGGACTTCCACCGATGCGATTAAATCCCAGCCATTAATCTATGAGATCTAACGGTTGCTGAGCATTACTCTACACTTCTCCATTTGTTCCCTTTTGCTTGGAATGTTACGCTGTTTTCTTCATTTTCTCGGTGATTTGGCTTCTTTAAAGGTTTCAGACTTCTACTCATTTGTAGCTCACTCTTCCTTCTGAGCTTAAACTCCTCACACTCCTTTGATCTCTGTCCTTCTTACAGAGCTCTAATGGATTCAATGATCCATTTTGATTCTTCTAAGTCGTGCTCCTCTTTCTCTACTTGTTCTTCAGAACTCTACCTTCAACTACTCAGCTTCTCTGAGCTTAACTCTTAAGCGCATCCTCGCTATGCCATGCCTCTAGAGCTTCCTTTGTGTCTTCACTTGGATTTGAAATTCATTGTGATTCCTCTGGATCACTCTATCCCTCTGCGTCCTTCAGAATTCTACCTGAAACCTATAGATCCTACGAATTCATAGTAAATCATTCATGAAATACTCCTCAACACATACTCACACAGTTAGGGTAAAACTTTGTGTAGTGGTTCCAGCTAGGGTACTAGTCTAGACTCTATATTTAATATCGACCGAGGTGCGTAAGCTTAGAGGCGTGGTCTAAAATATATAGACATAAAGGATCTCTGGCCAAGTGGTTGTGATGTAGGTTACAAGGCTTCTTTACGGAAGGCTGGAATATGTAGCCTATCATTCAAACACTCAGATTACCCTATTGATATACTTGATTACAATGCCGGTCATGAGATACATCTATCAAATTAAACCCTGAACCTAAGTACTGTGTATGACTGTAACAATGATTTTAATCTCCTTACAGAGATATTGCCCAAAAAACCCTTGTTCAATAGACACACAACATTCAATGATATTTACACTATATCAAACTATATAGAAATCATAAATGAATTATGAAATAGAAACAGAGTTTATGATGGTGTTTCTACAAGCCACCCAGGGATCGAATCCCTTACAAGACTCACTTCCAGATCTCAGTGATGACTGTTCAACATAACCATAAACGCAAACCATTCATAAGCGCACACCATATACATGCAATGGAAATCAAAAGCTATGGGAATCGAAAGCTATGTAACTGTTATGCAAACCATATGCTATGGAAATCGAAAGCTATGTAACTGTGACTATTATGTAAACCATACAAAATCTATTGAAATCGAAATCCAATATAAACACTGTGCAAACATATGATAACTGAAACGTAAATGAAACAAACGGACAGAGTACCGATTGAACGCAGGGCCCGTCCGCGTCCTAAGGGTACACTGGCTATAATCGATCAGCTACCAAATCAATGCAAGAGGTATACACGTCGTGACTGTGAATAGGTCTTTGTATTAACTTAAAACTCTGTTCTGAAAACGATTCAACGATTAAACTCTAAACATTAACCTGACTGTATTTACATATGCGTATGCACAGCCATGTCATTGCTACAATGAATGTACATTCGGCTGTTGCCGCTTTTATTACATAAGCCTTTTCAAAATGTTTCCATGCTAAGTGTTTTCAAAAAGAACAAAAACTAAAATGAAAATGGAACGAGCTGCTGTTGCTGCTTTTATCTGCCAGAGTGTCCTGCTTTGACTTGAGTTGACCGCATACATAGGAGGTTCGATTCGGCTGGGAGATAGGTGTTTGTCCATGTTTGGACATTCTGCTTTTCGCCCATGCCTTTCGTTCTAGCTCATTTGCTGCGCCACATGTCAAACGATAAGCTCATTACAGGATGTGGGTACTTCCTGTAATCATTTCATCAAAAACTTCTAATTCTTCAACATAAAAACCCTAAATCAATTTCTATGCAATTTAATAACTATAAACTTATTAATAATCAATTTTCAAGGATTTTGAGGGATATATGATGAAAATGAATGGATAAATGATATGTTTTTGGGAAGGAAAAAGGGTCTTGGGATGATACCAACACTTTGTATATATATTAATGTAAAAGCACAGACTCCTTATCTCGCACAGGCCTGATTCTCAACATTAGTGGCCTCTCCTTTTGCTCGTAGGCTTACATATATTTATATGGAAACTTTGGATTAGATTATTATGAAGGATTTGATCCCATCCTTTAACAAAATCCCTAAAGCTCGCTACATGCATACGTATGTGGCAGAATTTATCCACTCCATCTTTTTCTTTATTTTAAAACAGAAAAGTCCCCTTATCAGCTCAATAGTCCACTTCTACTCTAATTAATTCCTAAAAACTCTCTCTTGCTCCTAGAGAGTTGGATTTGACTTCTACCACTCATGTTCTCATTTATTTATTTTGAGAGCATTTACATATTCTCCCATTATCTAATTAAATCACACTTAAAGGCCTAAATATTGCATTAACTTGATACTTAGGAAAACTATTTCCTAAAATACATGACCCCCTATGTCTATTATTTACAACGATTTTCCTTGGGTATAATACTCCTGCATCAGATAGTTTCCAGCGACTGGGTCAGCCTAGTCGGGCAGATGAAATGTTGTTACAGCACCAACTAGATCTTGAGCCCTTTGAAAAATGAGCTATCAATTTCATTGGGCCATTTAATTCGTGTTCATAGAAGAAATTTCACATTCTAGTTTGCACGGATTATGTGACAAAGTGGGTAGAGGCCAAAGCTGTTGTGAAAGCAACAAAACAAGTTGTCTCAGACTTTTTATTTGAAGAAATTCTTGCATGGTACGAAGCTCCTAGAGAGATAGTTTTAGATGGAGGGGCACAATTTACATCACATCTGATAACAAGACTTATGAAAAAGTATGGAATCAAGAATAGGGTAACATATCCATATCACTCTCAGGTGAATGGTAATTTCGAAATCAGAAACAAGGCACTAGAGAATATTCTTACAAATACTGTAGTGAACCATCGGTGGAATTGGGTTGAAAAGTTTCCTGAGGCATTTTGGGAATATAGAACAACATGGCAGAACACAATAGGGTTTTCACCATATGAGTTTGTCTATGGGAAATCCCCTTTATTTCCAGTGGAATTCGAAATTAAGATGCTCAAGATAACCTTGGAAGTAGGTTTAGATATTTTAGAACCCCATAAACACTGATTGGAATAGTGGAATGAGTCGGATGAAATTCGTTTGGTAGCTATCGATAATACTGCTACAATCCAGCAACATCGAACTAAATGGCACGAAAAATTCATTAAGAAAAAGGTGTTTCAAAGAGGATATTGGGCATTACTCTATGATTCTCGGTTCAAGGATTTTAAGAGAAAACTCTACTCCAGGTGGATGGGACCATATGAAGTTGACACAGTGTTCGATAATGGGACTTTAGACTTATAAGAATTGATGAGGCACATACTCCTTTGATCGTGAATGGACATTGCCTCAGATTATATCACCATCCAACTTCAAGAGACTCCTTTATTAAATATCTGTTTGATAACTCTGGTTTTGAAGTTATTAATGTAGGGATTTCCTCCTTTACACCCCTGATATAATATCTATCTATCTATCTATCTATCTATCTATCTATCTATCTATCTATCTATATATATATATATATATATATATATATATATATATATATATATATATATATATATATATATAATGTTGTTACTACTCTATCAATTTGTTTCTTCCAAGTACCTCACTAGTGTTGTTACTCCTCTAGTGTTGTTACTTTGATGATGACAATTTTGTCTAAGTACTTCACTGGTGTTGCTACTCCTCCGGCGTTGTTACTCCGTTATGATTTGGTATAAGTATTCCGGTGTTGTTACTACTCTGATTTTGTTACTCCTCCGGTGTTGGTACTCCATTGTAATTTTGTCTAAGTATTCTGGTGTTGTTACTCCGTCGCGATTTTGACTAAGTGTTCAAGCGGTGTTGTTACTCCCCCGATGTCGTTACTCCTGGGGTGTTGTTACTCCCTTCGATGTTGTTACTCCTCCCCTGCTGTTACTCCATCAAGGTAAGTCATCAGGTTTGTCCCTGATTGAATTTATGGATTTTATTAATAATTCATGAAACATGACTTGATATGACCACGGACAGTCATCCCTCATTTGGGGGCAGGTACTATAATAAATGAAAAATATACCATAATAACTTGTTATTATTATTATTATTAAACCTTGTGCTAAACGCATACACTACATGATTTTCCATCATACTTCGCACGATACCCACATGGATCGGGACTTGAAGTTAGTACTATTGTACTAATGAACAATCCTTTCCAACACTGCGAAGTAATTACCATTATTATCATCCATTATTACCATTATCCGCCATGATTTTTCCATATTTCACCATTATCCTCCAGATTTTCACTCTCACTGCACCCCATCGCTATCACAAGTCTCAATGCAAATCTACCCGTCAGCACTCCTCCTTGACGATCTATTGTTACTATGAAGTGTTGTTACATAGCTGTTGCAGAATGGGTGGGCAGACTATGAGACACAAACCAGAGAGCATCAAGAAGGTTCAACGCGAGTAAAATGTTTGGCAAGTCTTCTTGATTGCAGGGTGGCATGTGTGTTTTGAGAGGCTACAAAGATTTGACGAAGCCATCATAGTTGAATTTGCATAAAACTTGGAAGGAAATCATTCTAGAGTCCATGGGTTAGATATTTATGTCATGGAGGAAGCTGTTTCGATTTTTTGCGGGTTGTAGTGAGGAGGTTAGAAATGGTTCTCTTAGAAGTCTCCTTTGCCAGAGTTTCCAGAATTGTTTTTGCAAGTTAGGGAGACAATGATCTAGAAAGGAAGAGGGTATGATTGTAAATCTTTGCCATATCCATGGGGTGAGGTGGCATATTTTGTTATGAGGTATGTTACCTACGAAGGTCGTTTCTCTACACTGTTTAAGTATCATTTCAAACTCCTTGCATGCCTTCGGTTTCAACATGCACGGGTTCATGCTTTATACATGCCATACTTCCTATGGAGCAACCTTCACTTAATGGCGTAATCTTCCTGCCGGTCTCGACAACCATTAGCGGTTCTCACAAATCATGGGTTGGTTAGATTATTGGTGGTGATTCTCTGTCTCAAACCTCCGTGGCTTCGCCACAATTCAGTGAGCTAGCGGAGGAAGAACTTGTGGGTATGTTTCCTGTAAGGGAGGAGGAAGAAGACTTAGCAATAGAAGAAGAGGCCACAAACAACATTGTTCCAGCGTCACCTATTGGCCCAATAGAGATAGATGCAATGGAGATAGAAGAGATTGTAGTCAACGCTGCTCCACAAGAACCAACGTCGACGACCAATTTAAGAGGAGAATCACCATCCTTGGATGTAGTTGCAGGTGGTACTGACACACAAGAACGAGCATCACCTGTCCAAGTAGTTGTAGAATTTTTGGTTGAGAATGTAGGTGGTTTTGTTACATAAGAACCAGCACCACCTATTCAAATAGTTGAAGAACCTTTGATGGAAATGTAGGTGGTGGTGCCACACAAGAATCAACATGTTACGAAACCAGCTCAAGAAAAGACAGAAAATATAGATCAACGCCTTATAATTCAGCCTCTTCGAGGGGGCAACCTCCTTTACATTACATAAATGAACAATTCTTGGATGATTCAAATGAAAAAACCTCTTTTCTATATATAGGAGTCTAAGGAGTCACAATATAATCCAGCCGACCTAACAATAATAATATAATGCCACAAAAATAACAATAGAGGGATTCTATGGGGCACAATAATAACAATATGGGGGCAATAGGGGCACGACAATATTAATAAGGGGTATAACTACAATAGTAATGGGGTAATCACTAGTATTATAGGGACCCAACACGCCCCTCTCCTTCAAAAAAGTGTTGTCCTCAACGCTTGAGTAGTTCTGGATACTTCTGCATAAAATTCTCATCCTCCCATGTGGAATCTTCAACGGATAAGTTCTTCCACTTGATAGGATACTCTGAAATTGAATGATTTCGTAGTTGTCGAGTTCTTGTTTCTGTGACTGCTTCCGGTTCCAATATAATTTTTCCTTCCTCGTCAAGTTCTGGCAATATTGTTTGAACTGGGAGCTTGTCGCCTATAACCTTCTTTAAAAATGAAACATGGAAAACTCGGTGCAATCGAGAAGCTACAGGAAGCTCCAATTTGTATGCCATAGTACCAATCTTTTGCAACACCTTGTACGGACCATAATACTTTGGTGATAATTTATTATCCTTCTTAGCTTGCTTGAGGGACATTTGCTTATATGGTTGTAGCCGTAGGAATACCCAATCACCTACATCAAAACTTCTTTCACTGCGATGTTGATCTGCCTGTTGTTTCATTCTATTTTGTGCCAACACGAGGTTATCCTTTAAGAGTTGGAGGACTTGTTGTTGATGTTCGATGTGATGTTCCATTGCCTGAACCTTAGAATTTTCTCTTAAATATGATGTGATGGATGGTGGTTGATACCCATAAAGTGCCATAAATGGGGTCATTTTTGTTGCTGTATGGAAGGAAGTGTTATACCACCATTCAACCAGAGGCAACCATTTGACCCATTGTGTCTGTTTATCAGATACAAAGCAACAAGATATCCTTCCAAACATTTGTTTACTATCTCAGTTTGCCCATCAGATTGAGGATGATAAGATGAGCTATGAGCTAACTGAGTACCAAGACAAGAAAATAATTCTGTCCAAAAATTTCCAGTGAAAATGGGATCTCTGTCACTTACAATAATCTTTGGGTTTCCATGTAGCTTTTGAATTGTTTCCATAAATGTAGTAGAAACTGTACTGGCTTTAAATGGATGTGATAATGCACAAAAGTGTGCATACTTGGTAAGTCTATCAACTACCACCATGATGACACTCTTTCCCTCAGACTTGGGTAAACCTGTGATAAAATCCATTGAAACCTCCTCCCAACGTTGGCTTGGAATGGATAAAGGTTGTAATAGACCCGGTGTCTTAATTGTTTCAACTTTATTTTGTTGGAAAACCAAACATTCCGCCACAAACTTTTGAATATCTGATTTAAGGCCATCCCAAAAAAATTCCTTCTTAACCCTGTGGTAAGTTTTTAAAAATCCTGAGTGCCCTCCTAAGGGAGAAGTGTGCAATTCCATAAGAATCTTTTGTTTTAGCTGGGAATTTTTACAGAGGTATAAGCGATCTTTGTACCATAACGAATCATTTTGCCAGCTAAATGTATCAGACGTACTGGAATCTTGTTGTAGCTTTCGAATAAGTGCCCACACTTCTTCGTCATTCTTCCATTCCTCCCTTGCTTCGTTTATCCAATCTGGTTGGATAATAGAAATGGCGCACAACAATGCTTCCACATCCTCATCCTTTCTTGAGAGTGCATCTGCCACCACATTTTGCTTCCCTTTTTTGTAGATGATTTCAAAGTCATAACCCAACATCTTTGTGACCCACTTTTGTTGCTCTTCAGAGGATAATCTTTGTTCTAAAAAGTATTTAAGGCTATCATGATCCGTTTTTACCTTGAAGTGTCTTCCCATTAGGTAGGGTTTCCATTTCTTAAGTGCATGGAGTATTGCCAACATTTCCTTCTCATAAATAGCTTTGCTTAAAAACTTTCCCTTGATTGGACGACTTTCAAAAGCAATGGGTCTTTCATCTTGCATTAGAACAACACCAATTCCATTTCCTGAAGCATCACATTCCACAATAAAGGTTTTTGTGAAGTCTGGTGTAGCTAAGACCGGTGCTTGGCACATTGCCTCTTTAAGATGTTCAAAGGCCTTTGTTGCTTCCAGAGTCCATGAAAATGCATCTTTCTTCAATAATGTTGTTAGAGGTGCTGCTATTCTCCCATAATTCTTAACAAACTTGCGATAATACCCTGTCAACCCAAGAAATCCTCGCAGATGCTTTATGGATGTGGGGATTTTCCATTCCTTAATGGCTTTAATTTTGCTAGGGTCTACCTTAACTCCTTCATGAGATACAATATGACCCAAATATTCCACCTCCTGGACTCCAAAGAAACATTTGGATCTTTTTGCATATAATTGTTTCTCCTCAATAGTTGCACCATGTCAACATGTTCAACATGATCCTTCCAAGACTTGCTGTAGATTAGTATATCATCAAAAAATACTAACACAAATTTTCTAAGGAATGGTTTGAAAATTGAATTCATCAAACCTTGAAATGTTGAAGGTGCATTGGTAAGGCCAAAAGGCATGACCAAAAATTCATAATGACCCTCATGAGTTCTAAATGTTGTTTTCGGAATGTCTTCAATCTTCATTCTGATTTGATGATATCCTGAACGAAGATCCAACTTGGTGAAGTAAATTGATCCATGCAATTCATCCAGTAATTCATCAATGACAGGAATGGGGAACTTATCTTTAATAGTGAGCTTGTTGAGCTCCCTATAATCCGGACACATGCGCCATGATCCATCCTTCTTGTGCACCAATACTACTGGAGCAGAGAAAGAACTTTGACTCGGTTGAATTATACCAGCCTCTAGCATTTCTGCAACCATACGTTCAATTTCACTCTTTTGGACATAGGGATATCTGTACGGCCTGATGTTTGGAGGAAACTTCCTGGAATCAGATGAATAGCATGATCATGATCACGAATAGGTGGGAGACCTTTGGGAGTCTCAAATACCTTGGAATGATTGTCCAGGACTTTTTGGAGATCTGGAGAAATAGATGATTCCGATGTGGAAACATCTAGCAACATAATTGTGCAATTACACCTCTTTGCTCCTTTTTTAGAAGCTTTGTCATACCATTAGAGCTGATTATCTTTCCTGGTTTCCCTGCAATACCCCTTAATTCAACTTCCTTTCCTTTCGTAGAAAATTTCATGAAAAGTTCTTGAAAATTAAAAGCTATTGTACCCAAGGATTGTAGCCATTGGACTCCTAGTACAACATCAGCACCTCCCATTGGAATGGAAAGCATTGGGCTAGTCAATACATATTCTCCCATGGATAGCTTGATATTATGGCACTTTCCAGAGCAATTTATTGTTCCTCCATTTGCAATCATCACTTGACACTCTGGTGCTGGATATAGGAAGCAATTCAATTCTTTTGCTACCTTACAATGAATAAAATTGTGGGTGCTTCCTGAATCAATCAAAACTATTACCTTTTTTTTCTTGATTTGTCCTTCTATCTTGATGGTTTGAGGAGTGGTAATTCCTGCCAATGCATTACAAGATATGGTCGGATTTATTTGTTCTTCATCTAGGCTTTGTTCCTGGTGTATATCCTCTTCTTTTGACCTTTCTTGCTCCTTTTCTTCTTCCTCTTCACAATCTATGTAGAATAATTTCTTCTCAGCACACTTATGACCTTTAGTGTATTTGCTATCACAACTGTAACAAAGCCCTTTTTCTCTTTTTTCTTCCAATTGTTGTGGTGTCAACCTTATAGGTTGTGGAAGACTAGGGGCAACAACACTTCCGTCTTTATAGTTGTGAGTGGTATGCTTCCTGGTTGCCATAATTTTGCTTTCCATTTTTCTTGCTAACCTGAATGCCTTCTCTAATGAATCAAGTTCCCAAAGGCGAACATCATGTTGGATATTATCCTTTAAAGACCCTATGAACACATCAATCCTATGCTCCTATGAAATATATTTTACCCTTATGTTCAATTTTTGGAACTCCTCAATGTGCTCCATTCTTGAACCCTTTTGTTTGAGACTTATCAATTGGCTAAAAAAAGTGTTGCTTTTTGTATCCTCATAATGTGCTATCAATTCTTTCGTAAAAATTTCCCAAGTGATAAATTGTTTACAAGAGAAAAGCCAGTGATACCATACAAACTGATTTGGTTCCAAATATAACGTACCTTTTGTGTGTTTTGCACATTATTGAGATCGAAGAATTGCTCCATCTATAATATCCATGTGGCAGGATCCTTGCCATCAAACTTCCTCATATCGATTTTTGGAATATGGTGAGTCTTAGATCCAACATTAGCGTCTATGGAATCATGATTAACATTTCTTTTATTCTCATCATGAGTTTCCTTTAGTACCCTTTCACCCTTAGTGCCCATTTCTTATAGCAACTTATTCATATTTATCTTCAATTCGTCCATGTCTATCTTCAAATCATCCATCTTAGCTTCCATGTCAATAATCTTAGCTTCTACACCTTTATTTAAAAAGTCCATCTTAGCTTCTACACCTTTCTTTAAACCATCCATATTAGCTTCTACATCTTTCTTTAAACCATCCATCTTAGATTCTGTTCCTTTTTGTGTAAGAGACAGTTGTTGCACTTGGTCTTGTAATTTTGATATATCATGTTGCATTTCTTCCTCTTCTTCATGAATCATGCTAGAGCTTTCAGGTTCCTTACTAGGTGTTTGCATTTTCTTTCCTTGGGGCATCAGTTATCGATAATAATGCTCTACTATGCCCTTTGAATTCCTTCAAAATAAATTTTCAAACCAAGCTTAAGCAAAAATTTAAGAAAATCTACACATCCTTTTTCACTTTGTAGGAGCTCGATATTGCCTCTGATGTATCTCTATACTTTCCGATCATCTAATTCTGAATTTGTGGCTTGTAGTAGCCCTACGTGTCCTCTTTTCAATGCCACAAGTCTGACCCAAATTGGATTCTCCAAGGAAGAGTTATGAGAATTCTCCCACAGTGACTTGATTATAGACTAGTTCAGTAGAGCAAACTTGTACGACGTGCCACGAGTCACTGTTTCGACCTTTGGATCTGAAAAATGCATACAAGAAACTACAGTCCGTCCTCTTTCTGTAACTTCTTACTAAATTTCAATGTGATCCCCAGAGAGAAATTTATGACGATTTTCCCCAGGTCACCTGTTTGGAACATAATTCAGGAGTCTGCAAAAAGACCAACTTCTTCAGATCATATCGCCGCGAATATAGCGCGAAAAGCTCTGAAATTTGGACCCAAGGTTCAGCGCGATTTCTTCTCAAATGGGTTTTTTTTATGACTTCTGAAACGTCACAAAAAAAAAAGTTATAGCGAAAATTCCACGATGGCCTGTTTGGAGCAGCGAAACCCTAGAATCCAAAGCTCTGATACCAAATGTTATGGAAACCAGCTTAAGAAAAGATAGAAAAGATAGATCAACGCCTTATAATTCAGCCTCTTTGAGGGGGAACCTCCTTTACATTACATAAATGAACAATTCTTGGATGATTCAAATGACAAAACCTCCTTTCTATATATAGGAGTCTAAGGAGTCACAATATAATCCAGCCGACCTAACAATAATAATATAAAGCCACAAAAATAACAATAGAGGGATTCTATGGGGCACAGTAATAACAATATGGGGGCAATAGGGGCACAACAATATTAATAATTGGTATAAATACAATAGTAATGGGGTAATCACTAGTATTATAGGGACCCAACATTGTTCCAGCGTCGCCTGTTGGCCTAATAAAGATAGATGCAATGGAGATAGAAGAGATTGTAATCGATGCTGCTCCACAAGAACCAACGTCAACGACCAATTTAAGAGGAGAATCACGACCCTTGGATGTAGTTGCAGGTGGTGCTAACACACAAGAATGAGCATCACCTGTCCAAGTAGTTGTAGAATTTTTGGTTGAGAATGTAGGTGGTTCCGTTACACAAGAACCAACACCACCTATCAAAGCAATTGAAGAAATTCTGGTCAGAAATGTAAGTGGTGCTAACACATAAGAACCAACACCACCTATTCAAATAGTTGAAGATCCTTTGATGGAAATGTAGGTGGTGGTGCCACACAAGAATCAACACCACTTGCTCAAATGAATGTGGAACTTTTGGAGGAAACAGGGGCCGAATTCGACATCATTCCACAAGATACAGTATCGGTTGCTGGGCAGAAGGACAACTTGGAAGAAGCACAGGCAGGAAGAGTAAAAGGGAGCATAGAAAAATCGGTGAACATAGAAGAAGAGGAAGGAGGGCCCGTGTCAGTAGTTATTAAGAGAATGAAAATTGATGAAATTATTACTTGCTCTCCTTTTCTTGCCTCTTTTCCAAAAGGGGCAAGGAAATCTAGTTCCTCTAGACACATGGAGAAAGAAGAAGCTTATCCCCCAATCCTAAAATTTGTTGGGAAAGCTAGGTGAAACATTATAGACAAAGTTACTTGAAAAACAACGTTTATTGGTGAAATAATGGAGCAAATTGAAGGGTTGGTGGTCGACACCGTCACACAAGAACTAGTGCCGAACGAAGGACAAAATGAGGAAGTTATGACTGGTACTACTTCTACAGAGACCATTCCTGAGCAGATGGAGGATGATGTTGCTGATGAGACTAAACCGCAAGGGCTAGAGATCATTCCTAAGAAGATGGAGGAGGATGTTGTTGGTAAGACTAACTCGCAAGGGTTAGAAACCATTCTTGAGTAGATGGAAGAGGAAGTTGCTGACCAGACTAACCCTCAAGGGTTAGAAACCGTTCACGAGAAAATGGAAGAGGATGTTGCTAACAAAAATGACCCGCAAGGGCTAGGAACCATTCGTTAACAGATGGAAGAGGACGGTCAGGAAGCAGAGAAACTACAAGAAGAGGGTGTCAAACACACTACCCCACAAGAACTTGTAGTGAATCTAGAGTCGCAAAGGGAAGATGTAGAGGTCCCGAGACCTGAAGAAGGAGATGGCAGGGTTGTTCCGCGAGTCGAGGAACAAATGAAAGAAATTAGAGTAAAAGAAGAACCAATTGACGATTTTGTCAACGTAAACCCACCAAGTCTTAGACCAGTTGTGAGACCTGTGGAAGAATTTGCTATGAAACAAGAGTTTATCGAGCAATGTGTGAAAAGGAGACCCCCTCTTAAGGAAAGATATCAGGCACAATTCAGAGAGAATATGCAATTGAAAATAGAAATCATGAAATTGAGGAAACAGATGTGGTGCTTACAAAGAAGAGTGAGAAAGCACAGGAAAAACATTGCGAAGCCCCAGCCTGAAACTGTTTCAGTGGCAACACAGACCATAGATAGTCCAATGACTTTAGTGGCTATACTAATAGAGTCATTTCTGCATATGATCGAGGCGCGAGAATTTGTCATGTCTGTAAAAATTCAAAAGTGGCCAACTACAACATCTCACTTTCAACAAGGGACCATTCCTTTAGAAGCACACTGGGATGGAATAAGGAAAACTCACGAGAAAGCTTCAAAAACAGTCTTTGGCTACATAGAACACATATAGAAGGAAAAGTAGAAGCAAGAGAAATAGAAGA
Source organism: Pinus tabuliformis (assembly GCA_031772625.1). Lineage (NCBI taxonomy): Eukaryota > Viridiplantae > Streptophyta > Pinopsida > Pinales > Pinaceae > Pinus > Pinus tabuliformis. Next base: position 833,666,413 of record CM062807.1, on the reverse strand, counting down.
AGAAAATTGAGGGGTCGGAAGAACGAGAGAAGCTATTAAAGGCTGATAAGTAAGAGATGTTTACTTTGGCACAACAGGAAATGGCTTTCCATACCCCTTCTCATAGCTATGCCTTGTTCCTCCATGAAAAATATCTATTCTTTTGTTTAGAAAGTGTCCGCCAGGAGCTCAGTCATGAGATGGAAGATTCAATGCAGTTTCTGTGCATCTTGAGATGCCACAATATTCTGGATCAACATTTGATGTGCGAGTTGTACATGCATGACTACTTTCTGGGCAATGATCAATCATTTAACCCAGTGCCATATGTAGGAGACATTCAATTGAGAGCCTTTACCTCCTACACAGTCAATCAGGTTAAATGGAAGAAGGCCTTCGACATGTTCAAAGAAAATCAGGAAAATAGGCCACTTGTCATTCAGATGGAGAATTGTCAGTTTGTGAATGTTTATAACGGACACCAAACCCTTTTAGGAATCAAGGGACGGAAAGAATAGATACTGGAAACTCAATAATGGTGCATTGATATATGTACAAGACAAATATTTACTTGTCAAGAGGTGGCTCGAGAGAACTACTAGAAACGGTGGATGCTCTCGTCATCAGTTGTCAGGATACGTGAGCCTTTTGGGGCCCCCAATTTTGCTCGGGCTCTAAACAGGGTACCTCAGTATATTGCATGCATGCGTCTTCATGGGGTCCAATGGATGGGTTTGAGGTTTAGATTTCCCATCATATGGATTCCAGTTGATTAGTACACTCTAGCTTATGAGGTAGGCGAGGATTGGTGGAAGGAAGTCATCTAAACAAATGGGTATAAGCCTCTGGGAACAGATATGTTTGCAAAATATGATCTTGCACATCTTCACGCTAATCATTATAGCTCTATACCAGACTTGTGTAAGCAATGAACTGCACGAGGACATGCAGTAAAGCCAGTTGGGGGGAGATGTTGGTGGCTAGATTTTCATACTTTTACTCACCCTTTTACCCTGTTATTTTTATCCATTTCATGCCAATAATGGTTAATCCATATATTAAAATGCACATGTATACCTCTTGTCACATCTTTATGGATTATTGGTCAATGAAGCATAGTTGTAGGGGATTATTACCTAAGTCGCATGCTAATTCGGTTATTTCTGCAAATTTGAAGGGATAATTTCTAGGACTGTAATTCATTGAACAATGCTATCAAAGCTGGCAGCAATATCTTTGGATATTGGCTACAACGGTGAATTAATATTTTGATTGATACACTGTTATATATTACATTCTATTTCATTCTGAAAACCACCATGTAATTAAAGGAAGACAATGTCGTAATTCTAGGAGCTGTATTATTAACAAATTGTATAAAGTAGAGTTGCGAGTTGTGAAAGCTATCATTGTTAAGAGTCATTAAGGTTACAGGAGAAATACTCTAACTTTGAGTCTGTAACAACATACTTGTAATATTTCTTTAATTAATGACAGTTTGATCTTCTGAGCATATCATGATTTGTTGATCTCACCACAGCCCTGATCAGGGAGTTGGGCCCACTCTCCTGATCAGGTGCTACTGGATTAGATGTGTGTTAGGTTTATTTTTGTGGGTTTATTATTGCTGTGAATGTTTATTAGTGTGTTGCTGTGAGTACTAATTGGTGTTACATTTATTACTTGTTGTTACACACTGATGAATTTATAATTAATGTTCAACGCTAGGTAGGGAAACTGTGGCCTGCACATACAATGCATGATATCCTTGAAACAACTGGTAGAACCCTGAGTTGACAATTAAATGTGGATTGGGTGAATTTCATGATTCATACTTTGACACCAACAACTTGGACACAGGGAAGGCACCTACGCACACAACAAGGTTATCAGTAAGATTTTCATCAAGTTATGAAGACCTGAAAAGAAACAAGCCACATAAATAAACTCCCTCAAGATTATGATGTTATAAGGCCTAGCTCCAACATGCAACCATATCCAAAAATTTGATCCATAAGTAGGCTCAGATATGAAAACCCTCACCTCTTCCCTATGCATAAAATGCTAAGATGTGTTAATGGTCGAGAAAGGAGTTTTAATAGGCTGGAAGTGGCTAGTGAACTTGGCCACCCTCGAGTAGTTAACTAAAGTTCATATTAAGTCACCCATGCAACATGGAGATGTAAAATCAGGTGGGGTGGTTCTTACGATGGGTGGGGTGATAATCACGAGGAGAAGGGTAATGATTGCAAGGAGTGGGGATAATGGTTCAAAGAAAGGAAAATCGTTTATGTTCCATGTCACCAAAGTGCTATGAGCTTTTACCACAGAAGAAATATTATGTACTGGGCTTGAATCCATTTGCACCATCGCTCATTTTGAAAAAAATAGTTAGAGGAAGGTCGAGATATTGCTGTCAGGCTGCCTAGGGTGCCACCAAGCTATTTCAAGCTTCATTTTTACGTGCTATAGGAGGGTTTGAACTGTTATAGGAGGGATGAGAAGGATCTGTAGGAGGGAATTGTAGGGTGAAAAAGAACCACAGTGGCCCAAAATTGTCTTCAACACTCATGCACATACATAGTTATTTTGAAAAGGAGTAAGTGGCTTCCTCCCTCGATTTCCATACAATTACATGAGAAATTATGCCTAAAGTTGGTAACCTTTAATAAACAATTGAGCAGTAGGTATTTTGGAAATTTTTGTGTGTAAAGGTAAGATAGGGGTAGAAAAAAATATTTTTTTTGATATAAATTCTAGCATTCTTCTCCCTCACTAACAAAAAAGAGGTTTAACATTATTTCTACCACTGATATTTCTCTAAAGAAAATTGAATTTCACACCTAAGTAACACCGATAAGGGGTAATAGAACAAATAGGGGGAGGATTTAATAGAAGAGAACCCACAAACACCAATAGAATTCACCAACACCCTCCTGTAGTGAACATTTTTAGAAGGAATCAATGGTTGGATTTCCTTGAACTGTTAAACGGGTATGATTATCATAATGCTCATGAATTTTCCATGGAATTGCATTCTCAAGGAGAAGATAATGCCACCTTTATTGTCAGAGTATTGGAAATCTCTTTAATCCATGAAAGTATAAGCAGAGTGACCACCTTAACCTTGGGAACTTCATGGAGTAAAGAGGACAAAGAAGTGAGTGTCACAGCTAGGAAAAACTTCTTCATTCTAAAAGGAAAACCTATAGAAGATAAGAATGGAGTGAGAATGGATAACATACCTTACCCTTGGGATGAGGTGGCTTATAACATTTTCAAATATATGTCTTGTGAAGGAAGATTGAGTGTGGTATACGCCTACCATTTCAGGCTACTCCATGAGTTAATATCAAGGAAAAATTTCCTCTCCCTCAAAGAATTAGTGCTCCCCATTTCCTCTTGCAATCAATCATTGAAATGAGGTAGAAGGTGAGGGAAGGAAAGTGTCAACACTTACCCCACCATGGCCTCATCAAGTTCATTGTGATGGATTCTTTGAGCCACTTAAGGAACCCTTTCCTATGGACTAATTTTGTGGACATGGACAAGGAGGTATTCATTGTAACCTAAGCCATCACACTTGGAGAAACACCAACCTCTAGCACTAGAGGCAGGGGAGGAAAAAATGAGGAAGAAGAGGTAGAAGAAATAAAGAATAAGAATTAGAGACTAAGGAAGAAGAAGGAGATAAAAAAAGTAGTAGAGAAAACAAGCCCTAAGGAGACTTCTGAACCCCAAGAAACAAATAAGGAAGGGAATCAAACAAGTCTGTCTCCAGGGAATACTGAGAAAGAAGTGGCTGTAGCTGCAACATTGGCTACATTGAGCACACTTATCAAGTCCAAAAGGAGGCAGCCAAGGCAAGGTCCCTTATATTTCAAAACAAGGAAGAGCACTAGGATCAGGAAGGGGAAACCATAACCTCATTTTGAGGGCCCTATCACTATTGAGGAGTCATCTAGTAAAAATGAAGAAGTTGGTCCTAGTGAAGGAAAAATTGAGGAGATAACATTTCATAAGGGAAAAACAAAACCACCTATGACATTTGTGGGAAGGCCCACCACTAGGGTAGTGACCTTAAAGAAACCCAAGACACAAACTTCCCTTGAGCAAGAAGAAAAATAAGAGCTATAGGAGAAGCAAGGGTTGTTACAAGAGAAACATGGGATGTTAGAGGAGTAGAAAAATGAGCTACAGGAAGGAGCATCCACTTCAAAAGCAGATGAAAAAGGTCTCCAAGAGCTTCAAGAGCCTAATCCACAACCTAGTCTAGAATCCTACTACAAATTTGTTGAGGGAGGTAGGATTATACCCCAGAGTTTCGCCATCCCACTCTTCTTTCCATCAGAAAAGGAAAGAGGAAGGACACATATATGGATGTAGGTTTCCAAATCCAAAAATGAAGAAGATGTGGATCTAAAGGAGGAAACGATCAATGAAATAGGCAAGGAATTAAGTGACCTAAACTAAGGTATTAAACCATGAGGGAGCAGCTACAGGAAGAAAATACAAGACTAAAAGAAGTTACAACTGCAAGAGAAGGAAAAACAACTTGCCACTATGGAAAGTCTCTCTACAGAATCCATACAATGCAAGAAACCATCCAAATCCTATGCTCTTCTCCTCAAGGAGAAATAGCTATAATTTCAAATTAAGACACTAGAACAATATGGGTGTTTTCCTTTCCAAGACTATGGGAAATTTATTGAGTTTTGCAAAAAGGTAAGTATGGAGGAGAGGGAAAAACTAGCTAAGTTTTATATGCATAATCTAATCCTAACAGATCTGAATTTTCGGGACTCCAATTCAAGATTAGGAGACATGCATTCATGGCATTAGCGTCTTGGTTAACACATGAGGATATAAGGGTTGAAGAGGTAAAGAAGGTGATGACAAAGGAAGAGAAATATCCCTTATACATCATAGCAGAATTTGTAGGCCTTGCAGCTGTCATCAACAATCCCAACCTCATCTCTGCCAATTTTGATTTAGAACCCAAGTACATAGCAGCTCAAGAGAAATACATTCTACATTTTGAGGATGCTTTTAGGATGTTAGGAACATAGAGTCTAAAAGCTTGTCAGAGAAGGTAGCATGCCTTACCAGCCCACAATATGCAAATCAGAGAGTATCACTATCCTGGAAGGTTAAGGGATGCCATGGAAAAAACCCCTTCGCACAAAAGAATCATGCAAAGACAAAAGATCAAATGGATAGGACTCAAACTCAGTCTACCTTTGTTGTTGGGCTTACAAAAATAAAGAAACTAGGAGAGGAACAAAAGGTATGGACATAGATAGAGGTTGTCACACGGAATAAGTCGATCTTGCAGACAAGATAGACCTTCCTAGAATCTAAAGAAGACCTAATGACAAGCAAACCAACCAGACACTATCTTTCTCTAAATATGCTTTAATAAACAATGGCAAACAAGTGTTTTTAGGGCCTACCTTAGGTCCAACGCAAGTTTGTGGATGCCCTCGCTCCTTCGATCCAAATGAGCTCCTTTGTCGCGAATCTACAAACACAAACAAGGCAAACAAATTAAATAGCACCTGAAAAGCCAAAAACATAAAACATATTTAACATGAAAGTCAAGGAGTCCATGAAACAAATAACATAAGATACTTGTTGAGAAAAATGAGTTTGATTGTATTAATTCAAAAGAAGAAGAACTTTACAACCTTTGCCTTGACGCTGTACAAGCTCCTCCCAGGGTCCAGCAAGAAGTCTCCTCTACTTTGAATGGTTTCACTCACTCCCCAATGAAGCCAAAAAGGTATCTGATCTCTCCTCTTAAGCTCAACTAGGAAGTCTTGATTTCACCAGCATTTACCCTAAAAAATGTTCAGCTTCTAACCTCTCCAGCAACCAGCCCAATGCCTGTATTTATAGTGCAATGGAGGGAGGTTACTAAGTCCTCCTTCAAAGGGATAAAGCCCTCCTTCAAAGGGATAGCTCCTCTCATCAAGGGATTAGCTCCTTCTCTTTTGGGATGCATGAACCACCTCAAAGCGAACAATCCACGTCAAAGTTCCTTCTAGAATCCTCTAGAATTAACCCAAAGTGAGTTTTTTAAGATAAAACTTGCGCCTTTTGACTTTCACATGGGTCCGCACCCACACCGTTAGGGACAGAGCGGGCAGGTCCGCAGTTTTTGTAAACAGAAGGTGCGGGACCGCAGGTGACAGTGAGAGAAAGTGCGGAACCAGAGTTACATTGATTTTTAATGTCTTTCTCTCATTTCCAAAGCTTGACTTGAAGAACTGAGGTCTAAGACTTGATTAGGAGGACAATACAAGTGATGATAGACCCATACTAACTGCAAATAATCATGGTGACGATATTTTTGTGTAACAGATTGCCCCCTAAAGTGAGAAGTCTGTAGTAGATGAGGATTTCATTTATCATTTAGGAAGAGTGAAGTACTTTATCATTTCGAGGATCATCTTGTGGAGAGCCTGGTTGGAACCTGTAAAAACATTCAATGCAAGATATATATATGAGATCATATCATCGCTGAGGTAGGCATTCCCATACTCAGATCAAAACTGACTAGAAAAACTAACTAGTACTCTGATATAGGAATGATCTTGTAAAACATCACAAGTATAGACTCAGGTGGACACAGTATGGACGCAACCATCTGTTTATGAATAGTCCATTATATAATGAATACAAAATTCCTCGCAGCCTGGATTGTGGAAACTAGATCCAGGGTTTTCATTTCTACTTCCTGAAACAGTACGATTCTATCCATGCGAATGAATGTGTTGATGTCAAACATGGTAGAAACCACTTGATTACCAGTCAATGATGTAAACTGTTAACAAGTGTGAGAGAAACCACCAGTGATGTCAATGGCTCTCAAAGTACCCAGTACAATCCATGAGATGTGAATAAATGTGTTGATGTTGAACATGTCACAGAATCCTTTGATCGAAAGTCAATGATGCAAACTGTCGTCAAAGGCAAGAAGCCTGCCATTGAGGCATGGAGATCTCAAGGTACTGACGATTTTTAGATCATCTTTCTAGATAATGAGCTGATGTCGATAGAAAGCGATGCGTCGTAGGCAAGCCCACAACACGAAATCATAGATCAAGTTGAAGAAATTTAGTTGCAAGGACTGACTCAAGGATGGTCAAGATGGATGACAGATATTTTGCAAATGAATGGCTTATTGGCAGTGACCTCTTGAACACATAACGACACGACAGATGGTTTGGTGACAATTGACCCAAAGTTAATACCCAGAAACCGGCTGAAGACTTTCAATGTGGTTTGATCAACTATTAGGCAAAGGATTTCCCAACCCAGGTGAATAAAAGTGTCGTGTTCAAGAGTGGTTACAAAGTATGACAAGCAGACTCATTTTTCTCTCTTTTCCCCCACCATTTCTGGCAAGTACCTCTTTATTTTTGACAAGCTTGAGGAGGATAACATTTGCTTGATTATAAGCTCATCCTTCAGATGAGTCCAACTTAGTTTAAATTTGAACCCTAAGAAGGAGTGGTTCATTCCTGTTTGTAATTGAACAGGTCCTTTACTGTGAAATTTTAACGAGTCCAGTATAGGAGAAACTCGATGTTTTTCAATTTTAGAGAGTCTGAAAAAACTTAAGAAGACTCTAGGGTTGACCTTTTTCGTAAATTTGTGTCTCCCAAGCCCGAAAAAGTATAAAATAATACTTGAGAGAACCGCTTGATCTTTTATGACCAAGGAGTACTTTTCGTCATTAGTGCCCTTGATTCGAAAAAGTAAAAAAGCGACCAACGACACGTCATTTTATAACCGATATCGAATTTGAAAAGACAAAAATTCGGCAATCTTTTCATGTTTTTACGGTCGGAAAAGAGCTGTAAGTGGACCGTCTTTTAATTCTGTTTTAACGATTTAGAAAGAAGAACTCAGCAATCTTTTCATGTTTCGGGAGTCAGAAAAGAGCTTAAAGGTGAATCTAAATGTTTTTCGTCGAAAATGATAGATTTTGACTGAATAATCCGTTATCCTACACAAAAGCACAAACATTACTCATACCTGTTTGAAATGGATAAAAATGTCGCAAAAATACCTTTTCAAAGTGAAACATAAACAAATTTGCAATTTATTTACTCAAAAAACTTATAAAAAGGGCCTTCGTCAATTCATTTTTACCGTTTGAGTTTAGGTGAGAAAATAGTGCTTTTGCTCAGAAAACTTCCCGTGAAGATTGCGGAAAATCCAACCGTCGGAATCGAACGCTGTCTTCTCCAGGTAATCCACATCATCCTACTCTTCATTTTTAACCGTTTCAATTTTTGTTTTAGTCATTTATTTTCATTTTTGGGAGGGTTTTTAGGCATAAAACCTGCGCGCGGGGGCCCGCAGGTTTACCACTGTTGGCCTGCGGACCCCGACTTTTTCTCCATTGGGAAAAATCTCGGGGTCCGCACCTTCCATGTAGACAAAGTGCGGTCCCACGCACTGTGTCTAATCCGGAGGGTGCCGTCCCCGTCGCAAGGGTTTTTAACCCAAAAATTCTCAAAAATGGACGAATCAAAATAATTTCTAACAATTTATCCTTATGCTTGATGCAGAGAGTACATCATGCTAGATTGGTGTGAACGAGAGCATGAGGACGTGGATGCTGCTGCATGGAATCATCAGCCTTCACTTGATGCTTTGAGGGCGTGCGGCTTGTACAAATTCTGGGCCATTCCTGGCATGAGGGCTCAGGTGGATTTCTTACAGTGGTTGGTTGACAGATGGAGCATACAGGACCAGTGCTTCTTCATTGGCGGCCACCAGCTTGAAATCGAGCCGGAGGACATATATTTCTTGACTGGTTTGCCTAAGAGAGGCGAAGACTTGACTCTGTTTGGGGCTAGGGCAGGTGGCCAGTCTGTCGATAGCCTCAGGCTAGAGTACTGCAACAGCCAGGCTAGAGACAAAGGGATAGACATAAAGACCATATCCCGTCCTGAGCTCATGGTGATTGCGTTCACTGTCACCAGACTTTGCGGGGCTGCCACATTACATATTGCCACCGGATCCCAGATGCGTATGGCAGTTGATTGCTTTCGAGGCACCATCTTCAACTGGTGCGATGCTGTGTTGGCCAATGTGAAAGGCCAACTGACCAGGGCCAAGAACGGACGACTAAAGACCTTTGGTTATGGGGCTTTGGTTGTGAGTTTTGGCCTGGAGAGGGTTCCTATGCTGATCCCGCAGCACCTTACTGTTGGAGCTGGGCTTCCTCGAGAGCCCAAACTGATGTGATGGGTTGCAGTTATGGCCCGTCACCCGGACGAGAGGACAGAGGTTGCTCGATTCAAACCTGAGTATTTCCAATGGTTGGAAAACCAGGTCTTTTCTATTCAGGACTTCCCTTACGCTGGGATAGATTTTCGTGGTGACCCAGACATGGCTCTTCCACCAGGAGAGCAGTGGGATGATTCAGGTAAAATCATTTTCAACATTTTTCCTATTTTAATTAATTTTTTTTTGTTATTTTTCCATCGTCTCAAAACTGATAGCAAAAGTTTCAAATGCAGATGTGGGTCCACAGCGACCAGCCGCTCTCCGGCCTTATGAGAGGAAGTAACCAGTTGCACCTGCGCCAGCCCCACAGGACGAATCAGCAGAGGTTTTGGCCGAGTTGGAGGGTCATCTTGAGCGCTTGACAGGAGATATTCCGGAGACCACTATAGATGACATTCCTCGTCGACTTCAGCGCTATGTGATTGGGGTCCCGGGACCTTTTAGGAGGTTCCTTTGCAAGGTGGCCCGTGCAGTGGTTTCTTATAGAGATCATCACCAGTGATAGGATGATCGCCTATTGTGGGCACATGTGACATTTTTGTTTTTTGTACTTATCATTTTTGCCGATCATAAGGTGTTTTTCAACCTATGATCGAGGACGATGTATTTTTTACACACTCCTATATATATATCATTATTACCGGCTTATCTTGTAAATCATGTTATGGAATGGTTTTAAATTTACATGTATGATTATTGCAAATGTCTATTTAACATTCGAGAAGCAATTGCATCTGCTAATGTATTTAAAGATCTTGGAATATGCTGATATTCAATATAATCAAATTCACGTTCCAAGAGACACACTCTCAAAAATAATCTTAATAACACTGGATTTCTAATGGCATACACTCTATTAAGCTGTAATACAACGAGTTCAGAATCTAACCTCACTATCAAACTCCGAATCCCAAATGAAATAGATTCAGATAATAACTCAATCACTGCACTATACTCGGCAATGTTGTTCGTTGTTTGACCGAGGCTTACCCCATGCATAGATACTAACTCGTCAGAGGGCGAATAGATAACCCAAGCTGCGGAAGAGATGTTCCGTGTATTACGACAAGCACCATCAGTGAAACCAATGTATGTTTGGAGAGGCATCGACATCTGCAATATCAAGAGTAAAACCAAGATAAGCAGGAATAATGACGAAAAAAACACTCTCTAAGCTAAGCACACTGTTTAAACTAAAACACACCAGCTAGAAAGAAAAACTATCCTAACTAAAAATCTCCATACCCATCCTTTAAGCATAATACCTCTTCAAGTAAAGGCCATTTCTGGGTTTACCCAAAGAGTCCCCGTCAAAGTCTACCAATTCATAGGCCCCTTTGGCTAGCTTTCGCTTGACAACATAGGGACCATGCCACATAGGAACGAATTTTCCAGTGCCTAATTTATCATTAGCTTGATCGTAAACTAAGACTAGATCTCCTTCCGAAAAATTTCGAGGGGTCACATTTCGATCATACTGAGCTTTCATGCGTTTTGCGTGAGTCTCGATTGCCAATGCAACATCACGTCGATTCTCATCTAATTGAGCCAAGTATAACAAACGCTTTTCCTCTTCGGAAGTGGCTGGAAGTAACTCGATGGCCATTTGCAGTGACGGGATTTCGCATTCAATGGGTAACACAGCTTCCAGACCATAAACTAGTTGGAAAGGAGTGAACCCTGTTGATGTTTTTACTGAAGTTCGGTACGCCCAAAGCGCTGAAAATAGCATGTTGTGCCAATTCGACCGATGAATCCCAATGATTCGTTGGATCATGATAACTAAAACTTTGTTGATGGATTCAACCAGACCATTCGCTTGTGGATAATAAGGGGTTGAACTATCGTGACGTAAACCAAGCTGGCCTGTAAGTTCGGTCATCATAACGTTTCGAAAATGGCGCCCATGATCAGTGATTATCGCTTGTGGGACACCAAACCTAGCAATTATATGATTGAACACGAAAATTGCAGCTGTCTTGCCATCTGCCTCAAATGTAGGCATCGCCTCGGCCCACTTGGTAAAATAATCTACCGCAAGGATGATATACGCATGCCCCCGGCCGAGTGAGGGTTACATGTAATAAAATCGATACCCCATTTGGCAAAAGGACCAACGAAAATTATAGGGTGGAGAGGAGCAGGTGGAGCGCGCATCTTTCGATCAAAAATTTGGCAGTTGTGGCATTTTCGGACCGCCGTAATACAATCTTTAAATAAAGACGGCCAGAAGTAGCCAGCGCGCAATATCTTTTGGGCTGTGGCAAACCCAGACATATGACCGCCACACGCTCCAGAGTGACAGTCATTTAGAACCCTTTCAACTTCCTCGTGAGTTAAGCAACGTCGAAAAACAGAGTCCGCCCCATGGCGATAAAGAGTATCTCCAATAATCCTGAATTGTTGGGACTGGAATCGAATTTTTCGACGTTCTGACCTTGAAATTTTTGGCCGAAAGGATTGGGTCTGGAGATAAAAAATGATATCCCCATACCACGGATCTAAAGTGCTGATTAGAAACAAGGATTCGTCTGCAATGGGCTCCTCTGCCACAGTTTCCGTGTCAGCACGCGGGAAGTCACACATTAACTCCGCAAAAACTAAAGATTTCTTAGACTTAGATTTCTCAAATTCCAAGTCGAACTCCTGCAGGATAACAATCCATTTAGAGTACTTGCCCCCTAGCAATTTCTTGGTCAAAATGTAGATCATAGGGTTGCAATCCAAAATTACTGTAGTTTTACGTAGTAAAATGTAGTGACGAAAACGTTGGACAGCTTGAACAACTGCCAATGCCAATTTCTCCACATGTGAGTATTTTAGCTCAGTTGGATTTAAAGTTCGACTAAGGTAATATATCACATGTTCAGTTCCAAATTCATCTTCCTGAACTAAGACCATTCCAATGGTGGAATGAGAGGTGGCGAGATACAAGAAGTAATCATGGTTGTAGTTGGGAGGATGCAACAACGGTGCATGGGTCAACGCGTGTTTGAGTGCATCAAAAGATTTCTGAGCTATCTCATCCCAATAGAATGGAGTATTTTTCTTCAACAACCGGGTAAAACCCTTTGTAACCTCGGCGTAGTTAGGAATGAATCGTCGTAAAAATTTTGCTTTCCCCTGCAAACTTTGGAGTTGGCGAAGACTCGAAGGAGGTAATTTGATGATAGCTTCGACCTTCGAGGGATCGACGCGAATGTCGGCTTTCGAAACTACAAACCCCAGCAATTGACCCGTTTCTATACAGAAGACACATTTGTGTGGGTTCAACCGAATCCAATAATGCCTACACCTCATAAAGATTGCTCGTAAATGGACGAGGTGATCAGCTCGATGTAATGAATGAGCAGGCAAATCATCGAGATACGGTTGCACAATGTGCTTGATGTCATGAAACGCATAAGACATTGCCCTTTGAAAAGTTGCTCTGACATTCTTAAGCCCAAAAGGTAACTTGCAATAAGCAAATGTCCCCCATGGACAAATGAAAGCCATTTTTGGTTGATCGGTAGGTAGAATATTGATTTGATTGTATCCGGAAAAACCATCCATGAAGGAGAATATTTCGCTGCCGGCACAATCATCAATGATTTGATCGATATAGGGAGTTGGGTAATTGTCCTTTGGACAAGCTCGATTAATGTCCCTATAGTCGATGCATATTCTTATTGTTCCTTGTTTTTTGTTAACCAGAACAATATTCGATACCCAATCTGTTAACGGGATCGGATAAATGAAACCTGCTTTCAGTAATTTTTCAACTTCTGCTTTAATTGCAGCAGCTTTTCGTGGGTGAATCTGACGCAAACGTTGCCGGATGGGTTTAGCGTCCGGGTAAGTTTTGATCTCATGAACAACAATCGCGGGATCAATCCCTGGAATTTCCTCATAGGACCAGGCAAACACGTCGCGAAATTCTTGAAATAGGGCCTTATATAACTGAATTTCGTCATCTGTACACGAGGCACCTATATGAATGTTCTCAACAATTCCAGGCTTAACCGAAATGTCAATAGGAATAGTTCGAGAGATGTTTCCCAAATTTAACTCTGAATCGGGATGTTTCATTGGATTCTGAGGTTCCTTGACATATTCAGTTGTAAAAATTGATGAGAAATCATTTTCAAAACGATCATCCTCGGGTAAAAACGAAGATCTGTGATGGAGATCTTCCCATGGTAAATCATCTACACATAGGATTTCACGAATTTGCTCATCAGAGTGAACAAGTTCAGAAAACATGATTAAATCCGAGCTTGATGTGAAAAGTGATTCCTCACAGACCACATTCATGAAGTCATTTTTGGTTGAAGATGGGTCGGCAAACGACTGCACGACTTCATAGGCAATTTCATATGGACTCAAAGGCATGGCATTACCAAATGAGTCTATCTCAGATTCAGAAGGAACGATCCAAGGATCATCATAAACAATGGTGTCTGATGTAATCATATGAATAGTTGCAAATGAAGACGATGCGTTGATCGGAGGAAAAGGAAAAGTTCCCAGTAAACCGGCATCTTTAACTAGTCCTACTCCAACATCCTTATATGGGATAGTCATTTTACCGACATGTTGAATACTCTTAGAAGAGGCTGGGTCGGATGAAAAGTAAGCCAGCTGGTCTATTGTTACGATCTTTCCATTATGTGGAAACTTTATTACTCGAAAGACCGATGAAACGACCGCTGTCATAGCGTAAGACCAACTTCGACCCAAGAGAAGGTTGTAATCTAGAGGGGCATCAACCACCTCCACATCTAGACTAACGGTTTTTCCTTCAACCCCTATAGGCAAATCCTGTAGAATGCCAAAAGGATGAAACCCACGGCCATCAAAGGCCTTTAGAATCATCGGGGATTGATTTAGCGAAGGAGAACCAAGCGATCTCCAACACTGTATCGACATAATACACGTTGAGGCTCCCTCATCAATTACAGTCCGATGAATAGGCCTGTTTTTGACTATCACTGGGATCTGGAAAGCCATTTGATGAGGCAAACACGGTGTACTATTTTCTAGATCAAAAATTATTAGGTTCGAGTCCTGAACGTCAACAACTCCTATAGCCGACAAAAGTAATTTACGTTGTGCTGGACATGATTGCAGCACTTCCAAAGCCGACATTGCTGAGGGTGAAACAGCTAAATCCTCAACAATGTTATAATTCTGAGCCGCTCTCGCATGTGGATTGAAAGCTGACTTTCGAAGTATACCCTTGGCGGGCGGTTTGATTACCAAGTCTGGATTAGGTTTCTCGATCTGTAGTGGATCGGAACCGGGAGCTGAGGTTGATGGATTAGAATGAGAAGATTCTGCTTCTTTACCATCAACAGGACTTTTACTACCATAATCTTGCGATCGAGTCGCAATCCTAACATGGGACATCATCAGTATGGGTTCTTCATTGGCACTCGAGGACGAACCTATCATCTTACTGTCTTGAGCTGGAAAAGGATCCTTCAAAACAACAGGAGTTTGGGAACCTTTGACAATCTTCGCAACCTCTGCACGATGAGGTCAGTCTCTTGTAAAATGTTCATCGTCACAAATGAGACAAGGATAACGAGGTTTGTGCTTTTCATCATTGGATTCCGCCTTTTTAGGTTTCTCCTTTGAACTTTTGTCCATTTTGTTCTTCTTCTTTCCTTTCTTCTTCCCACCGGATTTTGATTTGGCTATAGATGACTCTACAACGTGAATATTGGCGGAAATCTCTGCAGAAGAATCTCCTATTGGGGAATCGGGCAAGGTTATGATAGGAGAAGAATTCTTGGAAGATTTCTTCTTACTTTCAGTGTTAACCGTACCAATCATACCATTGGCAGCATGAGATCCCGAAGGAGTTGCAACGATTTGATTTTGCTTGGGAAGATCGGGGATTTTCTCGTGTAACGTACCTGACTGAGTATAGACCAAGTCAAGGTACTGTGCTTGAGCAATTACTTGCTCCTTAGTAACAACTCCGGCTTTAGCAACATCTTCAGTGATCTTTGGCAACAAAGATTTTACAAACCACTCGGCCAAAATCTGATCCGGAATAAATACCTTCACTAAACGCTATCGACGTCTCCACTCATGAATATGATCTTAAATGTAAGTGGATGTCGATTGTTTTAACGAAGTTAACAATTCCGTGCCATTGTCATATCGGACTGGAAACTGAAAATGAGTTAAAAACGAGGTAGCTAACTGACTAAAATTATAAAAAGTGCCTCGCGGTAACTCAATGTACCACTTGGCCGTGAGACCAATTAGAGTGCGCTGGAAAAGTCTAAGACGGATTGAATCATCTGAAATGGAGTTAGATGCACACCAGAGGTGGTAAGTCATCACATGGTTTGACGGGTCCTCTCCTGATTTACCTTCAAACTTAGGAATGTCACTAGGAAACTTATTCGGCATTGGCGGCCAAAACGGAAGATAATTAATGGGATCGTTCGTTAGGCGCGACAAGTCAGGCAAGTCCAAAGTTGCGATAAACGGTAACTTCCGATTAGGATCCCTAAAACTCTGGGTCATGAGACCAGCCCCAGGAGGAGGATATCCAGGATAACTAGGAATAGGAATTGCGTTTGGGATATTGTATCCTCCCGGAAAACTAGGATTAACCAGACCGTACTGGGGTTGTTGAGGTTGTTGATAAGTGTACCCAGGATACGGTTGATACTGATAGACTGGCTGCTGCACAACAGGACCGAATTGGTACTGTCCTTGGTACGGTTGATAAGTAAATTGTGGTTGACTTGTGACAACCCTACTTGAACCAGGTTGTCCTACAGGCATCTGAACCGAAGTTTGAATGGTAGATCCAGATGGTGGTAAAGATGTCTGAGGAGTAGATACAGGAATAATAGAAACCGGAGCTGTCGATACTCCAAAAGTAGGTGGGGTAGATTGAACAGATGTTGCGGTAGTTGTAGCAGTCGTTTGAGGCGGAGTACGAGGTGTACTAGGCCCAGGCTGAGAAACTACTGAAGGTACAGAAGTTTGAATGTTAGACTGGACTGGTTGCTGGGATGAACCGGAAACTAAGGGTTGTCCAGTTTGAGATGACAACTGTACATTTGGCTGCAACACCTGTAGAGTTTGCGATGGATCCCACACTATATTCATTCCAGGGTACTGACCCATAACAGGTTGAGAATACTGAGGACCATAAACGGGTTGAGGGTAGGATTGATAATTGAAAGGTACATTTCTCATTCCTTGAACATACGTTTGACCGGAGGGTGGTTGGAAACCTTGGTTCAAGTACTGACCTTGGGGTTGATACCCTTGAGGCACGTACTAATACTGGGGTTGACCTTGAGGTATAAATTGATACTGGGGTTGACCTTGGGGTACATATTGAGTCTGGGGTTGACCTTGAGGAACGTACTGTCCCGTAGGTATGTACTGTCCTTGAGGTTGCCCCCCAGATGCAAATTGTGTACCTTGAAGTTGCCCCCCAGGCGAGAATTGAGGCTGCCCCCCAGTTGGTAACTGGCCACCTTGAGGTTGAGGATTGGGAATAGAACCTGACATCATAAGAATGTCTTCTACGCTCAACTGCTTAGTACCATTGCTTCCAGTTAATAACCCTTACTCAATGGGTTGAGGAGATGCTCCTGAAAAAGTACCAGAAAGTGACTGATACCCAGAGGGAACAGAAGGACCACCGTACAAAAAGGATTCAAGCGATTGAGTAAACATGGATGACTGTCCTGACATATTTACAGGAGTATAAAAACCTCTAGGTGTTGGGTGATAAGGAGCGCGAGGTGGTGAAAAACTTAACCCTGAGTTTTCTAAGAAATTAGTCAAAGAAAGATACCAAGAACTGCTCCTAGGTGGACTGCAAAAAATTGATTCACGCTACCTTAGCTCAATAACAGGCTGATTTTTAGGGATAGGGATGCCTACTTCTTCTTCCGAAGCAAGTTCTTCAATAGAAATAAGTCCAGAAGGAAGATCTTGGGTGATTACTCTTTCTACCCTAGGTGAACCAGGACCACTAGAAGCTGGAGAAACAAACCCCGATGTCGGAGTAGCAGCAAATTCACTTTCAGGCTCGGATATTTCAGGTTCCTCACCTATATCACTAGTAGATGAAAAACTACCAGTAACTTCGGAAACATACACTAACTGTGGATTATAATCTACCACTAACGGTTGAAAATCAGGATGTACTATCAAAGAAGATTCTCCTTCTTCAGGTGACCCAACTCTACTGTCTCTAGGAGTTACGAGGACTTTCAAGCCTTCAAGCTGGCTCGGTACTTGCTCAGGAGGTTGGCCCCGAAGTCTACGAGACTTCCTCAGTAACTCAGCCACGTTTACAAACTCAGGAGATTGGCTCCGAAGTCTACGGCACTGCCTTGGTAATTCAGCCACAATTAAATACTTTTAACTACTTCACACGCAAACAAAGTAAAATCTCAATGAAAAGCACCTAAAGTCTCTAAAGAACTAAACAAATTTGAATCACACGCCTAAAGAATCTAGGAGATCAAACACATACAAACAATAACTTTCCGTACTGAAAACACTAGTTGGTGATGAAATCCAATGTCACAGAGTTCAATACAGAAATGGCGGTTGGAACAGTTACCCCGGCAACCTGCTTAATGAATAGACTGGCACAAGTTCCTCCACTTAACCATCTTGAGTGAAGAGAACCCCCCAGAAAATCCAAGTGAGTCTAGCCGACGTCCGCTCCAGGTACAGTGGGATCTTCCCGCCACTGTCACCTCAGGAAGAGTCCTAAAGAATATGGCCACTAAGGTTACCAACTGAAACAAATATACCTGGGGGAACAGTCTATGATCCGATACACACACAAGGGCAGAGTAGCAAGCTCAATCCCCTTGAAGGCTCCTTGACATAATCCAGGGTTTACCAACAAGTGACCCCAGACTCCTCGACAATGGTTAATCTGAGGTTTACCATTTTTAATACGTGAATATCTAGCGTCGTTCCCAATGAGGAAGGATTGATTCCCACACTGGTTCGGACACGATCTCATGCTTCTCCTTTAAGAGGAGCTTTCCCAAAGCATAAATGTAACAATTGGATTTCTTCCCTACCACAAGATACAACTACTTGTTTGTTTTTACTGTCTTGGAGAGTTAATTACTCTCCTACTCCATGACACTAGCCTAAGCTAAGTTGGTGTATCAGAGCCCTAGAAATAAAAATGTTACTAGATGAATTTTACTTTAAGCATTATTTTTTATTGGTTTTTGTTTAAGTCAAAAGGTGCGGAGATGAAACTCGTGGTATGAAGACTCGACTCAAAATCACTAAAAATGCACCTAAGATGATTTAAACAATCTTTTTCTCTTCGATGAACTTCTAAACTAAGAAAGAGTTTGAGAATGCAAATACTTTTGTAAACACAAATCTTTCTCAATCAAACAAATTAAAAGAAGAGCTTTTGTCTTTTCCAATGCACTCAAAACGAGACAACTAGTTATTTCACAAAAATTTCCCTTTTTCGTTTCAAAGCACTCAATCACTACAAAACAAACTTTTTACAAAAGAGATTTTTTATATTTTCTTATAAAACACTCAAAACTAATGAAAATGACTAACTTTGAGATCTATAAATTATAAAAACCTATTTGAAGTCAAAGCCTACTAAATGTCTTTTTTAAGGATGTTTTACTTAGCTAGATGTAAGCTAAGGACCAATTTATGCAGAATCACAAATAAGTCAAGAACAACCAATTTTGTTTTCTTTTTGGAAATGAAAATCCAAACTTTCAAACACAAGCTTTTCGAAGTTTTGTAAAGAGAAAACTCAAAGCGGATTCCTCAACAAGGGGAGATTTCATAAATGGTCAGACTCATAAGAAGGCTGGTAGACACTAAGGTGATCTGAAGTCCCTACAGCTTCTAAGCTCAGAGCCAATACACAACCAAAATGAAAAACAAACCCAACAAGCAAAACTCCTAGGAATTTCACCTAAAACCCTAACACTAACGAAATCAACCTAAGGAAAGCTTCTGA
The DNA here is from genome assembly GCA_031772625.1 of Pinus tabuliformis. NCBI lineage: Eukaryota > Viridiplantae > Streptophyta > Pinopsida > Pinales > Pinaceae > Pinus > Pinus tabuliformis. The sequence continues at coordinate 833,647,131 of CM062807.1, read as the reverse complement.
CAAGTTATATGCAGGTCTGGGCAGTGGATAACAATTTCTAAACAAAAAACTAAGCTGACTAACAGAGGAAATCTTAGGTTTTTCAAAATTTTGACAGGGTCCGCAGGCCCACAGTTGACACAGGTGCTATCCCGCTCTGTACTAAAAGCCAAGCTGTGGGTAGATACGCACTATGTCAAAGGGTTAGGGTGTGGTCCTCTCCCAAAGCTATGAAAAACAAAAAATAACCCTGGATCTACAAACTCTACCCAATTTTACACACAACAGGCCAAAAACAGAAACAAAAACCCAGTTTCTCAGGTCAAAGTAAAAACAAAGAAAACAATCAAGTCCCCAGTATGGTCGCCATTTTGTCACACGGAATAAGTCGATCTTGCGAACAAGATAGACCTTCCTAGAATCTAAAGAAGACCTAATGACAAGCAAACCAACCAGACACTATCTTTCTCTAAATATGCTTTAATAAACAATGGCAAACAAGTGTTTTTAGGGCCTACCTTAGGTCTAGCGCAAGTTTGTGGATGCCCTCGCTCCTTCAATCCAAATGAGCTCCTTTGTCGCGAATCTGCAAACACAAACAAGGCAAACAAATTAAATAGCACCTGAAAAGCCAAAATCATAAAACATATTTAACATGAAAGTCAAGGAGTCCATGAAACAAATAACATAAGATACTTGTTGAGAAAAATGAGTTTGATTGTATTAATTCAAAAGAAGAAGAACTTTACAACCTTTGCCTTGACGCTGTACAAGCTCCTCCCAGGGTCCAGCAAGAAGTCTCCTCTACTTTGACAAGTTTCACTCACTCCCCAATGAATCCAGAAAGGTATATGATCTCTCCTCTTAAGCTCAACTAGGAAGTCTTGATTTCACCATCATTTACCCTCAAAAATGTTCAGCTTCTAACCTCTCCAGCAACCAGCCCAATGCCTGTATTTATAGTGCAATGGAGGGAGGTTACTAAGTCCTCCTTCAAAGGGATAAAGCCCTCCTTCAAAGGGATAACTCCTCTCATCAAGGGATTAGCTCCTTCTCTTTTGGGATGCATGAACCACCTCAGAGCGAACAATCCACGCCAAAATTCCTTCTAGAATCCTCTAGAATTAACCCAAAGTGAGTTTTTTAAGATAAAACTTGCGCCTTTTGACTTTCATAGGGGTCCGCACCCACACCGTTAGGGACAGAGCGGGCAGGGCCGTAGTTTTTCTAAATAGAAGGTGCGGGACCACAGGTGACAGTGAGAGAAAGTGCGGAACCAGAGTTACATTGATTTTTAATGTCTTTCTCTCATTTCCAAAGCTTGACTTGAAGAACTGAGGTTTGAGACTTGCTTAGGAGGACAGTACAAGTGATGATAGACCCATACTGACTGCAAATAATCATGGTGACGATATTTTTGTGTAACAGAGGTAAATGCAAGTTTTTATCCACATGAGGGCACACCATCTAAGGTGCCTTGGGATGTCAGAGAGGCCACCGGGGTCATGAATGAGCTTCACATGGATGAATAAGTTTCTCAGAGGATGAAAAACACCTTCAATAGGGGGGTGATGATGGATCCCATTAATAGGTATATTTTGAGGTTCATTATGTTATCCTCTAACCCTTAGAATTATCCTTTTCTCACATTAATTCGCATTTTTAGTCATAATATGCTTAGCAAGAAGAGTAAAAGGTGTTTTTCATAGTATGTGGCCTAATGTGATTAAATTGTAGGAAAAAGAAGCATTTTTTAGGCATTTACTATGCAAGGGCTTGATTGAGATTACCAAGAGATAATCTAGGGAGGCTTGTCCACCTCCTTAACTCTCTAACTCAGCTTGAGATCACCGAATCCTCACTCACAAGCTCGAATTCACTAATAGTCGAGTAACTCCAAGTGCAAGTGAAGCTCAAGAAGGACCAAATCCACAATTTTCGAGATCTTGGAGGGAATCATTCCTATTTTCAAGGGAGATGCCATCATCTACCTTTTTGTATAAAAAAAACAACTGAAAGGCTCATTAGGATTCAAATTATTGATTTAGCTAAGAGAAGCTATTGAGCCCAAGGCTTGACCTTATTATTGTTAACTTTCATATGATGTATGATACTACTATTTTCTTCTAATGAGAATTTTGTTATTGAGCTGCATTTGAGCTAGTTATAGAGGGTTGAAACCCTTGGGTTTGGGCCCAACCCACGTGACTTAGTCCCTCTTCCGTATTTATGTCTTGTTCATGTTTCTAATAATTTCATTTCTTTATTTTGTTGTAGTAGATTTTAAGCTATAAAAACTTGTGATTGCAGGCTTCCCTATCACCTCTCTTGTGGGAAGAGTAATTGGAAGGATTTACAATCTCAGTCCAAAATCATTTGTTTATGATTTTTTGGAAATAGATAGGTGTTAGTTATCATTTTGCATGATTATTTTTTTCCAGTTAGGAGTTAGTTTAGTGATCAGAGTAGTGTTGTGAAATAGAATAGGTGTTAGTCAAATTCAACTCATGTTTTCCATGACAATTTATTTCACTGTGTTATTGATCATTTGATGCAAGCCTTTGCCCAGTTGCAGGGTTGTGTTGATCTCCATGGTTGGGAACATCTTTTCATCCCCACTTGGAATTCCCCATCTTCTACCTTTACCCTTCACACTGCTCTCAAACCCTGTTTCCACAGTCATTTTGTTTAGGCAATTAAGGACACCATCGACATCCACCTTGGTGCAAGACAGATCTCCGAGAGGTCTTGGGATTCAAGAGGAGGCTTCCAAAACTTCATTCACTCCCCCCTACCTAAAAATATTTTCTCCTACCCTCAAGACACCATCTCCACCCTCAAACGATTCTCAGAACCTGTCCTATTGCAATACATGGCCTCCTGTAGCAATACAAGACCTCCTGTAGCAACACCTATAGCAGGTTTGTAGCACCATTTTCCTCCACCTATTTCTCTCCCCACTTTGACCTTATCTTGGTTGAGATGAATAATTACCCCCAACTTGTGATTTTAGATTAATAGAAGCCACTCCAACCTTCTCTTTTCCTCAATGCAAAAAAAGTAGAATTAATGTTTTTATTCACAAGCATGTTACAAGTTAGATTTCTGATTTTCAAGTAAATGTAAAGTAGATCAATGATATATGAAAGTAGGTTACTGATTTGATGAAATGTAAAAAATAGAGTAGCTTCACTTCTACAAGTAGACTAGCCCTTTCCCTCTCATATAATGTTAATTAGCATCTACAAGTTGAATGAATGTCATTTTCACTTTCATAGTTAAAATCAGTTTTATGAGGAGTTTTCACTCTAGTTAAGTTGGGGGAATGGTCTCTGAACACCTTAATATGATGTCATGACTGACGGTGGCATGAGTATAACCTAATCATGCCTTGGTGCAATACAACAAACAATAGTACTATGTTTTGATGGATCCTACAAACAAAATCCAGAGGTGGTAAGTGTTGGGTGGTGGAGTTTGGGGCAGTTGTGGAGAAAGTACTTTTCTGCCCTATAATGTTTGGGTAAATGAGGTATTCCATATAAGATAAACATATTCAATAAGCATGCACACAACCAAATCAAAGATCACAAAACAATGTAAACTTTGAAACGGGAACTATAAACTCAAAACGGGAACTCTGGCCCAAAAACCCCAAAAAAACCACAAAAACAGTGCTCAAAACGAAAAGTGTGTATTCTGGAACGATGTTTTTTTTTTTTAGGTGTCAATTTTGCGGCTGTTTTAAAAATGGCAGTGACTACGAAATTTTCTACGAAATTTTCCTGCAAAATATAGCTTCAGAACGAAAGTGTTGATACTGGAATAATGATTTTTTTTTAGGGGTCAATTTTGCTGTTGTTTTAAAAATGGCAGTGACTACGAAATTTTCCTGCAAAATATAGCTTCAGAACGAAAGTGTTGATACTGGAATCGACCCGCCGTCGGTCCGGCGGGGCGGGGCGGCCCGGGGGTGCCGCTGCGTGGAATTGGTAATGTGGATCGTCATTTGATGCATGGAATTGGTAAAACCCAAGCTGCCTGTCAATGGAGAATGTCTGCGTCTTTTCACTTTGCTGAGTCTCTCTGTCGCATACTGTCTCTCTGTCCATTGTATCGCACATACAAGCTGACGTCCACCCTCGAAACCTGTAGTCGGGGATGCGAAGGCAACCTAACGTCACCTTAAAATTTTCATCAAAACTATAATGCTAACTATATATAATTGGAGTACAGACAAAATAATAGAGCTCGACCAAATATAGATATCGTTGCTCAAACATTCACATAATAAATAAAAATTTTAATATATACAATTAATTTTTCAAAAACATGCTACTTGGACCATTGCTGACCTAAGAGGCATCCTTCACAGTATCATATAATAAAATACAATATATTACAATAGTCTTTAAGAGTCCATGAAGTGTAATATGGTCTTGAAATACACTATACATGTGAGGACTTCCAACCAAAGGGCGTATGCATCACTAAAGAACTTATCCAATCCTAATATTTGTATTGTTCCAAAGCATAAGGGTTCAATGAATATGCACGGTTGTTTTTTAACTAAGCGCAATCATATCTATGAGAATCCTCCTATTTGAATTCTCTCATGCATCCCCCTAGCAACTTCCCCTGAATCCTTCTTCTTATTCCAAGAATGGAGGTGAGACACCTCTTTAGTCTTCCTAGTCAGAATTTGCCTCCAAAATTTCTTAGGAGCTAGCTTAGAGAGGTGTAAGAGATTCCCTTGTCTTTGACGAATGTATTGCCTCTTTTTCCTTTAGTTAGGGCTTTATATATTTTTATCTTGTCCATTTTAAGAGATTCATCAAGAGCGTCCTTAATTGCTCTCCTCGCACTTTTACACTCTTTGTCATACCATGGATTGGTTTTGCTATTTCTTTTATTATTTGATATAGGAAAAATAATTTGCAAAATTTGATAACTAATTCTCTAAGTCCCTTTCCAAGACTAACACTTGAAAAATCAATTAGGTAACAAACATGCTATTAGATAGAACTATTTGTTTCTTTATTTCACCAAACCAAATTGAAAAAATAATTTTATAAATTAAAAAATAATACAATCTTAGAAGCAGTTTAAACCTATTATTATAATCATGATGTGAAATTGAATAGCTAGATTCTTAGCACATCTAATATTCTCTTTTATTCTGCTATCAATGATATCATATTTTCCAACGTTTGATACATTGTGCAAGGCCTATCTATATAAAAGGATCATGAAATACAAAAAATGGAGAACCTTTTCCCACGAGCATGTGTGTGCTTGACACAATAATACTTGCAACAACAAATATTCAATAAGATGCAGACACTTTTAAATTGGTTGTAATTTGGAGAACCTGATCTTTTTTCAACCTTTTGAACTCATTTCTGTATCAGCCATAGCCAATATTATGCTTTGACTTCCTTAAAATTTTCAATGGTTAGAAGAATAAATTACTGATTAGCAGAAATAGTAAGATATGTACAATTTTGGTTTTGTTAATATCACAGTTATGAGATCAAATTACATGTTATAAGTTTAGAAATTTAATTTAAGACATCATTAAATCATTATCCAATATAGCATACAACATTTAACCTTATAAATAGTGTTTTATTAGCACAGGGTCCACATTAATATATTATGTCATAGGACCTATAATATATTATGATAAAAGGGCGTAACCTGTGAAGGACAACGGTATAGCACCTGAAGATTCAAGATCCCTCCACCATATTTGCACCATTCATGGTACAATGGGTTTGATCGTATAATGGAATACTGTATCCACATCTACAGCTAGACTGGTGCTCCAATGACCAAAATCATATATTCACAGAATTTTGTTACAGTCGATGGGCAAAGAACCGTGGAAGTTTGAAAGTAAACAACAAATCTAGCCTGTTTCGTTTACTATTTTAACATTTTTGAACTTTTGGTGGTTATGTAAGGGGCATATCACTGTGATAAAATTTAAAGTAAATTATAGTAAGTAGCAAATCGTTCGATGTTACATGGCTATGATTACTCATCATAAATAGCAGACGTAAAGATGTTGTGCACATAAACAATATCAACTAGAAGAGAGGATATTTAGTTGTGTCAAAGGAAAATCATGAGATGTTGCATAGGGTCTTTTTGCCACTTTAACCTAAACATGAAATAGTGATCAAGAGGAGTTTGAAAGATATCCTAACCTTCAATGCTTTCATTTCTGACATTAATCAACCAAAGAAATGGCTCCGTGGTCTTCTCTGACCAATCAATCTGTATCATCATAGAAAACCAACATAAGAATCTAAGAAAGGCGAAAAAGGCTTTCAATCAAATGCAAATTTACAGTTAACAAAGAGACTTATGAGCAAAACCTGAAATGGACATTATCATTCAGATCCTCACGTCTATCCATTTTATCTTTTCCATAAATCAAATTTCACTTCTTAAAAAATATTAAAATATATAAAAACAAATAGAATTAAAACTCATTCTATTATGTAAACTTCAATTATATTTTTTTTTATCTTTATAATATCATTTTTATTTTCCCTAACCCTTTTTTCTTCACTAAATGCATAGAATGAAATATAACAGGGGAAGTTCACGGAAGAGTTATTTTCCTTTCCTATAAGCTACATTCATTTCGTGCACCTTAAAATAAAAAGTTCATATTTTGAGGTAATGTGAATGATATATGTAAAATGTCAAAATTATATATACATATATATGTATATATACTCAAAAGGGTTATAAAAGCGTCGACATAACAAATGCTCAAAAGAAGATTAACAAATGGAATATGATTTGACTGGAACATTATTTAAAGACATTTTCTTTATCCATTCCATTCCACGCACAGAGAAGTATCGCGGAAATATTGGCTTGAAAATAATGTAAAGTGGTGTCTGATATCTTTTCAATCATTCATGAAGAAAGAACGAAAACATTGTCGGATATAAATTTTGGCGAATCCTTCTTAATAACATAAAAAGCACAAAGAAAATTGATGACGCGGGCCAATATTGAAACAGTCCCCACTTTGCTAGTAATTCTCTGTTGCTTTGGACGTTTTTCTGAAAAGTAAAAGCATCACTTTACCCATGATTATCTGCTGTGCCGAAAATTTTGCCCAAAGGTAAAAGCAAGCACTCTGCAGATCTCTCTGATATTTTAGCTACACAGTGAATGGCAATGACGATGACATTGCGGTGGCCATTACTTTCCTTTACTCATTGAAAGAAGTGAATTAATATGCTTCAATGCTACCTTATCATGGAATCTTCTTACAGGTTACCTTGTTTGTAGAGAAAATGCATAACCGGTAAGTTTTGACCCGCAGAAAAAAACTGGAATACTGCAACACAAAAATAATGCGTAACGATTCGATGAGAGTGTTTCCATATACTTTACATTCGTGGAGCATTGTCCAATATACCCAAAGGTACGTGGAGAACAATCCTATACACTCATGTACGTGGAATTATATTTCACCCCTGAGATACAACGCTATAAAACAACCACAACTCCTACTTTTAACAATGTTGGAATATGTCTCTAGCCTAGGCCTCTAAATGTTTGTGTTAATGTTACAAGTGCTCCTTAGGTTGATTCAATAAATTTTACTATCTTCAATTATTTTTTAGTTTTTGGGATCACTACGAATGTCAGTTGAATATCCTAAAATTCAAATTAACATGACGAAATGAAATATTTCACATTCAATGAAAGTCTATCTAAGCAAGGGAAGAGACAAAGAGTATGCAACAAACAATGTGAAAAATGCAATTCCCGTTTCAATGTAATTGTTCCAATTCTGATGGAAACAAAAGACCCTAAATTCCAATGCAAAGATTTTTCTTTTCAAGTCACTTAATTTTTGAAAATGAAGAAAACTAAGATGCAAATTGGAATGGATGCTTCAAACAAGATTTTCAAAACGATGACTAGAACACCAATTCATCTAAGCACTCAATGATCAAACAAAATAAGTTTGAAAATAACCTAATGATAAGAACAAAGGAAAGTCTTTGAAAAAATCCTTACCAAAGGTATTAAGACAAAAGAAAACCAAATGGAGGCTTTAGAGGGACCACAAGACACTCAGAGACTCAATGAAGAAAATATGGAACGTGGATGATTAGAGAGAAAATCAAAGAAAAAATAAACTTGTGCATGAACGGGGGCAAACACACGTGCAAAGGAGGCACTAGCGCTATGCAATGTAGGCACATAGAAGGCTTAGCTAGGGTGTAACACTGTTTAAAAAGACCATAGGGTGTGTTGATCTAGTGATGCAAAGTTCCGACACAGGGATTTCAATTAAGACTCAATGAAAGGTATTCCTAGATCTTTTCTTGATTGAATAAGATAGTAAAGGTTCAAAGAAGAGGTAAGACAAGCACAATGGAAAAAGAAACCACCAAGGGAATTCACCGCTCCCTAGTATGATTGCCAATTTGTTATGCAGAATCTATGATTGCGAAGTATCTTCCCTAGGCCTGGTGGACTGACCTGGAACAACAAAAAGACAAAGGGACTAATGTTTTCCTTAAAGTAAATAGATAACAGGATGAATCCTACCTGGAATTTGTCATATTCTTTGCTCCTTCCTTGACTTGAATACTCCAATCCTAGCTTTGTTTACTATTATTAGAACCTCCACAGTCAGATAACACAAGCCAACAATCCACATAATCTATATAGCATCATCTAATCACTTCATTAAATAGATCAACATAATATTGAGATATATGAAACCATAACATCATATATAGGAAAACAAAGAACTCTTTGCATTAATAGAAATGGAATGAGTTACAACCAAAAATAGGTGTTGATCCTGTAAAAGAGCTCCTCCAAGTTGACTTGTTCTTTCCTTGTCACAAAGTGCACCTCTAATCACCCTAATGCATGGAAACATATCTCTCACATCAACAACGTAAGGGTAAAATCACTCTCCAAAAGGCAACAAAAACAAACCAAGTGCTTGTTGAATGAGGTAAATTTATAAGAAGGAGAGGTATTTCATGAATTCTTATCCATTTACAAATCTAGGATTGAGATCCAAAAGTGATGGGAGGATGAGCTCAAGGGATAATATGGTGATTTATCTTTTTTTTATGATTTGGGATGACCTAGGTTCGAGCTATATTGCACACCAACAAAACCCTCAATCACTGGCCCTTTCGGCAATGGCCTACAAGAAGATCACAGTCTCACCCGAAGTGACTATGGGAGGTTGCAGAACCAGGTTTCTGCAACCTTGAGGGATGATGTGATGTGTTTTTACATTTTCTTACAATTAATATTCATAAATCACTTCACCGCATTCATTTAATCACATAAACATATCATATAAACCCATAATCATCATTATGTTGTAATAAAATGCAACTATAATAAACTTCTACTCTACAACAGATAATAAGAAAATATACACATGAAGACACCAATGTTACGATGGTTCATCCCAATGTGGGACTACGTCCATAATAACTGTTGCTTATAATAATGAATTTGTACAATGAATAGTTCTTGGCTTGTGCACTACGTTTCAGGTTGTCTATGCACTCAGTTGCAGACTCGGTCTCCACACTCAGCTGCAGAGCCTTGACTTCTTTTCCAAACCACATATCACAAGAATGAAACCATTCAATTCAATATGTGATGTCTCACTTTTTTATTATTGATCCATATATATACTATTACATCAAGGATACATCATTAAAATACCATGGTCCATATATTATGGACTCCCTCATACAAAAAATTATGGTTTGAAAACCATTGATCTTTTTAAAAATTACAAAAGGAAGGGGCTTCGCCCTATCTCGAAGCCCTTATACCGCATGGTATATCAAAAACTGCTCCACTGCACACTCTGCTATGTGCTCCATTGTGTGATCCACTCCAAAAAATGCGGAGTTATTGCCAAAAACTAGGCCAAGTTGGGTTGTGCCTAACAGGACCCCAACACTCACATGTGACTCGTCGTAAGTCACTCATCTACTTTGCCTCTGATTTTTTTCTACGAAGTTGTTGTATGTGCAATTGAACTGTTGCAAAATTTCAACAACCTTCTTTTCGTCGCTACACACCTCATCTAATAGTGCTTCCATGACATGTTTTGTAGCTTCTTGCACCATCATTATCTCCCTCTATCAAAGATCCTGAAACTTCTCATCTACTGTCTCGGATAACTGAAGAGCCTCATCCTAGCATGGTTGAGTTCTCTCCACCAAAACCTACTCTTCCTTCTTTAATTATTCTATCTTTTTTTGGCAGGTGTTATCCCTCATTGATCTTAGCCAGCTTCTGTGATATTGGTAAGGTATTCACAATTGCCTGAATCTCTTCCAACTATTGCTGCTTCTGCTGAATGTCTTCTTGTATTTTTTGTACATTTGGATCTTCCGACAATGAATTCCAAATTTGTAAACTCGCATCTAAAATTTTTCCACAGTGTACCACTATTGCAGAGATGTCAGTCATTGTAGCCTTTAGCTCGGTCTCCCTTTGATCTCTTACATCTTGTGGCATGGCTGGCTACAAATTCATTTACAACTCACTGATCTGCATTTCATATTTGAATTGCACTGCAAAAATTTTCTCCTTATAAAATTTCGCTGCAAGGTCGAGCTTTACGACCTTATCCTCCATTGGCTCTTCTTCTCGGACATCAAGGTCTAGAATTTCTTTTCACATTTCTTCCACTACCTCCTTGATCTTCTAGTGATGTTCTACTTGATCCATTTCTTGAATCAACTACTCGAGATTCTGCCAAAGTGCAACTCACTCTTTTTCTACTTGAATATTTAGCTACGAGGTTTGTTGTTCGTGCAACCTCAACTCTTCTATAATTTCCAAGTGCAGCTTGTGTAATATTTGGAATGGAATTGCTGTGATGTTCATATTGACATGCTTCCATTCCTTAGTCTGCTTCTATAGTTCAGTGGAGTCAAACTATAGGGTTCCTACAGGTATCTATGCTAATATCGCTGCAAGCGTAGGTTCTATCTTCCTTTATACTCCAACCCTTTCCTCTAACTACATTAGTTCTCTAACCATCTGTGCCAGTATCTTTAATTTTGCAGTCTTCTCTTCGACACTAATCATAAGTGCGCCATAAATATCTTCTAACGTGCTCCAAGATTTTTTTGTTTCTTCTTGTATCATGTCCTCGATTTGATCTGAGTCCCCTTCAATAAGAACCACTGATGTGATATCCTTCGTCTTATATACCTTCTTCTTTTTCTTGATCTTCGTGGTAGCTTCGACCTATGCTTTTCCCTTTTTTTGTGGCAACTTATTCTGTTTATTCATTTTCGGGCTCCTTAGTCTTCTCATCTCCTTCAGGAGGATCCTGGTGACCCACATAATGCTGCTTCTCTTCCTGTAATTGATGATCATCCTTATATTTTTCCTTGTACTTTCCACTTTCTTCGGCATGCCGCACTGTATCCTCCTCAATCGCACTGTCTTATGGCTATGTTTCCAACATAGTCATCCATTCTGCAGGCCACTGTTGTGCTAGTTCCAAGAGGTCATTCTCTGTGACCAAGTATGGTAGGGGATGCCATTTCTTACTTGTATCCCTGCGAGCCTGTATATGTACTCTTTGAAAATCAGCCTTGAACTTCATAACAAAGCTATAATGATTGTATAGGCTCAATGATAGGTGAGGGCGTTGGTTCACTAACATATGCAAATCCATATGATACAATACGAAGAACATCTTGTTCTCCATTTCTCGCGATGGTTGGGTGGTAAACCATAGTGAGGCATATCGTTCAACTACACAAACATATGATGCTATCGAGAGGAAATGTGAATTGTCTAGCTCTCTCCATGCTAACATTGCAATAATCAAAATTAAGCATGCATAATTGAATGTGGTAGCTTTCTCCTGGACTTCGAGACAATCATCCAGAAATTCCTTGCATAGGTAATCGTCCCAGTTGTACTGAACCCCGTTGGCACATTGCATAGCTAATGAAATCACTAAGGTAGGGACTTCATTAGCCCATCACTTTCTCGTAATATTACCAGCCAATATGTGTGCTATGAAGTGAACCCCTTGGTCACTTATTGAATTGATGTCATACCCGTGCTTCCCTTTTGTCAATCCGAACTTTTTCTTCATACTTTCTGCTGTGGTGCAATCCTGATCCTTTCTAACGAACTCTTCTGTCAGGTTCCACCCTTGGTATGGTAGTCTCGTGATCCTCAAGATCAACATTAGGTCTATGAGGATCCTCTTCCCCATCCATAAGCATCTGTCATGCACTAGCACGGGCAACTGTCACAGACAAGTTGTGCTCCTTGGACTTCTACCGAAGTGCAACACATTTAACATATTCATTAGCCCTGATTGTGACAATATGTTTTCCCACTGTTGTGGCTCTAGCCTCATCACACTGCTCTCCAGGTAGTTTACTTACTTTTGGTATCCGTCTGGTGCAAACTATGGGTACTTATTTCTAACATTGAAGTCATAGCCTGTGAACTTCAACTCTAATACATTTCCAAGTAATTCCCTAGTAAATGGTACTTTCTTTGGTAGTAGGCATGTGGAGGTGCCAAACTTTGCATCCCTCGAGTCTTTGATCGGTTTTGCATTCGGTTTCCTTGGTGGAATGTATGGTGGTAGAGGAGTTGGAAAGGCTTCGCCACCTATTTCCATCTGCACCTCCTCCACTTCTTCTCGTTTTCTTTGACTTTCTTAGTTTTTTATCGAGGTTCTACAAGTTTCTTGTCCTGTTTGTTCTTTGTACTTTGTTCCTGTGTTGGTTTCTTCCTCGGCGATCTCCATTTTTTTGTACTAATGTTGCTATGGTTGATGCTACTGCGGGTATCTCAGCTGATGTTGCGGGCATACCAATGACTTTCATGATTCGAGATAAGCCTTTCTGATGAAAATTATGCACAGTTTCTTCCCAAGAATGCTCAGACGACATACAACAGCTAAAACTTCTGCAATTTCTTCGCACTCTCAAGACTCAACTTCTCAATTTAGCAAAGTGTTCGATTTGGGTGGGAGGTGGATTTTTATAATGATTTCAAGTTTCTAACCCCATCACTAGCTCAAATTTTGTTCAGATTGTGCTCCGACTATGTTCATTAATTGTGTATCTATCCTTAGATTTTTCCAACCTATCCTCATAAATGCAAATTTTTATGTATTTTAACATTAACTTTTCCCTTTCAATGGTCATACTTTTCCGGTGAACTTCAACACATCCATATTGTAGCGAACATCCCATATTGCGTCACAACTCCTATGTACTTCGACATAATCCAGACTGTAGCGAAGTAACTCCTTACGTCGAAGCTCTCCGCAACATAGTTTATAGTCTAGTGCCCACATTCAACTGCAGGTGGCACTAAGACTCTTCTCCTTTCTTTCTAATAATGAGGTTGTAGGTATAGGGTTGTCCCTATACATCTTCAACCTGCTGCCATTTACTCGTCCCTGAATCAATTCTCCATTTAACTTAGCTAATTGAATCATGCCTCCATTAGTAATATGCTTAATAATATATGGGCCTAACCAATGCATTTTGAATCTCCTTGGAAATTTCACAAACTTATTGTCATATAAGAGAACAAGGTCTCCCCCTTGAAACTTCTTTTGCTTAATATGCTTGTCATGCCAATCCTTTTCTCTTGCTTTTTGTGCCTTCTGATGAAATCATGCTATGAATCTATCTTCCTCCAAAGAAATCAACTGTGCCATTCTTTCATTCATTATATGAGGGTCTACCACATCTATAAAAGCTACAATCCTCAAGATAGGGATGATGTATTCCATGGCCATCACAACTTCTTTCCCATAAACTAATCTGAAGGGTGTTTGACCTGTTAATTTGTTACATGTGGTTCTATAAGGCCATAAAACTACTAGAATGCTGAGATCCTAGTCATCTGTATTCACATTGCATACCTTAGTAAGTGCATTCTCCAAAATCTTGTTAAATGCTTCTACTATTCCATTGGCCTAAGGGTGATAAGGGGTATTCTTTTGATGATAAAACTGGAATTCCTCAGTCAATGCTTCAATATTTTTATTCAGGAAGTGTGAACCTTGGTCACTCATCAAAATATTTAGACATCCAAATATAGACAATATATATTAAAAAATAAACTTCACAGAAGTCTCTTCACTGCAGCCCCTTACTGGTTGTGCTTCAACCCACCTTATCAAATAATCAGTTTATATGATTATGTACCTCGCATGAGTCCTCTTCCTAGGTGGGTTAATGAGTCCAACAAAATCAATAGTCCAATTATCAAAGGCCTGCAATGTAACTTATGGTACCAACGACATCTCATCTCTTCTTGAAGGTTTTCCTGTTCTCTAACACACATCACATGTTCTCCAATACTCTTTTGCATCTTTGTGTAGTGTAGGTCACCACAATCCTGCTCTCAAAATATTATGTGGAGTAGCTTTTCTTGCATATTGTCCACCAGCTGCGTCAGCATGAGATTCTATTAGAATCATCCATCTTTCATGTTCAGGAACATATCTGCACAATATTTCATCTAGTCCCATATTATCTAACTGTCCTGCCATTAATGAAAAACAAGCTACCTTAACCACTAATATTTTCTTTTTCTACATAGTATATTCTGAAGGAGCTATCCATGTGGTCAAAACTGAATGATATTTGCAAAATGTCCATCTGCAACTCTAATTGCAAATAACTTTGCATTAGGGATATTATCCTCTATGCTGGTTGGTTCTTCCCCTATTTCCAACCTTGAAAAATGGTGAGGTCCTACATTCAGCCTTCCTTCTTTAACAATGATCTCAAAATCATACTCTTGAAATAATAGTAACAATCTGCAAATATTTCATCCTAGGACAGGCTTATTAACTAAATAATTCATTACAAAATGATCTGTAAACATCTTAAAGTGTGACCTCAACAAATAATGTCTAAATTTCTACAAAGAATACACCATGGTCAGTCCTTCCCTTTCTATAGTGGTGTAATTATTTTCTTATTTAGATAAATTTCTACTTGCAAACACTATAGGATGATCAATTTATCTTGCACCGGGTTGTGCCAATACTACTCCCTAAGTTATACAAGAGGCATCCACATGGACATGGAATTCCTTATTCTAATCAGGGAACACTAAAATAGGGGCAACTACCATATTTTATTTCAATGTGTCGAGGCTCTTCTGACATTCTTCATTCCACTAAAAAGTTACATCCTTTTTCAAAAAAATTTCCCTAGGCATAGTGATCTGCGCATATTTCTGTAATAGGTAACAATATTCTAAGTGATGTTGGCCTTTAGTCTTACATATCTCGCACCATAGACTAGATCCCGCATTTGAAGGATTCGGTGCTCCACTAGCCATGTAATCCCTAAAGATAGGACATTTTTCTTTAGGATGAACCTCCAATCTGCACTTCGTACACCGTACTTCTTCTCTAAATTCTTTTCTTTTCTTGATATCTTGTATCTGTATGGTTAGGCTTGCTAGCTGACTTTGAATCTGTTGCATACCTATATTAGTAACTCCTATAGGTGAAGCTTTAAATTCCATCACAATCTATAGAGATTCGACTTAACTTGTTATCTTTTGTTACATCAATGGTAGTCTGATATGTGGTAACCACGTAGCCATAAACCATTCTTGATGTTGCACGGAGCTATTTCAAAGCTTACTTAATCCAAAAATTCCTTAAATCTCTGATCAAATTCCCAAATAGACTCAATAGGTTTCTGTTTAATTTCTTTAACTAAGTGATGCACTGTGACTCAGACTTCGGCTTCTTAATTTCTCTTGTTAGTGCTACTTTAATATCTGCAAATTTTCTAATCTGGTTATTTGAATATTTCATATACCATATCAATGCTTTATATCGAAGAATCGTAATGAGTTGTGCTTTCTTTATATTTTCATTTTTTATCTCTTTCGCGGTCCATACAACTTCACATAAAAACCAGCATTGTTCTATATCTTCTAATCCAGTTCCTTTGAAAATAGGAAGATTAATATCATCAACCATATTTCTTCTTGGAGGGGGAGGGTGATGAGTGAGGGGAGGGAGATGGGGATTAGGGGGAGAAGGAGGAGGGGGAGGGGGATAGCCAAAAATACCCTAGATATTACTGGATTCTGGCTTCTGTGAACTCTCAGGCGGTGAAGATTGTGAAGTTACCTAGGGTTTTTCAGGGTCGATATCTTCTCTTTCACTTTCAGATTCACTCAACAGAGGACTATAGTCAGTCTCTACAAAGGTCTTTGGGTCTTGCTCACGAGCTCTTTTTTTGGTATCTACTCTATATCTTTTTCCACTTCACGTTACAATGATCTTTGGCTCAGATTTACTCTCTCCTCTTCCAAACATAAGTAAACTAGCAATCTCTATGCATCTGTAAAACTCCTTTTTCACATAGAAGCATCTTAATCTAGAGTTTCAAATATTTTAAATACTTACTTCATGGTCCTTTGAAGAATCATCGTTCCTTTTCGCTGTAGGACACATTCTGGTCTACTTCGAAATTATAAATAAATCCTCCCAAGATGCTATCAATCTAGAAATCGACATCCCTTGAAATCCCATTTTCAGTGCTCTTGAGTCCCTCTATCAATGCAGGAGTCCACGTTGTAGGTTCTCCACCTTTAAAACGGGTCTTTCTTTTAGTCAACCTTGATATCCACTTGTACAGTTTAACAAAAAATGATGAGAAGAAAATTTCATATTTATCTGTGAAAATATATCTCTATAACCAAGATTAATAATTCAAACGAGGGTTTCTATTCTCTTGATCTGCGAATTCTCGCTCCTTCGATTCTAGCCAACCTTGAATCTCCTTCTTCGACAGATGCCACATAAACACATCCCTCAAACAGATCCTTGTTCCCGCAATAGAACCATTTGTTGGTTACTATTTGGGCTGACCCAATTTTGATCTATAACGTGCACCAACAAAGCCCTCAATCACTGGCTGTTTCAGCGATGACCTGCAAGCAGATTGCAATCTCACCTTAAGTGACTATGGGAGGTTGAAAAACCAGGTTTCTGCAGCCTTGAGGGATGATGTGATGTGGTGTTTTTATGTTTTCTTACACTTAATATTCATAAATCACACCACTGCATTCATTTAATCACATAAACATATCATATAAATCCATAATCATCACTACGCTGTAACAAAATGCAATTTTAATAAATGCTACTCTACAACAGAAAATAAGAAAATATACACATGAAGACACCAATTTTACCATGGTACATCCCAATGTGTAATTACGTCCACAAGAACTGTTTCTTATAATAATGTTATTGTACAACAAACATTTCTTGGCCTGCACACTCAGTTGTAGGTTGTCTGTGCACTCAGCTACAGAGCTTCGCCTTCTTCTCCAAACCACAGATCACAAGAATGCAACCATTCAATTCAAGATGTGATTTCTCTCTTCTTTTTTATTGATCCCTATATATACTATTACATCGAGGTTACATCATTACAATACCATGGTCCATATACCATGGACTCTCTAATACAAGAAACTGTGGCATGAAAACCATTGATCTTTTATAAAATTATGAAAGTAAGGGGCTTCGCCCTATCCCAAAGCCCTTATACCACGTAGTATATCCAAAATTGCTCAATTGCGCGGTCCACTTTACATTCTGCTCCAAAAAATGAAGAGATCTTGCCAAAAATTATGCCAAATGTGGAGTTCTTGCCAAAAACTAGGCTAAGTTGGGTTGCGCCCAACATTCTCCAAGGTGGAATCAGTAGGTTTTGAATGTTTATCCAAGGTAAATGGTTGAAAAAACCTTTGGAAGCTTCTGGAACATGAAGCTTCAGAAATTGTTTTTTTTGCCTGAATTTCTAGAATCAATGCACCCCGATAGTTATGCAGGGTGCACTGCATAACACTATGAGAGAAGTAGAGATTGCACTACATTTCCATTTCTCAGTTATGCAGGGTGCGCTGCTCCTTAAAATCACTAAAATGAAGTAGTTCAGGAAGAAAATCATGGATTAGAAAGAGTCATGCTTAGGTATTTGTGCAGGTATGATGAAAAGTAGTAAATGGATGTTGATTGATCCAATTTGTAGGCCTATTGACCAGATGCGGCAAGATGGCCTATGACAAGGACTTGAAATAAATTATCCCACCATTGATAAACAAGATTATGTAGTGTACAAGGCGGTGAAACACTTCAGGCTTTATCTTCTAAAAAATCATGTCATTATATTTGTGCCTCACCCAACTTTTAGATCATTATTTGTTGAACAAGATTCGGGTGAAAGAAGAGAGAACTGGATGATAAGCTTGCAAGAATATGATCTTGAATTCAATCTAGTTCATATGATAAAGGGCCATGGCCTATACAAATTAGCAGAGGAAGTGACAAGTTTTCCAGAAGATGACTCTTATGGATGGGAGCAGGAAATTGAAATTTATAACATTGAACAAGTCAACCCCATTGATGCATCAACCTCTTGAGATGCAGATGTGCAATAATATCTTGAGCATCGTACATTTCCCTCTCATTTATCAACAAGACAAAAGAGGCTACTAGACTTAAATCTCTATCATATCAATTGGTACACGAACTACTTTTCAGGAAGCACCATAATAGGGTCCTTCTTAGATGTCTTGAACCACATGATTTAGAAAGGGTATTGGGTGACCTCCATGATGGACCAGATGGTGGGAATTTTGTGGGTGACACTACTGTGTAAAATATTGTGCAAGACAGTTTCGATTGGCCCACAATTTTCAAGGATTCTCATGCTTATGCTGACAAATGACTACTTTGTCATAAATTAGCTGGCCAAGATAAGAAGTCAGCTACCCCATTGCAGCCCATAATTGTAGAAGAACTTTTCCAACAATGGGTATTAGATACCTAATCTACTAGGGGTTGGTGTGGAATGTGAATAGTCAATGGAGTCCAAGAGACCACTTGGAATATGGAAACCAAGGATCGCTAGAATATATTATAAATGTATATCATTTGTATAGTAAATGCAATCCATGACTTATCTTTCATATCTATCTATTAGTTTTGTGTGTTTGACATGGTATCAAAGAAGGTACCTTTCTAACATGCTTAATTGTGTAAGAGCCACCTGTTTGTGGCCATTTATGCCCCTCGTTATATCAGTTGCATTGTGTGTATTAGTTTATGTTGTGGGCATTTGATAACGCCTATTTTGCATGCCCAATCTATTTCTACTTGGCAGCTTTTTTGTTCAACATTTTGTTTGCATATTTTGGACGTGGTCATTTGGGATGTCCATTCTACAACATTATCCCATTATTCATTCCAACTTATCATACCGCAGTTGTCTTAGTGCATTATGCTCATTTTGTACATTATGCAAACATGTAATTACTTCTTTTTAAAAACCATTTTGTTCTTACAAGTTGATAAAAATATGTACGCTTTGTCAGTGCAATTTTCTCTACTTGAATTTTTTCCATTATTGAGTCCACAATATCACTATGTTTAAATTCCATTGAGACTTCAAAAATTCTTTTTCCAGACTGGCTACAATTTTTTAGCTATCATGCTAAGAATTATGAGTCCTTCCCTCATCCATCAATCATTGTGTTAAAAAAAGGTAGACATTATCACCAATGGTAGCCATTTCATCTATCTCTGTGATACTATATACAAATGTCTCTGTGATTGCAAACATTCCAAACACCTCTCTCATCATAAGTCGACCAAGTTCTTGTTA